>JALJCO010008885.1:0-91293 GCA_023101725.1 Atherinomorus stipes | reverse complement strand
ATTGGGCTGCAGTCCCAGCAAAGGAGCTTTATTAAAATGAAATGGATTAATCTCTGCATGCATATTGTTGAAAATGTGAAAAAACAGTTTTCCATGACTGGTTTTCTATGACAAAACCCCTGATCCAACTGAGCCTGTTCAAGTCTCAGAGCAACGTATTGATCACATAACCCAGATGATTCACAGCAGTTATGTTCTTAAGTGCGTGACTTTCACACAATCTCCTTTCAGATAGCTGACAGATTCGTACATCAGAGTTTGTGAGTGACTGAGTTACAGAAAACTCCATATTGCCTTGGTTTTATCATTATTTTACATTAATAAAGATAAGAAAGAGAAAAATGTTTCCTTTGCATTTTTTTTTCTTGAGACAATAATAACCATAATCATTATTTGTTTAAACAAACACTTAAGTGAACTGCAACAGACTGGCAACCTGTCCAGGGTGTACCCCGCTTCTCGCCTGATAATAGCTGGATAGGCTCCAGCAACCCCCGCGACCCTGAACTGGATAAGCGGTACAGAAAATGACTGACTTAAGTGAAGACAAGTAAGAAAATGTTCAAAATTGGATACAGTTTACCTGCCTGCAGGTCTCTTGTCTCCCCGTCGCCGCACTGCACTCTGCAAGTTGCATTCACGTGCTCAGCGGTGTCTGACCGCAGCGTCTCCAACTCCGCTACCTGCTACAGGTGGTAATGTGGCTTCAATTAAGAAATGCTGACATCGACATCCTTAACATGTGCCATCGCTGTAGGTATGGTCAGAATCTCTACCGTTGACCAAATTTCCTGCCTGGATATTACAAATTCCTTTGAGACCACTCGACCAGCCCGAGACATTGCGAGACCGAGACCAAACTGTCGAGGCCATGACAAGACTGAGACCATGAAAAAGTGGTCTTGAGACCAAAGCTGTGTCTCAAACTGCGCACTTGCCCGAGTGCATTGGACTTTAGTGTGTAGTGCGCGCAGTGTACTTAACCTGTAGTGCCCACTATTGTCGCTAAATGCTGACCCACCAAAGACTACCCTTACAGGAAGTGACTGCCTACCATTGCCTGCTAACGTGAGCTAATCTCACTGAGCTGGTCATTTCAGTTTGTAGTTTGTTGGTCCAGACCTGAAACAGCCTTGCAATTATGACTTTTCCAGCCTCCTAATGTAGACTACATCAAGTCTTCTTCCACTGGTAGAATTTATTTTATTTATTTTTTTACTATCACGTTTTAAAAACTAAACTAAAATGAGATTTTATTACCAACTAAGATGGAACACTGATTAACAGGCTCTATATCTCAAATACGACAAAAGAGAGGACAGAAGGTGATCAGATAATAATAATATATGGACCATATATATGGATTCTACTGAATTGGTTCAAATTCACAGTTGGAATTTAAGCAATTTTTTTTTCATGATAACTTCCACCATATATCTGATGCACTATATCTTAGGGGTACATATTTAGTAAAATAACAGCCAGTTTTTATATTCTTTTTCAGACTATTGCTTAATTACTCAACTTACCCAAATTTTCCCTCTACCAATAAAATGACTTTGATTCAGAATAAAATTAGTATTTTTTTATTAAAGAGGGGGTTTCATGTAATTATTAGGCACATAATTTCCTTTTATGGCACAACCAAATAACTGTTACCTTCAGTAGTTCTGAAAATACAGTAAACAGTGAAAAAAAAAACCTAAAGATATGTGACATAACTCCATGTCTGTATCTGAAAACTCACCACTGTCCCTTTAAGAAGCCTCCTGCTTCTGTCATGCCCATTCCACCCATCACACTCTCATGCTCTGGTGGGGCAGAGCCCAGCAGGGGAGGGGGAGGAGCTTCATGGTATGGGAGGTGCTCTGGGGTTGCAGCTGTTCTGGCAGCCATGTTGGTTTCCACAGGAGATTCAGGGATTTCTCAAATGCGTGAATGAGTCATCTTTTTGTCACAAATTTGTATTTGATTGTACTTTTTGTGGGTGAGGTTTTCTTATAAGCCCATCTTGGGTTTCTTACCTCTCCCTTGCACATTTTTATTATAATGAATTGTTTATTATTTTTACAACATGGTTGTGCGAAACAAATAAACTAAAAAAAAAAGAAAAAAGAATCAAAATAACCCCCAGGGCCTGTTTTATGGGGAGGGAGTGACATAACAATAAAAAGCTTAAAAAAGTCGATTTTGAATGTAACTCCATTAAAAACTTTCTCCGGATTCAGGAACACGTTCGGGAAACTCGGATTTGATCGTAAACACGTGTGTAGGATCATGAATGCCAAACGATCGTAAATTGACAGCACGCCCCAGTAATCAGTTGTTTGCATAAATCTCCGCCCATGGATCAGCAATGAGGTCCCATAAAAGGAAGTTCAGATTGACACCTCCAGCTTACCTGTCAGTCAGGGTGGCACAAGCAGAGAAAGATAGAGAGAGAGAGAGAGAGAGAGAGAGAGAGCAAAAGAAGGACTTCTCTGAAGCAGAGATGGGATTATTTAGTGAAGTTGAGTTTTGTTCCACATTTTTTTTCTGTTTCGGAGTGTGTGCCCCCCATCCAAATGGCGCGTCACTGCCATCATAGCTTGCGGGACTCCAGCAGTTCATATGAGTCAGAATCAAACTATTAAAATCACAACCACTGTGGAAATAAAGGCACACATCTTAGAGGGGCAGTTTCTGTCCTGTGGGAAACCTCTGGGGGAAGAAGGTGATGTGGTCATTTTTCCGAGGGGGGTGGCATGCATTCTCAGCTGAATCTGTCCATCATAGAGCCCGATATGAATTAAAATTGTAATTTACAACAGGGACAAGCATTATTTGTATGTGTTTGTAAATTTACACAAGCGCTACACACAGTCTAGAGCATGTGTAGAGTTTGTTAGTAGCTACGAACAGATCGGAGCTACTAAAATGTTGATGAATGCGAGATTCACATAAATTTACGTCTACTTACAGTTTACACACAAATCCGCTCTGCTCACGTTTCATAAATGAGACCAAAGGAGTTTTGCTGCAGATAATGCCTTATACTGTAGGGAGGCCCATTTATTTTTGCCCTCTTCACTTCCATTATATGGATATATGTGGTTTGCGACTTAATGTAAATATCGTTTGAAGGACTCAAGGCAAGGCAAGGTAAGTTTATTTGTATAGCACATTTCATGTACAGGACAATACAAGGTGCTTTACATAAAACATTATAAGCATTACAGCGGGATGCAAAAGGGAAAAGAAAAAAAGAATGAAAAATTAGAAGCATGATTCAAAATTAAGTCTCCTTCTCCTCGTTTCCTTTATTTCTCTTTGTAAAATGTACTTTCTATGAGGATATCAATGGCAGGAGTGACGCTACGTATCATCTCCTTCATTATTTCGACCGGTACTTTGCGACATGTAACTTCACATGTATTTCAACTTTGCAACATGTAACTTCACATGTATTTCAACAAGGACGTCTTCCTCGTAGCAAATTTATCAATTTCTATAGTAGCGCTACCGTCATGCCGGCATGACCTCTTGTGATTTAATTGCCAATTTTCTACTGAGACACCCTCTGTGTCTTCTCAGATTGATACAGAAATTTTAATGGTGAGTAAAATGCACATTTAAATTCCTAGAAATAAGGTCCAGGCTGAAAAAAAGAAGTTAGCCTTTAAAAAGACAACGAAGATGCCAGGAAATCGGCCCAGTGTGTCTGCCTTTACAAGCTTCTCACTGATCACATCTTTATGATAAATTTGAATGCCTTCATATCTGAGACATCTTGGTGGTAGAATATGTGCTGAAGGCTGAACTTTGAGTCATTCCCATCCTCTTTGGTCTCTGTGATCTCCCACAGATTTTCACAGCAGCATAACACACATCTTCACCCTGGAATTAGACATTTATTATCAGGCATAATGACAATGTGGTTTAGTGATACTGTACATCATTTGAAGAACACACTGGAGATAAAAAAGGATTCAATAAATAGATATGGGCTCTATATTTACTTTTTGATCATCTTAGATTCCCAGAAATACCAGACAATAATTTCTACTGGAGCTGGGACGTTTGGCTCTTTTTGAAGATTTAGCGATTTTCACTCAACTCGTTTATAAGAATCTGCTCGTTTGGCTCAAAATGGCTCTTTATTTAATATCATTCAAAACTTATGTTTAGTCTAATTTAGCAATCATGAGTCATTTGCTTGTTTGGAAGCAATTCTTTAAAAAACAACAACAATAACAAAAAGAGATTTGAGAGCAAAAGAGAGTAAGTTGCAATCAAAAAAGCTTTTTAAAAATTAAAACCAAACAGGTTGCAATTGAAAAATAAAAATATGCAAGCATATTTCTTCAACTTCAAAAATTAAGTTTGAAAATAAACACATACAACCTTTTTGCTCATAAATTAGTCATCTTTGCTTGCAAATTAAAAACCTTTGTTGCAAATCAGTCTTCTTTGATAATTCTAAAGTTTTGCTTTCAAACGCAAATTCAAGTGCATTTGATGGGCGGGGCCTATGCTGGTGGAAGACAGAAGTGTTTCTATTGGATGCTTTCACCTAGCGCTAGCTGGCCTTTCGCATTACATCCACTTCTCCTGATAAGGAGTGATTTGCTCTATAAATTGTTGGCTACAGTACAGCCTGCCATACATTCACAACAACATCACTGCCACAATGAATTATAATGCTCTGCTGCTCCAAAACACTGATTAGCAGCGACATGGTTGTATCTGCCTGTTAGGGCCTATTAACCTCTTTCTTTCATTTGACATAAAACCTTCTTGTTCCAACCCTGTGTTCCGATTTGCTCTGGCATTACACCACTAGGGATGTAACGATATCCGCATCTCACGATACGATATCATTACGATATGAACCTCACGATACAACATTTATCTCGATATTGTGGGGAGGCTCACAATAACAATAATGATGGTATAAAATGCTTTGACCAGTCATTGTTACAATATTTATTGTCATATTCAAGGTTGTGACATTTTGACCTGCTTGAAAAACCTTTGCTGAAGCGTGAAATTCAAGTAAAAATCCAACATATATTTATTGAGAAGACAGCTCAGGTACTAGATTAAAGTGCTGACGACACGACCTTAACTTCAAGTAACTTTGCCATACAACAACACACCAAGACAAAATCAGTAGTTCTGTGCAGTTAGAAGTTAATCAGACGTGTACTTACGAAAATATCTGATGTTTACAAGGCTCGGCTAAATGCTAATAGCTTTTTAGTTGCAAAACGAGCCGCCATGTTGTGTCATCAGCGAGGGTCTGCCCATTGAGTTACATGAATGATCTAAACCGTGGAAAACATGAAAGATGGCTCCAGAACAGCTAGATTGGAACTGGTTTGTGTGCTGGGATCATCAGCCAGTTCAGAAAAGTGTGATAATGCTGAGACATTTGGGGAAATCACATTTTACAAGCTAGAACCAGTGTAGAACTGTAGCCAGCTGCCTACAGTCCGTCTCCCAGCCTCAGGTCCACTGGTTCAACTAAAAGCCTGCAAGACCACACCGAGGGCACCAGAACTGTAAGAAGTGACCAACAAGAGGACCCACACCTGATAAGGAGCTGCAGTGGTTTGACATAGAGCCACGCGTGACGGAGACACTCGTTTCCTGTGTTAGCTCGCGGCTAATGGCTACCCGCGAGCTAGCCGCAGTAAATAATTAGCCTTTTAAAAATGAGAAGATAACAACTTACATGGTTCCAGTCGAGTTTTAAATAGTTCCTGTTTTTGAGGATAAGGATGGAGGGAAGGATGCATCTTTGGAAGCAGCTGGAGATCTGAAGACCGGAGACGTTCATAACCGAGCAGCAGCTGTCTGTCAATCAGAAGCTGTATGACCGACGTGATGAAGCAATGATGGTTGAAAAAGAATAATCCAGAGGACATTTCGCAGTTTCATTGTGTTAGAAGTCTCAACATCCTAGTTCCTGCAGCTCCAGTAATCAGACGATGACAGGAGGGATGAGCAGAGATGCCCTGCTGCTGGCTGCTGTTTCCTGGTGAGTCCCTACTCCGACCTGCTTCTTCAAAATAAAATTCTGAATCTGTAGGAAACTCAAATAAACTAACGCTGCACTTATGAGCAGACGTCATATCCGGTTTCGGCTTACAGTCTGGTCAGATGTGCTGAAAAAGCAGCGATGTTTTCTAATAACTCATCTATGCAGCTGTGCTTGTTTCTGTTACATAGATCATCATAAAGAACATTTTGGTTGATAAAACATGGCAAAAAATGTCAAAAACGTGTCATCAGCACTTTAAATAAACTTAAACAGGCAATACACAGCCTATAAAGACCCAGGCACAAAGAAACTGCCTCGTCTTTAGTAGTCAATGAATAAAAATAAATACTGGTAATTGCTGATAACTGCTGGTAACTACTGGTAACTGCTGGTAACTACTGGTAATTGCTGATAACTGTTGGAAACACTGGTAGCTACTGGTAACTGCTGGTAACTACTGGTAATTGCTGATAACTGCTGGTAACGCTGGTAACTACTGGTAACTGCTGGTAACTGCTGATAATTGCTGATAACCGCTGGTAACGCTGGTAACTACTGGTAACTGCTGGTAACTGCTGGTAACTACTGGTAATTGCTGATAACTGCTGGAAACACTGGTAACTACTGGTAACTGCTGGTAACTACTGATAATTGCTGATAACCGCTGGTACCGCTGGTAACTACTGGTAACTATTGGTAACTTGGTAATTGCTCGCTCCTTTTTTGGTTCTTAAAATCTGTATCTTAGGTTTGATTGGTTTTCCCCTTTTGGCTTTTTTAGTTTAGGGTTTTTCTGTCTTTTAATTTCATTTGTTCAACAATGAACATTCTCGTAATAAACATAATAGTATGTTCAACATACTATTACCACACAGAGGCCATACTTGGCAACCCACAATGGCCGGGTGTATTGGCTTGTAGATGTAAACAATGCCATTGTCAAACCCATTAAAATGTATTTTATATTTATTTTCAGGCTAAATATAATTTTGGGGGGAAATGTTCATTCTGCACCCTCCAAACGACTCGTGGGGGTATTTTTTTTTTTAAAATGAATTAAATATAGCTTTTAATAAAAAGTTCCATATTTAACCTTGAAGTTTCCATTTCATTCATTAGTGAAATCTAAGATTCACTTTTATTATGAATAATTTAGCATAGAGATTAATTTAAAGTTAAGTAAAAGGGAATGTTTAAAAAGTAGCAAAATAATTACTTTTCCAAGAAATGAGTTATTTTTCTTACAAAGCTGTAACTTTTTTTTTTTTTTTACTAATGGCATTACTTTTTGGAGAAGTCATTAGTCGCTATAATTAATTAGTTTTTTTTTTTTAAAAAAGGAATAAACCAGCCACTTAGTTTGGAATAAAGAGTTATTAAAAATTATTGTTTTCACTGGGAATTATGGGTTTACATGGTCTTCTTGAAGTGGAATTAACTTTTGTTCGGAATGGGCTCTGTACATGACTCCACTACTTCCTGAACTTAAGGTAGCTCCTTTGCTTCCTGTCTTTCATTATTGGACGAACTGATCCATCCAGGTGTGTCTGGCCAGTTACTGAGATCAGACACACCTGGACTAATCAGTTCATCCAATAATGAAAGACAGGAAACAAAGGAGCTAGTTCAGGAAGTAGTGGAGTCGTGCATACAGCCATTAAAGAGAAATTAAAACGCTCATGTAAACGTGGTCACTGTGATTGTTTAAAACATTCAAACTTAAATGTTCTCCCATGCCGTCTCTTTCATTTGCAGCAGTATTTGCAGAAGTTTTAGTTCCATTTGGTTGTCAAACACAGCCCTGCCCCTGCTTCCCCATTGTCATGGTGACTCGCCAAATCAGGGCTCGATTGATGCTGCGCTTTTATCCTGGTTGTGCACGCGCTAAACCCCCAGATTGAACATCCTGAGTTGATTAAACCAACTCAAATCAGCTGTTTTGAAACCAAAGACTCTGTAGAGTTTTTTGCTTTTTTTTTTCTCTCAGAGTAGATCAACTCAGACTTCTAGGTTAGATTCAGAGCTTGTTGAACCTGTGTTGTGAAATGGACATCTGGATGTCTGGTGGTAGACAGTTGCAGGTCTGGGGAGCAGGAAGGCTCATGCTCCTAATGATTCATGGTGCTCTGCATCAGGTACCTGTATTTATTTATCAAATAAAGTAAGTGAGAAATTACTCCTAAGTAATATGACGATGTGTTGACGGTATGCGTTGTAGCTGCTGGAGTGGATTACAACACAATCATAAACACTATGTGAAGAGCTGACAGCAACGGAGAGATTTCTATTGAACATAATTTGCATGAAATTGTGCACTACTATTAATTACAGAAACTACATGATGGGCTGATCAGACTTTAGAGGAAAGCAAATGTCAAATGTTAATGTACATCTGCAGTCATTTTGACAAAGTTACCTGTACTTGCACAAGTAGCTGCTAACATTAGCATAGCTACTAGTTTACATTTCTGTAGAGGTTTCCCTGGGAGAAGTTTTGGCTGTAAAATTATGTCAGACATCCACTTATTGTGTTCATAAGGATCCAGCACTTCAGCTCCACACATTTTCTCTGTATATTCATATTTGCATTTTTGTTGAGTTTGTCTCTGAACGGAAACACATCTTTTTCACTGTTCCCACCTTTCAGGGAAAAAAGTCGCTATTTGCTGCTACAAAAGTCGCTACATGCAAATGACGTTAGTTTCGTGCATGGGCAGTACCATGTTATGGCTTCCAAGTTAATTATATTCAGCATATAAAATAGTCAATTTACAAGGGTACTGAAGGAGTGACATACACTTTAAGAATACCCAGGTGTGCCATATGGCATCATGGGAAAGGAGCAGCAACTGTTACATCAGGCTATAATGGACAGGGCTCCAGACTGCGAGCAAATAGTCACATTCCATGACTAAAATGTGAGACAGTGTGAGTAAATTTTTCATCTATTTGTGCATGTGCAACCAAGTGATTCGCTGTTTTCGTTATTATCATTTATTAAGTCTATTTAATATATTTAGTTGCTGACAGACTTCCTGGTCAGTAAAGACAAACAACGGGTTTGTGTTCGGCACCGCCTCCGGAGCTCAACATGGCCGTTCTAGTCAATAGTTTATTTCACTGCAGGGTGCCATACGCCCGTAGTCAGAACCGTCTTGTCACAGCGTCTCTATTTTTCACACTTCTAGAAAGCGTCAAGCTCTCAGCAAAGAGATAGAAAATCAGAAACAGAAGCAGCCAAATTTCAAAATAAAAGCCCCATGCAGATTTGAGATCCTGATCTCTGTACAGTTAACCTCGTGTAATTGCCAGTGACAACAGGTTAGTAGTCAGGGGTCTCAGTCGGTGTTTTTCATCGTGGACCACTGGACGTTTATCCAGCCCTCTTTACCAACGTTGTTATTGAGTGACCTTGCAATTTTGTCACCTGTTCCTAGTTCCATTATCATGACCTATTTATCATTTATTCATTTATTTACAATTGAGTGGAATGAGTTTTGAGTTGAATGATTTAAATAGGAAAAATACATAGATAGATAGATAGATAGATAGATAGATAGATAGATAGATAGATAGATAGATAGATAGATAGATAGATAGATAGATAGATAGATAGATGGAATTTGTCTTGTCCTTTTTCCTCTTTTTGCTAATCTGAAAACTAATCTGATCCGTGACTCAAAAACCATAAACTGTGAGTTCATTTATCTGTTGCACCACTGCCCACAACACTTTGAGTAAACACAGTGCCAGCTGAAATATAAAATGTGGCATAATCTGTGAACATTGTAGTTTCTGCATTTACTGTTTAGGTATTTATCAGTAACACAGTGAAAATGAGAGTAAATGTTGCTGTGCAAGTCGATTTTGGTGTGTGCCCCTAAAGTTTCTGCTTGTGCTCCTAAAAATTTAAGTTAGGGTTAGTACCCGATGAAGTACACGATGAACGGATGGAGCAATATAAACTTTTTTTTTTGTCCCCATGAGCAACAGTCGCAAAAGTCGCTAGATTTGTCGCTAGTCACTTTTTTGAAGATAAGCCACTAGAATGGTCTAAAAGTTACTAAATATAGTGACAAAGCAGCTAAGTTGGCAATACTATCAAGTTTGTTTTGGTGGGTATGCCCTCTTTATCAACAATGCACTGCACCACAGGTGTGCACGTGACACCACCTAACTGTATTGGCATCTCAGTGTCCAATCAAACAATTTTGCACATTGCATGATGTGCCGATTTCCAATTGTGCTGTGCAGTTGTATCCTGTTGTTTGCCAAAGAGTAATAATGGCAGAGATGGTTCACTCGTCTGACTGTGGGTTATTGCTTTGGCTGAAAAGCAGCTTTGATTGCATATGTAGTTTTTTTTATTGAAAGTTTCAGAACATTTATTTAAAGTGGATAATCAGCAGCAAATTGGACACTTTCTGCTAGGGCAGGGATCCCCAATTCTGGTCCTCGAGGGCTGGTGTCCTGCAGGTATTATGAGCTGCCCGGCTGCAACACACGTTGTGACATATGCAGAGCTTGATGTCAAGCTCTGCACAAGTTTGCTAATTACCCACTGATTGGAGTCAGGTATGTTGCAGCAAGGGAGCACCTAATACCTGCAGGACACCGGCCCTCGAGGACTGGAATTGGGGATCCCTGTGCTAGGGAGTGCTGCAGCACCCTCAGCACCCCTACTTCCCACGGCCTTGTGGGCAGGGGTAAATTTGGAATTCTGACGAGAAACTGATGAAAGTATATTGTCATAGACTGCAATAGCAAAAACAGATATGAGTTTGTTTCTAAATTCCATGATGAAAAAGGGTTGTACTTATTACTAATATATCTGTCACTGGTTATTACCCGTGTTTCTCTTGGTTGATTTTTGGGGCCACATCTTTGTTCATCATCTTCAGTTTTTCCTGAGGAAATGAAAACGAAAATAGCATGAAAATATCCAATTATCCTGAATATGTTGGTATGGTATGGCAACTCCAATCTAGCAGGTACCTCTTTTTGGGGCAAAGATGGTAAACCAGAAAAGAAGAGAGGAGGCTGCAGAAAACAGCCACAGCTGAACATGCAGAGAGAAGCAGCTTCCAGTGAAAATCACCATCCTGACGAGGCTCAAAACTTTCTGAATGCAACTTTGTACCTGCCGTTAAAGAAATAAGAACACATTGAATGACTTGATAAACACAAATATGTCAAATTGTCAAACATTTTGCTACATTAATAAATATTTATTGCCAATCTTTTCTTCAAGGATAAATGGCAACACACCTAAATAAAAAGTGAAGCAAATTCTTTATCTTCTTCATTGACCTTCCTCTTTTTCTACATTTATACCTTCACTAGTCCACTAAATTAGAAAAAAAAAATGATAGGAAACAGGTGAAGAGTGTCTCAGTAAACTGGCTCTTACATACATTCCTTTCCTGATAAGGGTGTCTACTGTCTTAATTTCAACATACGTTGAGCGTATAAAAAAGGTTTTCTTTTTTTAAAAATATTGAAGTCAGTACAGACACATTTTAGGTACTTAAATTCAGATCCTTCATTAGTTCATAGTATTGTGCTGTAGTTACATAATTAATCTACTTGATCTTTAATCAAGCTGCACATTACTGTATATAATATCTATGATGGCCACTTTAAAAATGGTTTAAAAAATAGGTTAACTATAAACACGGTTGCAATCAGATAATTCAGACAAAAGTACTTACTGACAGTGAGTCTTTTTGTAATGTTGCAATAATTATGAGTAAATTTTCTAAAAATGTATTGTCCATCCTTTTCCACATTCCATGTTTCAGTTCCACAGTAGTAAGTGCCCTCATCAGATTGAGTGACATTTATGATCAGTAGGTCATAAGAATCAGAAGTAAAGCTCTTCACAAATCCAAAATGATGGTCCTGCTGATTCCAGACATAGGCAGACTTTACATTTAGACGAAGAGAAGGTTGATTTTCATGAGTGCAGTTCCTGAACCACACAGCATAGGCTCCAGGTGTCTTGTTACAGTAACAGTAGAGAGTGATGTTGTCTCCGGGTCTGACCGTCACTGATCCAGAATTCCATTTATGACTGCAGGAAACGACTCCTAATGAGACAAAGCTCAAATTTATAGCAAATAATAGCAGAACATTAAAACCTCAAGTATGAAATCATCTCTGACAAAGAGCAGAACTTGGTAACAATTCATACAAAAAAGTAAAAACAAACAAGGAAAGGAAAAAAAAGAAATCTAAATTGACCTAAGAGAGCTACCAAAGTGATGTGAAGTCCTTCCATGAGGGATGATGACCTGTGAAGCTAAACGATTGTGTGACAGCTTTAACTTGCGGATGTTACAACCTCTGCAGACTATTCCATCAAAGGAGACGTAGCTTTTGATTGGCTTGTTGAATGGAACATGTTAATCTGTGGTCATTTTGTGTGCATCGCACAGGGTGGCGTGTGAATTTCTGAGCTGGTAAAACCTTGTGTAAAACCTCAGCGGCTCTGAATTACAATCAGTAAGTCTTAGCTGAGGACCTTTGGACACTTCAGTTGAAACTTATGTAGTTGAACCTAGGTGCACGGTGCACAGGTACAGTGTGTGCACTGCACAGGGCTATGGAGGACCAAAAGGGACAAAATCAAAAATAAATATAAAGATAATTTTAAAAAAAGGCTTTAAGAAATGTATACCGTAAAAAAAAAAAGTAAAAAAACGGTAATATTCTGGCAGCTGGGGCACCAGAAAAAATTTCAGAGAAAAACTTTCTCATGAAAATACAGTAATCTTCCATAATAAGAATACAGTTTATAACTTTGCTTTTACATGAAATCTTAGTTTTATTTTGGAACTTTAATGTTTAATGAAGGATGTTAAAATGTATAATAAGGAGAAAGTCACCTTGTCATCTGTTAGAATCTGTTAGAATACAGAAAATCAGGGTTATTATCACTGTTGCCTACTATTCAGGGAGAGAAGTCACTTTTTGCTGGTCCAAAAGTCGCCAGAAGTCTCGATACGACATCACAGCAACATACAGTCAATGTTGTGCATGTGCAGTATCATATCATGGCATTCAACTTGATAAGTGATATTGCAAATTTACAAGGGTACTGAAGAGGTGAAATACACATTTGAGTCATGGTGCAAAGAAGATCCACGTGTCCCACAAGGCATCACGGGAAATAAGCAGCAAATGTTACATCAGGCTATAATGGATGATGTACGATAGATGTTGCGGCAAAAATGAAATAAAATTATGCGAAAGGAAAGCCAAAATGCACCTAATCATGCTTACACCAAGTTGAACTAACTTAAAAGTATTTCTTCAATTGGTCACAACTAATAAAATTAAGTTGAGTGAACTAAAAAACCATACTTTCTGGTCTATAAGTTGGACTTTTTTTTCATCGTTTGGCACCCATGACGCACAAACAAATTTAATTTCAAATCAAATCTGTAATTTTAAGTGAAGATATTTTATTTACTTATATTGTGTTTAATCTCTTTTCTGTTATTTTTTTCTCTTTTTTTCTGCTGCTCGATGTGTCCAACACCTCACGCCATTCAGCTCTCCTAACTGCAATGCATTGTGGTGTATACTAGTTTTCAAGATGGTTGTGGGTCATTTTGAGTGCACTACTTTTTTCTTTCTGGACATTCGGACACCACTACAAAATGGTGTGATCCCTATATAGGGCCCTATGTAGGGGAAAGGGTGGACATTCGGACACAACCAATATCACAGCTATCTGAGCATCACATCTAGCACGAGAGTTTAATGAGTTGAATGAGATCGACGTTGGGGCTAGCTGCTAAAAACACTTTTTTCAAGGCGGAAAAGCATCAAATAATATAAAACGGACAACCAACTCCAGAATTAGAGTGGAAAGTGAAAATTAATCTCCGTGGCCACATCTTCTGTTGTGCACTCTCTTAGCCCTGAAGTGCATCAAGACGCACACCAGAAATACTTGACAGAATCACCTTGGCACTGATTTATGGATTTCAAGCCAAAGGATAAACTGTAAGACGCTCACATCACCCACTTCACAATAAAAGTGCATCCATCCATCCATCCATCCATCCATCTATCTATAAAATTTCTCTCTATTTTTTTATTTTCTTTTTGCCTTAACAGATTCTGACGGTGCAAATAAGGACGGATTGTTGTAGGGCTGTCCCAAACAATTATTTTCAGAATCGATTCATATTTAGGTCATTTTCCAATGCGTCTAATGATTTGATTTTTAAAATTAATTTATTAATCAATAATTTGTTTATTGCTTGATTAATGTGACAATGAATTTAGCCAAAACAAAACCAAAAATGCTGAATACTTATTCCTGTGTAAATACAAAAAATCTTGTGCAGATTCAATTGAGTTTCACAGAAGCCTTTTCCCTCCTCAACTGCAATGGGTGTCACTATTATCATTTTCAAGATGCTGTCACTCAGCTCTTCTGACATCTTGGGGGTGCATGGTGGTGATGTGTTTCTTTTAGGGAAAAACTCTTCCATACTTATTTGCTTATATTTCCTGAAAAAGAGACACAATGCACATTAGCATAATATAACATAAAAATGTCCCTGTCACTGTATATGCAGCTGACTAAGATATAAGTGTAGTGACTGATAAAGTAATTATCTGTCATTTTTTTCTCTTTTGAATCTCACAGTATTTGTTTTAGAAATAAAGATCAACTGACAAGGATATCTGCAGTTTCTTTTATCTTTGCTAATCATCACTGATCTCACAATGTAAGCAAGTTCACATGAGCAGCAACATAACGGCGTGCAGCATTAGTTCTGTCCACTTTTTACATAATGTCAGCCATGGAAGCAAACATAAGGATGTAAAGGGCAGAATCACTGTAAAGCCTCATTCATACCATATGGTAAATAAAGATACGGACGCTTTTATCCGTATCCAGAGGTAAAAAGGCAAGCTTTAAATGATGCCTGTTGTTAACGTGAGTTGCGGTACTTTCAACCTGGCGATGAAGCCGCTGGTGATTGACAAGTATAAGAAGTTTGTGACTGGTGAGTGACTAACCACACCATCATAAACACGTTCTGTGTTAATGTTTGAACAATATGTTTAAAAGAAAGTTAAACTACTTAAAGAGCTCCAAAAGCGCTGCTGGGAGTTTACACTTCAGTACTCGTTCATTGCAGTCGTGCTGCTGTGAAACGATGTTTTCATTCTGCAGAGCTGCAGAGTACGATGTTATGTGGTTCCTTGGTAAAGTAATCCCACACCTTTGTAGTACGTGCTCGTGGACGTGGTGGGTTACTTGCACTTGTTGATGCTGTTCTATCGGATTCTGAATTGTACATGCGCTCAGGTTCAATTTCTCATCATGTTGCCATCTCTGCTGTTGTTTCTGGCTGTTCTGATAACCCTGACAACGCTGTTTCCAGTTTCCCTTCAAAATAAGAGTATTCAACTTTTTTGTTGCCATTTTTCTGATTCGTCGATGTACGTTATACAAATCGACGTTACAGAATCTGTTTGACAGAATCGTTGGGGACAGCCCTAGATAGTTGTGTCTGTAGATTATGGACTGTGATGTGAAACGGTACAACTCAAAAGAACATATGTGCTGTATGATAGCAGTTTCCAGACAAAAATTTTGTTCTCTGCACATTAATGTGCTTTCATCCACTGGATCATTAATGAAAACATGACAATTTGTCAAAAAGTGGAACTAAGCTACGCAAAAACTGGCCTGCTGACTATAAGTTGATGAGGAAATCAAATAGCGTGTGTGGCTAAAAAAGGGCAGAGATGTAGAGAAACTTGAGGTTAAAGCTGCAGTCTGTTACGTTAAGAAGAGAGTAAACTTAGCCTGAAAATTAGGTCACATCACACAAGGCCATGTAAGTGCTTAAACCCATAAATATTTAGCCAAAACGCTGTCTCAGCCACACTAGCATATCATTTAAGGTTCCCCTCAATCGGTGACCATGTAAAGAACGGCAAGATTGAGGCAAATCATTCAGACATGACTTTGCTGCTCCTTAACTTCCATGTGGAGGTGCATGTGAAGATCACACGCATTTTTGCACATGCCTACTCAGTCGGGGTTGCGCCAGTGGGAGGTGAAGGTCATAAACTATGTATTGTGTGTGGACAGGTATAAGGTTTGGTGGGACTTACCCTGTATGACCTTAGTCATGTTCGTGTAGAAGCAGCCTTAATCAAGTTAAAATGAAAACTGAATGAAAATGAAAACTCTTGCTCTGCCTCCAAGGCGGTATGCAGCTAAACAGTGACTGACAGATGGCAGACACTCCATCATTTCTTCTTGCTCTGATTGGTTGTTTTGTCTTGTCCCAATGGATTCTTGCAAATCGCAGTACAAGCAGTACTGCAGACCATTTGAGCCAGTTTTATTTTTTTTTACAAATATGTTTCATGTACTGCCGTCTTTAGCTTTTTATTGAGAAAAACCTTGTCCCGACCAGGTCAGTTACTATGGTAAAGATGAGCTCACAGATACATTTCCAAAACAAATAAACTAAATAATACATTTGCATTGTAAATATGATTAATATGATGTTTGTGTGATTAAAAGTTTATTATTGACCATCATATCATTATTTTTTTCAGTATTACAATGGCATTAAGGGCCCCTGTCAATCATTGACCCCTAGAATCCCCCCCCCCCACCTTTTCAGCGTCCAAGAACATACAGTATAACTTCACCCCTATTTGTTTCTCTGAAAGAAACCACAAACTGCTTCATTCTGCAAACCAAAAGCACTGAGTGTGAAAGCGTACAAAACTAAAGAGATTTAAGTTGGTGTCTCTATTTATGGTTAAGGAGCCATCAGCCATCTCACTTTCCAACCACACACACCACACTTTTTTCAAGACTGTTTTTTTTTTTTTTTTCACAATGTGAAAATACTCTGAATTATGACAAAATCACACCTGTGCAGGAGCCCTGCTCAGCTCTCACATGAAACGTGTCATAACCTGCTGTTTTACATACACAATCCTTCTTAAATTATCTTCAAATGAATTTTTAATTATAGTTGGGTGGGACAAATTTAATGAGCTCATTTTAACCCCTTTTTATCCCCAACTTTTGTTTGCCGCGAGAATACGCACGAGAATTAGACCTGTCTGTAAGCGCGTTCACGAGGCAAAAGTCAAAACAAAGTTTTATCAGGACAGAGCAAGTGAAGGAAATGATGTCCTAACAGAGAAAAACGTGATAAAAACGTAACATTGTGGTTGACAGAGAGGATCCGCGGAGTAAAAGGGCTGGACTCTGATTAATATAAGGAGCGGACGTCTGACGTGAAGTTTTTTTTTTTTTTTTTTTTTTTTTTTTTTTTTTTTTTTTTCTTCTTCTACTTGTCCTGTCCAGCATCGAAGCAAGCAGAATGGAAATCTGATTGCTTTATTCTGTTGAACAGTTTTGCTTTACCAAGCGGAGCTTTATGAACATAAGGCTCCACTTGATATCATGTTTATTCATTTTATTTTTTTATTTAAACATTTGTCTATTACACCATTCCATATCATACTGCTGGGCCTGACAAGGGAGAAATGAAAGTTAACAGAGGTAATGATAGAAAGTGAAACAGAGAGAAAGGAGTAAGGAAGAGGAAGAGAGAGAGGAGAGAAAACATGAATCCACTTACACAGTTCACTGGTACATCTGTACCGCGATCCCTAAACAACCAAGGTCTCTGTTGGAAAACAAAATCATACAAACACACACAAACACACGCAGAACTACGCAGAGAAGAGGTACAACCTAGTCATCGCAATGGGAAGCAGTGTCACAGTGTCAACATGCATAATAAAGGGTGCTCCGTGGTGATACAGTCATGCAGATGCAGCCTCGTCTCTGCAAGGAGGAGAAAGCCCGCAAGGCTCACGACCCAGGCCCCCAGCAGCCACCCAGAGGCCCAGATCCCAGCTACCCCCCCCCCAAAGAGCGGACATGCATCCCCCCGAAGGGCGGCAAAGGCGGCCCCAGCCGGAGCCCCCTGCAGTCTGGGGGCCCAGGCCCCAGCGGACCAAGACCAGCAGCTGCCGACCCCACCGGGCGCCGGGCGTCCCCCGGAGCGGAGACAGCGCCGGGCCCAGGGCCCAAGCGCCCAGGAGCAGCCACCCCCCCCGGACCCGGGCGGCCCAACCGAAACCCAGGAGGACCGGACCCCCCAGACGACGCCCCCCCAGGGCAGGCCAGCCCCCACCCCAATGTCCCTGCCCCACACACCTGACACCAGGGCGCCACCACCTCTACCACCCCCTACCCCGCCACCACGCTCACACACACACTCCCCACACACCTACCCCAACACTAGGGCTGAAAGATATACCGTCACCGCCCCCGCATCGAGACACGGGCACCCAAGACATCAATACCGCAAGAGCAACCACATACAAGATACAGATCCCCCCTGCGCCCGCCCCGCACAAAAAGCCCCGGAAGCCACAAACAAAACCGCACCCCCCACCAAAGCGCCCGGCCCCCAACCAACCCCGCAGCCACACCGCACCACACCGACACCAAGATGCCCGGCACGAACACCGAGATACGAACCTCCGCCCACACCGCCCAGCCCTACCCAACACCTCCGTGTACCCCCCCCACACACACATACACCCACCCACTCCGCTCTCCGACCTTACATACCCACACTCACTCCTCCCTCCACCCCCAACACTCTCCTCCCTCTACCGTCCACACCTACCCCCACCTCCTCATACCCTCTAACACACACATGCACTCCCCCCACATAACTGCACCAACCCCTCCCTACCCCCCCCACACATACGCCCCCACCTCCCTATACCCCCAATACCCCATACAGTCCCCCTTACATGTCCAGCCCCGCCCATCCCTCTGACCTATCACACTCCCGCCCTTCCTTCCTTCAGCCCCTCATGACCATCCCTACTAGACACTCACGAGCATGCCACTCCTTCCTCCATCCCCCCTTTCCTCCAACCACTTACCCACATCTCCTCCCTCTTCCAGCCCAAGTTCCTCCCTCCCACATTTCCTCTTTCACACTCTCATTCATTATTCTTACATACCCACCTCTCTCTTGCCCATGCCCTCGTGCCTCCTGAGTGGTAGCTCGGGCCGGGGAAGGAGCCGTGAGCTCCAAGCCCCCAACACGTCCCCCCCCCCACCCCACCACCCCCATCCCCCACCCCCGGACGCAGCAGGCCAGGCATCCCCCAGGCCAGCAGATCCCCCGCAATGCAGCCAGCCTTAACCACTGGCGCGTGAAGCAGCCACTGTCCCCCCCTCCCCCAGTAGCGCCCGGGAGACCGGGGTATGAAAGGACCCTGTCCCCCCCCCCCCCACCCCCCGCTCATGACTGTGTGTGTAAGATGTGTGTTGTTTGCAGTTAAAACTAAGGGGCAGTGCCAAGTCATGCCGGGAGTGGGGTCGCGTAGGGGGCATGACCCCCCAACCGGCCCCTCCCTCCTTCCACACACTATATGGCCCGCCCCTCAGAAGTGGTTGTGAGCTGTTGTTATTTTATGTGTTTAGGTGTCTAAGTGTGGTTAAAACTGGGGAGCAGGCTGTCTCTAGACGTGGCAAGCAAAGGCACTTTTGGTGCCCTCCCTCACCACGCCCGCTTGACACGCACCCTCCCCAAAACCCTACGTGTGTGTGTGTGAGGTAGAGCAGGGGGGGGGGGGGGTCTTGGGAAAGGAGACCAGGGGGTATATGAATTCCCCCCCTGGAAGAAGAGCCGTTACCGGCATTAGGTACCCCTGCCTCCCGGGATCCCCCCAGGGCAGAAGGGGCAGGCATGGCCGCCCCCACGGCCCGGCGTCCGGCGTTCACCACAGAGGGGCCAGCCTCGGCCCCTGGGGGCGCTCGACCACGCCAGGCCAGGGAGGGGGAAAAGGGACGGGAGCGGAAAGGGTCGGCGGAGGGGCCAGAGTCACCGGCCCAACATCCCCAGGCCTCGCAAACCCCCCAAGAGGCACGCAGAGCTGCTATTTTTTTTTTTTTTTTTTTTTTTCCTCCCCCTTTCCTCCCCCACTCTATTGTATCACCCCTAAACCCTACTTCAAACAACCAACGACTTTACCCCCGTCAACACTCCCTCATCCCATCCTCCTCCCACCCCTCCTGTATAGCCAGTTAGTCCCCGCACATCCGCCCCCCAGTGTCCATGCCCCCCCCCCTCCAAACCCAAGCCTGCACCCCCACCCAGGCCGCGACACGCACAATCCCCCAACCCCGCCAGAGCCACCACCCACCCACACACACACCCCCCACCCACCCAGCGCCCCGCATCCGATCCCCCCACAGAACCATCCCCGCTCCCCACCCAAGCCCCCCCAACCCGACACACACAAACCCCACCAATGCACCACCACCCCCACACCCAAACACCCATCATCCATGCACCCCCACCCACCCACCCATCTCCACACACCCCCACAGGCAGCCACACACACACACAACCGCATTCACGCCCCCCCTCCAGTCACACACCCACCCACACATACCAAGGACGGGGACCACGGGGCCACCAGCCCCCCCCCACGCCACAAGTCCACCGCCCCCAGCCCCCGGACCACGCGAGACCAACCCGCACGAGACCACCAGCGCAGGCCAGCCCCAACCGACACAGCGGCCGGGCGGGACAGGCACCCGGCGTGGAAAAGACCCGGCCACCCCGCAACCCCCCACCTCCACACACTAGAGCTGAACGATATGGACAAAACCCCACACCCCGACAGCCACGCCAGACACCCCAACATCGATACGACACAACACGACCACGGGTCCGCCGAAAACCAAGCACCCCGGCGGAAAGCGCAGCTCCGTCCGCGACCCCCAGAGCCCCACACGCAGGACAAGCACAGGGGAAATCCACACCCCCACATAGCCGCTCCCGCGACACCAACATCCCGGATGCCCACATCCCGACACAGACACGACAACGATACATCCCCCAGCCCCACCACACACACACCCCCACCAGCACACACACCCGCACGCACACAGCAGAGGCGCCCCGGCCCCCGGCGCAGTGACTAGACGTCACCAGGTCGTGAGGACCGGCCAAATCCAGAGGAGGCACGTCCCGCCGGCCCGCCCCCCCCAGCGCCAAGCCGGGTCCCCCGGCCCCGGAGGCAGGGGCCACCCCGGAGCACCGGGGCCCAGGACCCCCCCGCCCCCCCCGCCCCGGGACGACCCCGGCCACCCGGCGCCAGCCGACAGCCACCGGCCAGGGCCCCACCAGCGACCCGCCCACCGCCGCAGAGCAGCCCCAACCGCTGACCCCCATGCCCCCCATCGGGCTGGATACAGCCCGCCCCAGCGGCGAGGCAGCCCAGACCCCCCCCAAGTCAACCGCCAGGGATCCATAGCCATCAAGCACTCGCCGGCACCCAACCCCCACATCGCCGAGGCCGCTCTCCTACACCAACGTTAAGTGATGGAGCTAATCACAGGGGACCAGAGGGAGTGGAATTCATCTAACTGGTTCTTAGAGGAGGCAGACATCGTCTCAATACTGATATGGTCTACTAAGAAATTCCTAAACTGGCTAATGCTCAGATTATTTTTGGATTTCCAGTTTACCAAGATAGTTTTCTTTGCAATACATAATACAGTAAGTATCATATGTGCATAGTTGGTTACCGTGTTGATCTCATCCAAGTCCCCCAGTAAACACAGTGTGGGGCTTGCAGGAAAGTTACACCTGAGCCACGTTGACAGGTCATCACATACCTGAAGCCAAAACCTCTGGACAGGTGGACAAGACCACAAGGCGTGAAGATAATTGTCTGTTGTATTCTCATTGCAGTGCAAACAAATATTTGAAGGTGACAGACCCATCTTGAACATCCTCTGTCCTGTGTAATGTACTCTGTGTAAAACCTTGAATTGTATCAACTGCATATTTGAGTTTTTAGTCATTAGGAACGTGTTTAAACATATCTGTGTCCATGTGTTTTGGTTAAGGGTTCTGGACAAGTCAGCCTCCCACTTCGAAGTTGGAAGGGAAATTGAATCATCCAGTTTTAATAATAATCTATATATTTTCGACAGTAGTTTGGGGATAGAGAGATTCAGGAATTCTGCTACCCTGACCGGAGTCTGCAGGATCAGTTGGTTAGAGGTATATTTTTTGCTTAATATAGATTTAAGTTGATGGTATTCTAAGAATTTAGTACTACTGATCCCGTATTGTAAGGTAAGTGTATTAAATGACAGGAATTTTCCATTTTCAATGATATGTTGTAATTGTTTTACTCCTTTATCCTTCCAATGCACAAAATTAATCATTTTCTTGTTTTGTAAAATATCCAGGTTATTCCAGATGGGTGTGAGTTTACATGGAATAATAGAAGACTCGGTTAATTTCAGGAATTCCCACCATGCTTTCAGAGTAGAGCAGATGTTGATACTTTTAAAGCATTTATGAGATCTGACTGCTGAACTGATGAACGGCAAATCAGAGACATCCAGATCCTCACATAATGCTTGTTCTGTGTCTAGCCAGGGTTCATCTAGATGGGTAGGTTTCAGCCATTTGGAAATAAATTGTAGCTTATTTGCTAGGAAATAATAATTGAAATTGGGTGAGTCTAACCCTCCCCGGTCTTTTACCTGTTGTAAGGTTTTTAAACTGATACGTGATGGCTTGTTTTTCCAAAGAAATTTGGAAATGTGAGAGTCCAGTGACTTAAACCAACTAGAGGAAGGTTTGGTGGGTATCATTGAGAACAAGTAGTTAATTTTCGGTAGAACCATCATTTTGATGGTAGCAACTCTCCCCATGAGTGATATGGGTAAGTGCTTCCATCGCGTGAGATCTTCCTCTATTGACTTTAATAGCTGGACATAATTTAACTTTATTAACTCTGAAAGTTGTGGAGAAATATTTATTCCTAAATATCTGATATTACCAGACTGTATTGTGGTGTTAGGGATGTTTTGTAAAGTACAATTAACAGATAAAGCTGTAGTCTTGGTCCAGTTAATAGAGTACTCAGATATCATTGAGAATTTATTGATCAATGTGATTGTCTGGGAGAGAGATGTTGATGAGTTCTGGAGGAAAAGCAGTACGTCGTCTGCATAAAGACTTATTTTATGTTCTAGATTTTTGCCGGGGATCCCTTTAATATCTCTGTCCTGTCTTATAGCGGCTGCTAGTGGTTCAATGAAAATGGCAAAAAGTGAAGGGGAGAGCGGGCAGCCCTGCCTGGTGCCTCGCTGTAAACAGAAACTTGGAGAAGTTTGGTCATTGGTCCTCACACATGCATTAGGGTTGTTATAAAGTATTTTTATCCAGTCTATGAAATAAGGACCAAAACCAAATTTATTTAATGTTGCAAACAGGAATTTCCAGTTAACACGATCGAAGGCTTTTTCTGCATCTAACGAGATGATAGTAGATTCCAGATTATGAATGGTAGCATAGTCTATTAGATTAATCAGCCTGCGTGTGTTAGTAGAAGAATGTCGACCTTTAATAAAACCAGTTTGATCAGGATGTATTATCAGAGGAGTTATTTTTTCTATCCTTTTAGCGAGTGCTTTGCTGATTATCTTAAGATCTACATTTATTAATGAGATTGGCCGATAACTAGCTGGAAGTGTCGGGTCTTTACCTGGTTTTAATAATACGGTGATATTTGCTGAATTCATATTTGGTGGTATTTTCTGTTTCTCTTTTATTTCTAGTATCATTTTATAAAAAGTGGGAGCCAGAATTGTCCAGAACTCTGACGTCTGACGTGAAGTTAACCAAACACTGTTAGCTTTTGTAGCTACATTAGCAGCTTGTCCGTTCGTCAACCACTGTTTACTGGTCTCTCACACAAAAGATAATAAGTTACACAAGCAGCAACACTTACCGACTGCACATCCTCACTGATAAATATAATCCACTGGTCCCTGGTAGTGCTGTCCTTCCTGTTAAAGCACTGAAAACTGCAGAATTTCTGCCGAAGCAACTCAGCGCAGCAATCCCCCCTCCTCCTCCTCCTCCTCCTCCTCCTCCTCCTCATCCTCCTCTCTGACAAAGCTGGTCATAACGTTACTCCACGGCAGGTAATCAGCTGCTTTCAGGTGGTACTAAAGAGGCTAGCTTAGCAGCTCGCAGCCTCTCTAGTTCACGTCATCCGGAGAAAGAAATCCAAATCGCGTACTGTAGAGAGCTCTCTCGTGGCAGATTCTGGTGAGAAGAGAGAGCCCGCACTCAAAAACGAAGTCACTTTCACTCTCCGGACTTTCTGGCTTGTTTTAACTGAGGTCCTGTTCCAATACACGTTTTAACGTGAAAAAGTGGGATTTCCGGGTGATGACTTCTTTAAAGACTTTGTAAATAGTGTCTCAATTACATAATTAAGACAGAGAGCTTCATCTGTCCAGAGAATTTCCCTTTTGAATGTCAAATCAAGTTTGAGAATTATCCAACACTGAGGTGAAATGGTTTTACATGAAAAAGGATTTTTTAAAAATATCCCAAAGTGTGTCACTGTTGAGGCTGTTGCAATTTGTTTAGATATAAATCATCGTAGCCAGCATGTCTACCAAGATCTTGTGCAGATCAGTGTAATGTTTTTATTTAGAATGCAGTACAACATTAACTATAAGCCAGAAAATGACACAAAGATACACAGTCTCTATTTGACTGAATGATCAGAGATAAATGAGTATTTTAAACAGTTAACGAACAACATGCTTAATAAGAATCATCAACTGCAGTGCAATTCTAGAAGTGGAGTGGTACTGAACTTTCAGGAAGTTTTTCATAACATGTACATGAAAACAACATGATAGCATGTAACATTTTTGTCAAAATAACATGTTTTTAGCTTCTCATTGATTACATCTTTATGTTAAATTTGAATGCCTTCACATCTGAGATGTCTTGATTGCAGAATATGTGCTGAAGTCTGAACTCTGGGTCGTTCTCATCCTCTTTGGTCTCTGTGATCTCTCACATATTTCCAAGGCAGCATAGCACACATCTTCAGCCTGAAGTTAGACATTTATCATATGACAATGTGGTTTAGTGATACATCATTTGAAGAACACACTACAGATATACAAGGATTCAATACATAGACACAGGGTTCAAACTTTATTTCTTTTTTAAATCATCTTAGATTCCCAAAGTTACTAGACAATAAGAACTTCTATTTTTGGGACAAGAAATAAATCTTTATATTGTCAATGATTGGGTTTTTTAAGCACAACTGTACTTTGTTCACGTAGTCAACAAAAACAAAAGAATGGAGACAGCAAGAAGATGTACATATACAGTAGTACATCATGGAACAGTGTTGGGTGGTAAATATAGTGACAGCACTGTCGTGTAAGTTAAAATACATTTTTTGCATCATTTATCACCTACCAAATTGGAGAGTAGGTTTGAATTTATACCAGCTAAAATGACATTTAACCCTAATTTTTTATTGTTGTAGACTGCAAGAACAGACTTAAGTTTGTTTCTAAATCACAAGTCTGAATATTTATGGCAAGAAAGGGCTGTAAATATTAAATATTAATGCGAATATACTAGTATCTGTCGTTGTTAATTACCTGTGATTCTCTTGTTTGACTTCTGGGGCCACATCTTTGTTCACCAACTTCAGTTTTTGCTGAGCATACTGTATGAAAACAAAAATAGCATGAAAATATGTAATTACACTGAATATTTTGTGTGGAAAGTCAAATCTAGCAGGTACCTGATTTGCGACAAAGATGGTAAACCAGAAAAGACGAGAGGAGGCTGGAGAGGACAGCCACAGCTGAACCCACAGAGAGAAGCAGTTTCCAGTTAAAATCACCATCCCGATGAAGCTCACAGCTTTGTGAATGCAACTTTGTACCTGCTGTGAAATAAATAAGAGCACGCTGTATGAGTTTATGAACATAAATACCGTATGTCATGTCACATTGTCAAACACTGTGCAGCATCAGCAAATATTCATTGCCAATCTTTTCTTTAAAGATAAACAGCAACACCTAAATACAAAGTCGTGTAAATTCTTTATCATCTTGATTAACATTCCTCATTTTCAAATTTATACATTCACCAGTCTAGTAAATAAAACTTTGATAGTGATAAAGCATGTGAAGGTTGTCTCAGTAAAACCGAAACAAATATAAAATATTTTTTCTGAAAAGGATGCCTTCAATGTGACTCTCAACATACAGCAGGTGTATTAAAAGGTTTTCTATAGAATATTGAGGCCAGTAGAGACACATTTGAGGTTATATACACAAATGGGAGTTTAGCTGAAAGTATTTCATTGTAAAGACATGGTTTACCTATAATACAGCTACACATAAATATACTGTATAAGATATACTGTATCTATGATAACCTAGTTAAAAGAATAGGTAATGATAATAACAACAAACACGATCACAATCTGATCATTCAGTCAAAAGTACTTACTCAGTATGAGCTTTGTTGTACTGTTGCAATAATTATAAGAATATATTCGAGAGGTACATTTTCCATCCTCCACTTTCACTGTTGCAGTCCCACAGTAGTAAGTGCCCTCATCAGATTCAGTTACATTTATGATCAGGAGGTCATAGGAATCAGAGGTAGCGCTCTTCACAAACGTAAAACGAGGGTTCAGATTCCAGCCATTTTCAGGATTCCCGTTCAGAAGAAAAGGCTGATTCTCATGAGTACAGTTCCTGAACCACACGGCATATGCTCCAGGTGTCTTGTTACAGTAACAGTAGAGAGTGATGTTGTCTCCAGGTCTGACTGTCACTGATCCAGAATTCCATTTATGACTACAGGAAACAACTCCTGAAAATGAAATACAATCATAAAAAGACGAGACAAAGCTCAAATTACAGAACAGCAGAACATGAAAACCTCAAGTATGAAATTATTTCTGCAAAAAGAGTTCTTGCTAACAGTTTATTTAATTGTAACGACAAAAAGCAAAGCAGAAATGTAAATTTACCTAAAAGAGCAACCAAAGTGATGTGAAGTCTTTCCATGAAGGATGACAACCTGTGAAGCTAAACAATTGTGTGACAGCTTTTACTTGGATGTTACAACCTCTGCAGACTTTTCTACTAAAGGAGACGTAGCTGTTGATTGGCTTATTGAATGGAGCATTTTATCGTGTGGTTTTTCTGTGTGCAATGCACAGGGTGGAGCATGAATCTCTGAGCAAGTAACAAGTTGGTAACAAACCTCATCATGGCAAAGTGCCGGCTACAGGAATACAAGAGGGGGCAGGCAGAAATGTAAAGGGGACATCATGTGTACATGTTGTGCTTCAACCCAATTTTTGTAGATGTTGATAAATAGTTTCTTAATTAGACTGGGTTATTAGCAGAGTCCAACTCCCAAGAAAAGAATTGCAATTTGTCAGGCCTCCACCCTGAGACCCGTCCAGCTTTGGTGTTCCATCTGAAACCAAAGCTGATGGTACAGCTTTCAGGGTCACTGAGGCACGCTTACTCCCTGACCACAATAAAGTGGCAATCCCTCAGGGAGGAAACAGAAAATATATATGTCTATATATATATACATGTATATATATATATATATACACAGGAAGTGCAGAATTATTAGGCAAATGAGTATTTTGACCACATCATCCTCTTTATGCATGTTGTCTTACTCCAAGCTGTATCGGCCGAAAGCCTACTACCAATTAAGCATATCAGGTGATGTGCATCTCTGTAATCAGCAGGGGTGTGGTCTAATGACATCAACACCCTATATCAGCTGTATTAGGCAAACATAATTATTAGGCAACTTTCTTTCCTTTGGCAAAATGGGTCAGAAGAGGGACCTGACAGGCTCCGAAAAGTCAAAAATAGTGAGATGTCTTGCAGAGGGATGCAGAACTCTTAAAATTGCCAAGCTTCTGAAGCGTGATCATCCAACAATCAAACAAGAAACGTGTGAAAAGACCAAGGCGCAAAATAACTGCCCATGAACTGAGAAAAGTCAAGCGTGCTGCTGCCAAGATGCCACTTGCCAGCAGTTTGGCCATATTTCAGAGCTGCAACATCACTGGAGTGCCCAAAAAGCACAAGGTGTGCAATACTGAGAGACATGGCCAAGGTAAGAAAGGCTGAAAAATGACCACCACTGAACAAGATACACAAACTGAAACATCAAGACTGAGCCAAGAAATATCTCAAAACTGATTTTTCTAAGGTTTTATGGACTGATGAAATGAGAGTGAGTCTTGATGGGCCAGATGGATGGGCCCGTGGCTGGATCGGTAAAGGACAAAGAGCTCCAGTCCGACAGATGCCAGCAAGGTGGAGGTGGGGTACTGGTATGGGCTGGTATCATCAAAGATGAGCTTGTGGGGCCTTTTCAGGTTGAGGATGGAGCCAAGCTCAATTTCCAGTCCTACTGCCAGTTTCTGGAAGACACCTTCTTCAAGCAGTGGTACAGGAAGAAGTCCGCATCCTTCACAAAAAACATCATTTTCATGCAGGACAATGCTCCATCACATGCATCCAAGTACTCCACAGCGCGGCTGGCAAGAAAGGGTCTAAAAGAAGAAAAACTAATGACATGGCCTCCTTGTTCACCTGATCTGAACCCCATAGAGAACCTGTGCCCCTTTATCAAATGTGAGATGTACAAGGAGGGAAAACAGTCCACCTCTCTGAACAGTGTCTGGGAGGCTGTGGTTGCTGCTGCACGCAATGTTGATGGTGAACAGATCAAAACACTGACAGGATCCATGGATGGCAGGCTTTTGAGTGTCCTTGCAAAAAAAAGGTAGCTATATTGGTTACTGATTTGTTTTTGTTTGGTTTTTGAATGTCAGAAATGTATATTTGTGGATGTTGAGCTGTTATATTGGTGAAAATAAATAATTGAAATGGGTATATATTTGTTTATTGTTAAGTTTCCTAATAATTCTGTTTGCCTAATACACCTGATATAGGGTGTTGATGTCATTAGACCACACCCCTTCTCATCACATCACCTGATATGCTTAATTGGTAGTAGGCTTTGTGTGACGGACGTGTACGTTGATGGCTAGTCGCCCCTCACTGACTATGTGCTCCGGTCAGAGAACAGCAACCACTTTAAGTGATTTTAAGAGGTTTATTGAATCCAAGCGTGTGAGAGTGTGTGTGTGTGTGGTCTCTGTAAAATGAGCATATACCGAAAGAGTAATTAGAAACTGTACAGTCAAGCTCTACATTATGCTAAATATACAGAATACAGTTTCATTATAATCAGGTAGAATCAAATGTACACAAAGTTACATTAACAATAGTTAGTTGTAAATTGCACCTAAGTAATATTAATGTAACAAGGAACCCACATTACTGCAAGTAGCAAGTAACAGCAGAATAATATAAGTGAAGATTAGGCACTCTGGATTAATACAGAGAAATTTCACATGCAATACACTTAGTGACCAAAGGGTGGCGCTGTTTGACCACAAATGGCAGAAGCGGATTTGCAGCCGTAAGGGCTAGAAGATGACTGTTCACGTGGACGCGGCGTGGACACTGCGTGGACGGCCAATGCGACATTTAGAAGCTAAATTACTGCCTCAAACATACACCAAACGGTAGAAGTACACCACAGGTCGAGAATACTATATAAATAACACGAGCAGATGAAATACAACAGAAATACAGACAGAGATTATGTACTTACGTTATCATCAACGCACACGTACACACAAAGAATGTATTAACACGGCGCTGGAGCAAAACGGCATGTGTCAGCCAGCCAGGCGCATTGCAAGTTGAGGACGCAAGTGCACGCAAGTGCGTGGATGCGTCATCGCTGACGGCACAACGCTGACTCCAGCAGGGAGTTTTCCACAGCCGCCCCCGGATTCGTGGTGCGAATACGTAGACCAGGAAGGTCTCTGCAGGGTTAGCGTGCGCTGGGCTCTCCGTCGTCGGGCATCTCAGGCAGCTCGACCAGCTTAGCAACAGGACGAATGTAGAGGTTGCCCTTGATGTCCACCTCTGCAGCACGTACCTTGCCGTCGTCACTGGGAATGATGCGGGTGATGCGCCCAACAGGCCACAGCGCTCTTGGAAGCTGTGGGTCGAGCACCATGACGACAGTGCCCACTGCCCGGTCTGGTGTAGGGGTTCTCCACTTCTGGCGGGGTTGCAGACCAGGTAGGTACTTGCGCGTGAAGTGACCCCAGAAATGGTCGGCAAGCACCTGACTGTGTCGCCATCTGCGTCTTCCCAGCAGGTCACTGGAACCGTAGACTGCCTGGGGTAGCGAAGCGTCTCGCCGCCCCATGAGGAGGAGATTGGGAGTAATCGGGTCTGGATCAGCCAAGTCGGAGGATGCGTAGCCGAGGGGTTTAGAATTGAGGATGCCCTCGACTTCAATGAGCACAGTCATTAGGGCTTCCTCTGGAAGGACTTGGTCCTTCAGGATGTTCTGGAGAGAGGCCTTCACCGACTTAATCTCCCTCTCCCACACTCCCCCAAAGTGTGGAGCGAGAGGGGGGTTGAATTTGAACAGGATACACTGTCTGGCCAGCTGTTCCTTGAGCGGCGGCTCGAGTGCTTCGAAAGCTTGCTGGAGTTCTTTCTCACCGCCGCGGAAATTGGTGCCTCTGTCGCAGAGTATCTCGTAGGGCTTGCCCCTGCGTGCTATGAAGCGGCGGAGGGCAAGAAGGAAAGAGTCTGTGTCCATACTGGGTATCAGGTCGAGATGGACGCAGCGGGACGTGAGACATTTGAACACGATGCCCCAACGTTTCTCTTGCCGCCGTCCCATCTTGACCATGTACGGGCCGAAGCAGTCGACTCCGGTGGACCAGAATGGAGGCTTGTTGAGGCGGAGGCGCGCAGCAGGTAGGTCCGCCATCTTAGGGATCATAGGCTTGCTGCGCCATCTATGACACTCAACGCAGTGTCGCTGGTACTTTCTGATGGCTTGGCGGCCTTTGAGGATCCAGTATGACCTCCTGATCTCCGCGAAGATTCGCTCTGGACCAGCGTGCAGGAGACGGGCATCGTAGTCCTTCACCAGAAGCTGCGTGATAGGATGATCTGGTGCTAGGACAATGGGATGAATTGAGTCTTCAGGTAGATCATCGGCTTTGCGGAGGCGACCTCCCACTCTGATGAGACCAAGGGTACGGTCGTACTCTGGTGAGAGTGATATGAGGCGGCTGCTAGGTCGAATGGGGCGGTCATGCTGCAGGGCGCAGAGTTCCTCGGGGAAGCTGTCAGCTTGTGCTTGCTTCAGGAGAGCTACTTCTGTGTCGATGCGGGCTGAAGCAGACATGGAGGTCGTCGCCGCCCCATGTTGGAACCGGTAAGTAGCGTCCACCAGATCGGACCAGGTGTTGTACTGCCGAGGGTCGGGACAGGTGTCGGTGACTGTAAGCTGGCCGCAGAACGTGGCCTTCCTGAGCTCTACTGCATCTTCAACTCTCGTCACCAAGTTCTCTGGCCAATGGCTGGGGGTTTCGTACAGGAATGCAGGCCCATTGCTCCATTGGCTTGGTTGAGCTAGTTGTTGAAGTGACTTCCCCCGAGTAATGTCATCAGCCGGGTTGTGGTCAGAGGGAACGTACCTCCAGTCGCTGGCATCTGTGTGCTCTTGAATTTCAGCTACGCGAGTTCCGACGAACACCTTGTACTGAGCTGAGTCAGATCGGATCCAGCTGAGCACTGTGGTTGAGTCTGACCACATGACTGTGTGCCTCAGGGTTAGGGTGAGCTCAGAGTGTAGCAGTTTGGCGAGCTGAGCCCCAGTCAACGCAGCGCTGAGCTCCAGACGTGGAATGGAGAGCTGCTTCCGTGGTGCGACCCGGGATCGCGCCATTACAAATGACACATGCGCGTGTCCTTCTGCGTCTTCCATACGGAGGTAGGCGACGGATCCATATGCCTTCTCCGAGGCATCGCAGAAGACATGTAGGTCGACACGGGAAGGGTCAGCACTCATGTTGACTGGCATGTAGCAGCGGGGCATGCTGATGTGCTGCAGGTGGGTAAGTTCACTCTCCCAGGTCTGCCACACTGAGAGGAGTTCTCCAGTGATGGGCTCGTCCCACTGTTGCTCGTGCCTCCAGAGGGGCTTGGATCAGGACCTTAGCACGAGTGGTATAGGGAATTATGTACCCTAGTGGATCGTACTGAGAAGCCAGAATTCTGTACACGTTTCTCATTGTGGGCTCAGAGGCTACTGGTTGACGATGCTTGTAGCCTAGCGTGTCCGAGGGACAGTGCCACCGAAGGCCTAGGGTGGATTCCTGAGGATCCGCTCTCTCTGCAGCTAGCCACAATTCACAGCCTTCGGACCGTGCCTCTGACGGGAGATGAGCGATGACTTCTGGTCGGTTGCTTGCCCATTGCCTCATGTCGAATCCACCGGCAGCGAGCAGGGCTCTCATCTTGTCGATAAGCTGTCTGGCCTGTGGTGGAGTGCAGAGGGACTGAAGGCAATTATCTACGTAGAAGGCGTTGTTGACTGAGTTCAGGACCTCTTCGTTACTGGCACTGTTGGTTTTGACGTGCTGTTGCAGTGCGTATATGGCACAGCACGGGCTGCACGCTGTACCGAAGGGCAGAACGCGCCATTCGTAGATGTCTGGGCTGCGCTCCTTTTCCATGTCGCGCCACAGAAAGCGAAGGAGTGACTGGTCTTCGGGGAGTAACCGAATCTGGTGGAACATCCCACGGATATCTCCACTGATGGCTACAGGGTACTCTCTGAACCGGAGAAGCACACTGAGCAGTGAAGCCCCGAGGTTGGGTCCAGGAAGTAGGATGTCGTTGAGGGCGGTCTGCTGGTACTTGTACGAACAGTTGAACACCACTCTAGCTTTCCTGTTGTGGTGGACAATGTGGTGCGGGCTGTACCAGGACTCCCTCCGACTGGTTTGCTTCGTCCTTGCTTGATCTTGACGACGTATCCAGCCCCTCCAGCTTACGGATCTCCTCGTTGTAGACCTTGGCCAGATCTGGCTTGGCAGTTAGACGTCGCTCAGTAGCACGTAGCAAGGGCATCACCGCTGACAAGGGCAGCATGAAGCTTGGGAGCTGCTGGCTTGCGGGGGAGAGAGGGGTGTAGCGCATCTGGCTATGCCGTCTACTGTGACACGGATTGCCCGCTGATCCAGTGTGTTGACAGCTAGCTGGTCTTGCTTGGAGCGTGTTGCCTCCTTCTCTGACCGAAATGGCAGGGTGTCGACTTGCCAGAGCATCTCAACTTGCCTGTGCAGGTCTCGGCTGGGAGACTGGAACGCTGCATGGAGACACGATGTCTCATATGGAGGGGGTTTGCAGGAAGTTAGTCGGTCCCCTGTATGGTCCACCCCAGCAGGGTACATACAGCAACTGGGCTTCCTTGAGGTCCCTCAGTACTGGACGTACAGGAGTAATCAGGTGTGGGTGATCGGAGCCGACGAGGAGTAAAGGGGCTGAACCACGTTGAAGCCTCGCACCGGGACCCGACGGAGATAGTCGTACCTCTTCTTGAGCATCTCTGCAGGGCAGGACTGCTCTGCAAGACTGAGGTCTTCTGCAGTGAAGGCATGACTGATGGCGTATTTCACCCGAGTGTTGTTGGGATTGCATACCTCGAAGGACACCGATGCTCCATTAAGCTTCACCACATCCTGTCTTATGGTGCGGAGTGACAGAACTTCATCCTCTCCTGGGCAGACCGAGATGCCGGGCAGCGGCGGGAAGGAGAATGGCTCTTTCGGAGCCGTCGTCCAGTACAGCATAAGTGTCCAGCATCTTACCTCCACTGTGGAGCGGAATAGGAACTACCTTCACCATGACGCGGCTGGAGTGACTGGACTGGCTGACATACACCATGCTGGAAGATGCAGCAACCGTAAACAGACTCTGGCAGGTTTTGGTGGCCACTTCGTGTAAGACAAGAAGGTGTTGCTCATTGCAGGTGGGGCATGGTTTCTTCAGGGTGCAACTCTCAGGCTTGTGTCCACGCCCACAACGCCAGCATCTACTCTTCTCCTTGATCCAAGCACCCTTGTCAGCTGTGCTGAGTTTGGCAAACTCTGTACAAGCACTGAGGTAGTGTTCTTGGTTGGAGCAGTAGGGGCAATAGGGCTTAAAGCGCTCTCGCTTCTTGGAGGCCTGGCCAGGGTTGGAACTGGCTGGAGAGGCGGCAGAACTTTGTGGTGGCTCTGAGCTTCCTCAGGCTGATTAGTCACATAGATAGTGGCGGACTTAGACCGCTGGGGCTTGGCGGCCTTGCGTTCAGACTGAATGACTTCAGATTTGGAGGTTTCAGTAGCGCGTCTTGCCACCTGTATGGCTTGAGCCTTGCGTTCCAGCCAATCTGCAAATCAGGGAGCGTGTATGTCCGATCACTGCCGCTACGGATGATCCCCTTTGATATGCAATGCTCTGCGAAGCGGTCTCTGTAGGTGCCAGGTAGCTTGCTTAGCAGCGTGTCCACATGAGAGCCACAGCTCAGCTCAGCTCGGGAGGAACCGACAGTAGTGCTTAGCAGGCCCACTAGAGTGCTAATAGCAGATGAGAAGTCCTCGAAGGCCTGTGCGTCACCTGGCTTGATAGGGGGAGAGTTCAGGATAGCCTTCAGCTCTCCTTGGACAAGCTGACGCGGCTGACCATAGCGCTGTTCAAGGGCGTGCATGGCGCTAGTGTATGGCGTTGGGCTGTTAACGTACCTCTTGGCCACCTGATAGGCATTTGGCAGTTTGAGGAGGTCGAGGAGTACTTGGTACTTGTAGTCCTCGGTTAGGTGTTTGTGTGGACCTAACACACTGTCCAGTCCTTTCTTCATCATTATGAAGTCACTCTCCTTGCCAGAACTGAACGGGATAAGCTTAGGCTTCGGAATGCCGTAAGAAGAGGCGATGGCCATTTCCAGAATGCCAGGAGCTGTTGGTCCCGGTGGGGGGACAGGTTGCCTGTAGGGAGCTGATGATGGCGGGAGTGATGGATGATAAGGGTAGTACCCTCCAGGTGGGTAAACCGTAGGTGGATAGGCAGGGTACTGAGGGTAGGACTGGTATTGTATTGGAGGAGGATGTGAATGCTGAGTAGGCAGAGTAAAGGGATTACTCAGTTGGCCAGGAAGTGGATGGATGGCTGGCTGCGCTGGCGGAGCCTGAGGCAAAATCGGCTGTGACCGTGGTAAATATCCGTCCCGTAGAAGGGGAGTATGAAGAGCAGAGTGGGGGTTGGAGATCCATCCATCATCCAGAGGCGCTTGTGCGGGGGCATGTTGGACTGCCTGGGTAAGTATGGCTTGGTCTTGTGCACGTGGCTCTCCGGTCTGAGGCAGAAGGCTGGGCTGTCGTGACGGGGAACCATGCTGTGACACTGGCTGCTGCAGGCTCTCTTTGCCAGCTGCAGTAGTGTAGCGAGCAGGAGTGTGCACTGGTGTCGACCAATGGCTGCCAGCAGGGCTGTCCAGGGTTAGCTTAGGCAAGCTAGCGTACTGTGGAGGATGGTGATGGTAGGATGGAAAGTAGGGTGGCTGATACGCTGGAGCAGTCTGTGGATAGGGCATGCGTTTGGCACTATCCATCACGAGCTGCAACTCCTGCAGCTGTTTGGTCAGGTCGTTGCAGCGTGCTTCAATGCGCTGCCATTGCTCCACTTCAGTTGTCCTCTGCAAGGTTGGAACAGGCGCGATGAGGTCAGCAGGTGCTAGCCGGCTAGCCGGCTGACTCTCTGCAGCCTGATGGGGGTGTCGCTCAAGGGGAGGCAGCTGTTTGGTTGGGAAGCTCAGTTCGTATTCCCCAAGATACCGCGGGAGCTGTCTCACTCTCTGAGGATGGGCTTGGACATCTTCCTCTCTGTAATCACCTTGGAAGGTCGCCATAGCGCAGTGGGCGGAGCTATCCGGCTCGAAGGACCACTTGTGACGGACGTGTACGTTGATGGCTAGTCGCCCCCTCACTGACTATGTGCTCCGGTCAGAGAACAGCAACCACTTTAAGTGATTTTAAGAGGTTTATTGAATCCAAGCGTGTGAGAGTGTGTGTGTGTGTGGTCTCTGTAAAATGAGCATATACCGAAAGAGTAATTAGAAACGGTACAGTCAAGCTCTACATTATGCTAAATATACAGAATACAGTTTCATTATAATCAGGTAGAATCAAATGTACACAAAGTTACATTAACAATAGTTAGTTGTAAATTGCACCTAAGTAATATTAATGTAACAAGGAACCCACATTACTGCAAGTAGCAAGTAACAGCAGAATAATATAAGTGAAGATTAGGCACTCTGGATTAATACAGAGAAATTTCACATGCAATACACTTAGTGACCAAAGGGTGGCGCTGTTTGACCACAAATGGCAGAAGCGGATTTGCAGCCGTAAGGGCTAGAAGATGACTGTTCACGTGGACGCGGCGTGGACACTGCGTGGACGGCCAATGCGACATTTAGAAGCTAAATTACTGCCTCAAACATACACCAAACGGTAGAAGTACACCACAGGTCGAGAATACTATATAAATAACACGAGCAGATGAAATACAACAGAAATACAGACAGAGATTATGTACTTACGTTATCATCAACGCACACGTACACACAAAGAATGTATTAACACGGCGCTGGAGCAAAACGGCATGTGTCAGCCAGCCAGGCGCATTGCAAGTTGAGGACGCAAGTGCACGCAAGTGCGTGGATGCGTCATCGCTGACGGCACAACGCTGACTCCAGCAGGGAGTTTTCCACACTTTGGGCTTATACAGCTTGGAGTAAGACAACATGCATAAAGAGGATGATGTGGTCAAAATACTCATTTGCCTAATAATTCTGCACTCCCTGCATATTGAATTGAATTGAATTGAATAACTTTATTCCAGACATAAGTCCATAACACCCACATACAACATACAAAATAAATAGCATTAAAAGACACCAAATACAGATATTAATATGCATTTTAAAAAAACAGACTATTGCACCAATGCCGTCTCAATTTAGATGTAAATCGCCAGCAGCTTTTCAGGGGGCTGACAAAGGCTTGTATGATATAATTGTCCGACTTCTCCAGCCGGTACATAAAACTTGACATCAGCTGCCTTAGCAATGCCTCAAGAGTCGGCACATTTTTAGACACAAATAATTGACTGGCACTATGCCACCTAGGAACACAAAGCAGCAGCCTCATAGCATCGTTGTAGGCGACCTTCAGTTTCTGCATACTTTCCTTTCTGTAATTAGACCACAGCTGAGCCGTGTAAAATGGTGTAACATATGTTCTAAACAGGGAGCACTTCACAGAATCAGAGCACATATTAAACTTCCTTCTCAGCGTGTTAGCCTGAGCAAAGATTTTACAACGCTGTCGATGGATGTCTTTATCATCCTTCCAGTCGTCGCACATGACATGCCCCAAATATTTAACTTCCTCACATACCACCAAAGGACAGTTGGACAGATAAAAGGTGGGGAAAATTGATTTTTTGTCCCCAGTACTTCTAACTATCATTACTTGTGTTTTCTTTGGATTATATTTGATGTCATAATCTATGCCATACTGTGAGCACACCTTCAACATTTGCTGTAGTCCAGCACTACAGGGACTAAGCAAGACCAGGTCGTCCGCATACATAAGGTGGCTGACAACAGTACTCCCCACAAGACAACCAGTTTTAACTTTATTTAACTTATAAGATAGTTCGTCCATATAAACATTAAATAAAACAGGGGACAGAATCCCTCCCTGACGAACTCCATTACTAACAAGAAATGGAGACGACACAACATTATCCCATCTGACCTGAAAGGTTTGATGACCGTACCAAAAGACTAAAACTCTCACTAAAAATTTAGGAACACCTCTATGTAATAATTTCAAAAATAATTTCTCATGATTGATTCTATCAAATGCCTTAGATGCATCGATAAAACATAAAAACACTGAAGAGTTGAGGCTTGTATACCTAGATACCAACTCTTTGAGTGCAAATATACACAGGTCAGCCCCATGTTTTCTTTTAAACCCAAATTGGTTATCAGCAGTTAAAACAAACATTTCTAATTTTGTCAGAAGTATTCTCTCCAGTACTTTAGACAAAATACTGGCTAAAGCTATTGGGCGATAATTGTCTATACTGTTAAGCCTACCGGTCTTATCCTTCAACACAGGCACCAACATTACAGACATGATGGAGTTAGGCAGAACACCATGAACCAAAAATCCAGTGAAACACATGGACAACAGCGGCCGGAGTCTAAAACTGGCATATTTTAGATGTTCTGCAGTAATGCAGTCCATTCCACAGGCTTTGTTAAGATCCAATGTGTTAATGGCATCCTGAACCGCTGCTGTCCCCACTATCATGTCAACAGTGAGAGATGTATGGACAGGATTGACAATAACTGGGTTGCTGTTACAACAATTAAATAGGTTAGAATAGTGCTGGCGCCATACCTCAACAATTTTTTCTGGATCACTAACACCTTCAATATCAGATGGAAGGGGAGTTTTATTATTATTCAAGGCCTTGACCTCTCTCCAAAAGGCCACAGGATTGTTATTTTGTAATTTCCTAGCAAGAGACTCTGCTCTCATCGCATTTTCATTTTTCTTAATCAGACGCAGTGCATATTTGAATCTGGCATTTGCCTGTTTCTTTGCATCTAACAATCGCCCCTGTCTAGGTCTGCCAGCTTGTAGCCACAGTTTAAAGGCCTCCCTAGCAGCAGCATAATGCTCAGCCACAAAATCATTCCATCCAGGTCTGATATTAGGTACCTTATATCTGCATCTTTGAAGTGGCTCAGCAGAAACAGTAAGACATTCCACAATAGCATCATACATGGAACACAATTGGATGTTATGGTGTACGTCCTTACAATTCATATCTGAGCACATTAAGGCCTCCTTCGGCAATACAATGTTATTTAAGAGGATGTCTGTTGACAGTAAATATCCAGCCATATCTTCTTCACTTAGTTTTGTCCAATCCAATTTATATGAGGGCACTGCATTACTTTTGCTGGTCAACATGGGAACATTTTCAACATTCAACTGTGCAGCAACAGGTATGTGATCAGAGGTTGCAAGACCATAACATATCTCCACATTTTCCAATGTAACATGAGCATCAGCAGTAGCCACAATATGGTCTAACCACGATGTTGTGTGCCATACGTCGCTAATATAAGTGAAACTTGTATCTGGCAATAAAGATTTACTTGACAGAACCAATTTAGAATCAGCACAAAACTGCTGCAGATGTTTAGCGAATAAGGATTTATTATCTGATATGTCAGCATTAAAATCACCCATAATATAGACACAAGATAAGCTGTTGTCCTCTATGAAGGACTGTATATAAGCTAACCTATTCAGATACTCATCCTCATGCTCATAAGATTCATAAGGTGTATAAATATTCAAGATAGCAAATTTTCTGTCGTTGTAGTTAATCTCTAACCCTATGGCCCAGTCAACATCCAGATGAATCACCTTCACTAGTGAGTCATACTTGATATTCCACAGCATGGCTACACCTCCAGCTATCCTACCACCAACCAGTTTTGTACTGAGATCAGTAGTGGACTCTCCAGCCCCATGGAAGTTCGTGTGTAAAGTATTCAGTTTTTCAAGATCTTGTTTGGCCAACCATGTTTCTTGAAGGCACAAAATGTCACATTGATTCAGCAATGTGTCCACCACCAGACGTCTTGATCTATCAGCAGCGGTGTGTCCAACTCGCAACCCGCGAGTGTTATATGAGACCACGCGCATTATTGGCCTTTGACGCTCCCTTCGGGGCAGCTAGCCAGCCTCCCATTCTTCTCCACAGACACAGCCAAAACCGCATCATCAACACGCAGTGATTCAGAGCTAGATGAGCCTCCGATTACTCCTCTCAAGTGACGAGGCTCGTAGTAGCGCCTGACAAAAATCCCGTCAGGCCAGAGCTGCGGATCGTACAGCTCAGCCACAACATTGCACTCAGCAGTGACACAGAAAGAGTTGAATCTTTTCTGTGAAGTCTCTATTTGCCGACATTTTACTTCCCGACCCAGCTTCGATTTAAGGTATTTACCGAGGGTGTCGGCATCCACGTTAGGATCAAACTTAGTGGCAAATACACTCACGATCTTTGTTTTGACAGCCAGTATATTGCCCGCTACACCAGTCCCAATTATGCCAGTGGTCGCTTTTCTCACCCGGCGCGCTGGAGTACCACCAGCGCGTGATACGGTGCAGCGATGTGCAGAATTCCCAGATATCTGCTTCGACTGACGGCGTCCTTCCTTCACCACCATACTCCAGGCGGGGGTCTGTACTTGTCCAGACGCTAAATCCACGAGCTGGGTGGGTTGCGTACCGCTGGTCACGGCAGCTGATGTCGTCCTCCCGTTAACTCCAGCAGAAGTACGATGCGATCCATCCTGCGACCTCTCCACAACGAGGGAAGTACCAGCAATCTCTGCAGCAGTGGTGGGGCTCGGGCCAGAGAGCCCCTCCACCGCAGTCAGGCGATCACCGAAATTTGTAGAGACGACTCTCAATGTTTCACAAACAGCTACTTGAGTGTCCATAGTTCTTTTAAGGATGTCAATGTCCGCATTCATTTGCTGCATTTTACCAAAGAGCGTAGACACATCAATATGGTTAAAAGAGATGGGAGGCAGGTCATCCAGGAAGTGTGACACAAATCTCGGAATATCCTCGCCGCACTCATTTAGCACTTGCAGGCAGAGTTTAACATTGTTGATATCCTTCTTTGGTCCCCTATGGGATACCCATCGTTTGTTGTGCGGTAAGAGCTCTGACAAAACAGCCTTTGATGACTCAATCCGTTCAGAGCTAAAACTGCCTGTGACTAACGTCACAATATCATCGTGGCTCAATGTCCGCATTTTCACCACAATAAAGTTTAGCAGTTCGTCCTCAACAATGACTTTACCATCCTTTGTATGGTAAATCTCAGGTTTGGTTCGGGTAAACTCTTCAGCAGCACGCCGTGTCGCTGCCGTAGGTCTACCGGTCGCCATCTTTTTTTTTTTTTTGGCATCCTGAACCGCTTGTTCCGCTTGAACCGCATATACATATGTATATGTACATATACATATACATATGTATATGTATATATAAATTAGGGGTGCAACAACACATGTATTTGTATCAAACCGTTCAATACAGGTGTGCGCCAAAACCGTGAGCGTCAGCACAGTGTATCAAATATCGAACAATTCATCATTTTTAACTTATTTTATCAACTTGTCTTCTAACGGTGAGCTTTGTCTTAAAATTCAGTCTATCTAGGTCTGTGTACTCGTTCGACATTCTTTTCTAGTGTCGGAACAACTTTGGTGTTCATTTTAAATATGACCTTGATGGTAAGCTGTTGTGGACAAGAGCACAACAGTAGAAAAAAATGCTTGAAAATGTATTTGTATCGAAAAATATATTAAACTGTGATCCAAAAGTATCGAACGGAACCGTGAATTTTTGTGTCCGTGCACCCTTAACATATATATAGATATATAAATTAGGGCTGCAATGATACACAGAAATCACGGTTCAGTATGCACCTATAGGTACACAAGTCACAGTTTATTTTTTTTTTTTTTTTGGTACAGGTGGCTGTAACTCAGGTGGAAGAGCAGTCGTCCTTCAACCGGAGGGTCGGGGAATTGATTCCAGGCTTCCCTAGACTACATGCCGAAGTGTCCTTGGGCAAGACACTGAACCCCGATGTGCCTATTGGGGTATGAATGTGTGTGTGATTGTGTGTGTGACTGGGTGAATGTGACATGTAGTGTAAAGCGCTTTGAGCAGTCAGTACGACTAGAAATGTGCTATATAAGTACAGTCCATTTACAGTGATGGAAAAAAATACAAATATGTTTTATCAGCAAGTTCAATAAAATTTATCATCAAAGCTATTTGTTTTGTTTTATGTTCTGACATATTTTAAATAAGAAAAAAATAACTATCAATAAGAAAATACTTTTAAAAGGAAATCCGCTTTTTTGTTTTTTACACTTTTCAATGAAAAAAAAACAAGCTTTCACCTCACCATCTGAGTTTTAAGAGCAGCATTGAATGCAAACAGCTCCCTTTCATTTCACTCATCCTCATCACAAAAGTAAACATCACAGCAGGTGATCTGGTCAGATTGCCTGGCTAAAAAAAATGCATAAGTAAGTAACATGCCGTTGTTTGTACACTTGTTTGCGCTAAATTAGTCCGTTTCCTAGTCGTACCAGTAACATTCAAACTTGTGTGGTGTCGCTTTCGATGTGTTACAACATGACATGACATCTGCTGTTTTCTTTCCCTCCTCCCCCTGCGTCAAAACCAAGGTGCCCCCAAATAGGAGATGTGAGGCTAGATGGCGCTTCATCTAGCTCAACTAGCCTACATGCCATGTTGTTAGGAGCTGTTAAACAGGATGGTAAGTGTGCTGCACTAAGTGGAAGTGAAATTTCAATGGTTCGTCACTCAATTATGCTTGTTGGCATGCAAAAACTTTATTAAACAATAAATAGCTAAATAAACATAACCTGCGCCCAACACTTGAGTATAGGGTCATGCCAAACCGAGAGCAGTGTACTGATCGGTTTGACACAAATACACATGCCGTTACAGCCCGAAGAGTTCATTTGCAAAAACAGTCAAACGCCATTTAGAAAATACTGAGTTAGCTGCTTTTGCAAATAAACCCTTCATATATACAGTATATACAGTATATATATATATATATATATATGTCTTGCAACTAAAAAGTTCTAAATATATATATATATATATATATATATATATATATATATATTTAGAACTTTTTCGTTGCAAGACATGGCCATTAATCAGTTCTTAGCAAGAAAAATTATACAATTTTGATGCTTAATTCCATCTAAGAAAGGTGTGGGAAGGGATGAAAGGGATTAGATTACCAGAAATATATATATGATTTTCCTAAATAAATTATTGCCATTTAAAAGGTTTTTTATTTTCTTTTAAAGGGACTAGAGGCAGGAATTTTGAAAGAATAAACAAGCATGTCCAGTTTTTTTTTTAATACTAATGGGTGATGAAGCGCTAAAAACCAAAAAGAACGACCCCACCTATGTCTCTCTCCGTTGCCTTGAACAGGCGATGTGTTGCATAATGCGCTGCGATTCGATGACTGAATTTCCTGCGCTGTCCTGCGGATGTGATGTCAAATGACGCTGCATTCACTTCCCAGACAGTTTTGATACAGGAAGGAGACGGCCGCGGTAAATTCAAACACTGTAAGGGACAGTTATGGATTCTTCTGCCGTCAGCAAACGATCCAGATCAACTGAAAGGCACTAAAAAGTGTCACTACGAAGAAAAAGATTCTATCAGCATAGTAAATAACGCTATAGCTTCAGTTTGTGCGTGCTTCCATGACGGCTCGGCTCGTGACTGCAGTGACCTGCAGCTCCAGTCGCGGTGAGTCTCATTTCTTAATCTTGCCTCAAGTCCCTTTAGTTGACAATTCTAGAGGCATTTCAATTTATTTGAAGCAATAGCCTACCACTTCTGAAGCCTATTTTACCTAACCTGACTCCTGCCACCTGGTATTTGCAATACCATCTGGGGAGGGAGTTAACCCGATGTCATTTCAAATTAGTCTTTTTTTTCTAAAACTCTTGCATGTGATTGGATAGAAGATCTGTCCGTCATCTTGACTGACACGCTACTTCAGCCACTCACGTTGAACCGAATGACGCAACCCGTGACGCAACTCAGAGCGACACCAGAGCCACCACGCATAGAGGATCGAGTTATCAAAACATGTTATCAAGCTCAAAAAGCTTCAGTCAAACAACATGGCGGCGGCGGCGGCGACAGCTAGTACGAGCGGTGTACAGTCTGTGAACGACTTTTGTCGAATGTGCCGTCCTCTGTTCGTCTTTCAAGGAAGATATATTTGGAAGATTTGACAAAACAGTGGAAATAGCCAAATCAATTTCGTCGCTCTGATTCCTACGGCAAGCCGCCATGATTGTTGTTGTCTGAAATAACTGACTGACTACACTGCTGTCGCCTGTGCTTCTACATCACATCCGGCCAAAACGCCGCCCATCCTTCAAAAGTCCCACCCGCGATTAGTGATTGGCTCCTATTATTCTCTAACCAGACGAAATCACCTATAACTGTCGCCTTACTCAGATGGAGTGCGTGAGGAAAGGGAACGCCCCCGCGTGTACTTGTTGAATGCACCCAGATGATGTAAATCAGGTTATATTTTACCCCAATCCACTTTAAAATTATTCAAGGTAGTGGACATCTGTTGAAATTACATTATTTATTTATTTATAGGATAAACCCCTTGAAATGAACCATCTCGTTTTCAAGGGGGTCCCTGATTCTTTCCACAAAAAAAAAGATTGTGGAATTGAAGGATTGAATATATAAATTTTCTTGATTGGACGTCCAAAGGCAACACATAGAATAGTAAAGCAATCACCTCCCTGAACATTGTTACAATTCATCTCTGCACCAGTAACTAATCAGTTAAAGCAGTGAAGCACTAATGTGTCACAAATCCACAATTACTTGTCAGCATGACTATTATATCACATTAAATTGTGAGTTACGCCAATTTGATGGTAAGAGCTGCAGCTGCAGCTGCAGATGGCGACACTGAGGGAAACTGGGAGACACGGCATTAAAAGGTTCCGCACGCTCCCACGGCTGTCTTTCAGGCAAACGATCACATTAGGCACATCACCTGCTGCAGCAGAAGAGTCGTGATCCGCCTCGCTGTGACTTTTAAACAGTAATAGAAAACTACTTGTTTTAGAGGGGCCACAGTGCGGTCACGCCACTCGCATGCCTATAGTAGTGCTAAGATAATACTTTTCCCCCCCATATTTTCCATACAGCGAACCATCAAGTGGAGGCCCTGCTGGTAACCCCCCATGCAGCCTGCATGATCTGCATGTATCAAGGGGCAGTGCTGCCATTATCAACAGTAATGGGCAAAACTTCCGTCATACAGGAAGTAACAGTTTAGAAGGGTAAAGGCTCGAGCTGGTCACAGGGAATGGGGCATACGTTTGCATCTGGATAAAGCTAAAGCATAAATAATAATAATAGTGGATTAGATTTAAGTCGCACTTTTTTTCCTATCCAGGAACTCAAAGCGCTCACAGTAGGTCCATTATTCATTCACTTGGTGAATGAATGAATCACTTGGTGATGGCAAGCTATGTATGTAGTCACAACTGCACTTGGGCAGACTGACGGAAGCATGGCTGCCATTTTGCGCTTACGGCCCCTCTGACCTTCACCGGAACAGTCCAAGTGTATCTATCTGCGGCTTGCAACCCAGTGGGTGTGTCGTAGTGTGGGCGTGTCGCATTGTGGGCGTGGCGCATTGTGGGTGGGTCTGGTTAGGTTTAGGGGTAGGGTCAGGGGTAGTGCTAGATTTTACCGTGCTCTCATTGGCCTGGTGGGCGTGTCGTCGAGTAACGTCACACTATGCCCCTGTCTTGCGAACCGCAGATAGACCCTTCTCGAACAGTCACACACATTCATACAAGGCAGGGGGGGTTAAGTGTCTTGCCCAAGGACACAACGACATATGGCTGGGGGAATCGGGATTCGAACCGCCGATCCTCCGATCATTGGCTGACCTGCTCTACCACCTGATCCACTGCCGCCCCAAGTTAGTGGTCGGATAAAGAAACAAGATGTTCCGGACTTCAGCCACAGACACATTCAGATCATGAAGTCTGTGATTGATTTTTTTCTATTGTACATAGTTGACATTGGTTTTAATCAGCATATCGCAACAGGACAGGAGGGGAACACAGGTCCACACAGGACCAGGGGTCACTCTGGCAAGGCTGTTCTTATCACCTACAGACTTTGTGTGCTCTGTCTCTCGCTCACGCACACACATCACACGATACTGACACACACATATCCACTGCACTGCTGGTCCTTCAACTTCCTCCCACCAGGAATTGGTGGAGGATGGAAAGATGCGCCCCCTGTTGTTGGCTGCGTCTCCTCCCTCACTGGGCTCTGGACCCCTCCTCCTCCCTACCACATGTGTCATGATGTTGTGATTGTCTGTATACGTGCTTAATTGTACTGAGGGTGTTTTTTAACCCATTATCTTGTCCTCTGCAGAGGGCGGGACAGTGGTTTCTTTTTTTTTCTCCCCCCCCACCTGTCCCAATGTTTTTCTGTTACTCCTCCTGTAAAGCACTTTGTGTGTCCAATGGGTACTGTAAAGGGCTATATAAATAAACTTGATTTGATTTGAAACTGGCATATGCCAGTTTCCACGCAAAAGTTGTGATTTATAAAAAGCAAACTTGATGGGAGAATGTGCGGTCTCTCACGTTAACTCTGACCCATGCGTATGCTGGTTTTAGAGACTGGAGAAACTGGTGACACAGATGTTGAGGTGGGGAACTGAAACCACACTGCATCATGATTCCCCTGCTGGCAGTGTGAGGTCAAATCCTCAAATCCTGTGTCCTGTGGAAACCTACATGGCTGCCAGAGCGGCTACTAACACCGAGCACCTCCCATACCATGAAGCTCTTCCCCCTCCCCTCAAGTGCTCTGCCCCACCAGAACATGAGAGTGTTGTGATGAGTGGAGTGGGCGTGTCAGAAACAGCAGGAGGCTTCTTAAAGGAGCCTTATCATGAAAAATGGACTTTTAAGCGCTTTTTAGCATGTTACTGTGTTATTTCCTCATAAAAACTTCATTTAAGTAATTTTTTTCTTCATCTGTGCATATTTGAGTAATATATATGAATATTCAGGCCAAGCTGTAGCTTCCTTAAAGGTGCCATGACATCAAATTTCACTTTTCTGGGGTTTTGGGTGTATAATATGATCTGTTGTGCACTGATGAGGCCATGTGAATGTCCAGAGTGAGAATCAAAGTTCCTGTTTATGGTCTGTCAGCTTTGTCTCTCTGCTCAGAAACAGTTGAATCAGACAGCAGGCTATCATTCTACGTAGTTCTATCATTCTACGTAATTTAATTGCTCCAATAAGAGCACACTATCAAGTAAACAGCGCGCCCCCCCCCCCCCCCCCCCCCGGGTTTATGCACGTCCGCTCCCCCCTCCCCTCCCTGTCTGATTCAGCTTCGTGTATGGTGCTAGTAGTAACTTCTCTGCAGTCAGGTCTGGATTTTCAAACAAATGGATTTAAAAGAAAACTTCTGCAGCAACACTGAGGGAGGGGGCCACAACCTTGTCATTACCTGTAAGTTTATTTATTTTCTAAATGCTGTCTTGTCTGATAAACGTAGCTAACACTGTCTGAACTGCCCATGTTGCTAGCAGTTAGCCTTTAGCAAACTCCGACCACAGCTTGACCTAGATTCTCCAAATAAGGTCATAGCGAAATAAGGTGTAGCCAATCAAAATGAAGTCAACGTGGTCTCCGGGTAAAGCTCCATATCATCACCGGACCAAACTGTATTACTGAGGAAGTGAGGTCTGGCGTTTCAAAACAATACTCCGCTGTAAAAAATGCTGTTTTTTTCTCTGGAGTATTTACATATAAAGTAATGCCAACAACATAAACTAGTTTTTAACTGTTATGTCATCACTCCTTTAAAGGCCTCCTTCCACTGAAAACCTGTTTAACTTGCTCCTTCTGAAATACGGAGGGTTTCCCCTTGTTTACTTACACATGCTGACTTGCTAGCGTTGCGTTCCTCCCAGTCGGCTGTGCTTTCTCATCAGAGAAACAATACGAAGAAAAGCCTTGCACTTCTACGTCACATTTCAAATAGCGCATCCCACGTGGGGTTTCTATCTGTCCATTGGAAGGCAGGTTACCCTCCACTACACACTAGAAGTGAAGACAGTGCGGCTGTAGCTTCGGAGTTGAGAAGCTAATTAGCTAACTGTTTGTTAGCATAGCGGAACAAACTTGTTTGTCGGCTCTATTTCCTGTCTGTAACAAAATAAGAGCGGAGGGCGGAGCTTCCTTCATACACTCATAGCCAATCAGACGGAAATTCATGAGAAGGACCCGGAAAAGCCTGCCGTTGGACCACAAGCCTCTCTTCTAGTATACAAATACAGCTGGATACAAAGCAACCAGAAGGTTTTTTTTGAACAGAAACGATGCAGAATGCATTCAATAATAATGGAGAACACAGAAATATAAATGAAATGACCATGGAAGTACAACTTCAACATAACTGACTAACACCGGTATACGCAACGAGGTGGCACCAATCACGAAGCGTCAAATACGCATGCGCAGCATCGTAGCAAGACGCCCCTCTTTGTTCAACAGAAACTCAAAGAGAATCCTAACCTATACACACTGTCTGAGGAAAAAAACTAACAGTCTGAAGGAAGATTTACTCAGAGACAAACAGCCATTAGCTTATAGACATTTGCTCCAGAGCTCAGGAAAAAAGCTTTTTTTTAAGCTCTAGAGGACAGCAAGCTGGGGAAAATGTGGTTGCGTTCGGCGTGGGAGTTTATTTGTTGTACTGGCCAGAAATGGTTGGATTTTATCTTCAGGAGCAGAAAAAAAAACCCTCAAATTTGTGTGGGAACTTCACTCCTGACAACTTCACGAATCTCAGGCAGTAAAGTTTTTAGTTTTTTTTTTTCAGGATTACTTCTGAAACCTGACGCAGTTCCCACTATAAAAACGCCTCACGGAAAGACAACAGCACCGGTGAGTGAAAAACGTCTCTCAGCTCAATGATAAGTAGCCTATTACCCTATGATTTGTTCGCTAATTTACTAACTTGTCAGGGGGTTTCTGTGATACTGCGTGTACTTCAAACTCAATATCAGTGCTACAAACGGTGCTACAAACAATTCTGTGACTCTTCAGAATCAGTATCTCTTCCGGGGGCGACATCATGAAATGGGCGTAAAACATGTTGCAATTGGTCGAGAGTTTCGTGGTTCAGTGCAGTCAGCCATCTTACTTCCGTGTTGGAAATTAGATGCATAAAAAAACTAATATTTAACACCAAATTAGTTTCTATAGCAGTGATGGGAACATATATAGCTTATAATTGCCTGTATTTGACTTTTGGAATGTTTGAAAAGCATGATACAGCTCCTTTAAAGTGACAGTGGTGAATTTATAAGGCGTCAGATACAGACATGGAGTGATGTCTGAAGGTAGAGTCAAAACAACCCTGCCTGTCTCTAACAACGAGTCCTATCTGCCACCTGGCCTCCCACAAAATGGCCTTGGCCATATGAACTCGCCTTGGATGCAAACAGATTCTCTGCAACCCCTCCCCCGCCCATCCCCTGCCTCCTGAACTCAATGCCTCGCCACATCTTATGTCTCTTCCCTTTGGTCCTTCAATCTCCTCCCACCAGGAATCGGAGGGGGGATGGAAGGATGTGCCCACTCGTGGCTCCTTCCTCTCCCTCACTAGGCTCTGGATCCCTCCTCCCACCCACCATATGTCTCATGATGTGTTGTTTTTATTGTTGTATTAGTCTGAGTATTATGCTTAACTGTTATGGTGTGTTTTTTTTATTTTCCTGTACCCGAGTTCTGATTTCAGCAGCACTCGTGTACATGCTCTTTTTTTGCTCACCTACCCAACTCCTCGTGTAATCAGTTTCCTTCTCTGACACCAAGGAAGCGCGGGCATCCGTCGCATCCTCAAGTCTTCCCGGTCCTGTATGTTATGCGATGTTTTGTCTGTTGTTTGTCTAATCTGGACAGGTTGAACTGGAAGTCATTTCGTGTAACTGGGACGCTGGTTATATGACAATAAAAGCAATTCAATTCAATGTCACATTTCTTTAGGTTTTTTATGTTTACTGTAGCCTATTTTCAGAATGACTGAAGGTAACAGATATTTGGGTGTGCAATAAATGGGAATAGGGGATTATCACGCTTTCCGGAACTTTCAGGAATCTAGGCGTTTCCTCATCCGGGCCATTTCAGCAATAGGTTAATCCAATGTCCCTGCTCTGTTACACTTTGTAAATCAGATAAACGCCAACCATACAAAAGTTTTAATTTATTCTTGACTGAAGTGATGCTAAGGAAGAAGTGGATCAAAGCGATCAATTCGCCGCGGTGTCTTTATTGTCTTTAATTGACAATAAAACGTTGCGTCCCGTATTGAACCAATATGGGACACCATTTGTTCCGTATTTCCATAAATGTCAAACACTCATGCCTGTCACACATATATAAACATTAAATTTAGTAATAATCAGCTAAAAAAAATTTTAAAAGAAATTTTAAAACCAGCAAAAACCAGCGGGATCAATGCAGGATCCTCCAGTCCTGTGTCTCTGCCTGGCTGCCTGCACGCCTGTGTGTGCTGCTGTCACGCGCGTTCCTCATAGCACCTGCGCCTTTTAAAATGTCCACACCTGATTCTCCAGCATGTTCTCAAAAGCAAAAACGTTTGCTAAAGAAAATACCTGAGTGGGAACATGACGTTCCTTGGCTGGACAGCGTCAATGGAGATGATGAGGGAAACTGTAAAATATGTCGGCGATGTGGACTATCTGACATCATCATCATCACACATCAAAAAAGCAACACTGCAGGCACGTGATAACCATGAAGAGCCTAAACGTGAGTGTCTCATCTACATCCCCTCATCTCCTGAGACTGAATCAGTCATGACATCACGTCCAGTACAGGATCAGTTTTTTTCTGGTTGTGTTTTTGCCAGAAGATGTCAAAGCATAGTTTAGGAGACTGGTGGTTTGGTTAGTTGATTGATTGTTTAGGATGTTGACTTTTTAAAGTTGAATGAATGATCATGTATTTAATATATACAGAATCCATTGGTATTAGTAGCAAATATTAATGTCATATATTTATTTAAACAATAAATCACAGTAAGGGATTAACATTTGATAGATAAATTAATATAAATTAATAGTGTTTCATATATATATATATATATATATATATATATATATATATATATATATATATATATATATATATATACATACATGTATATATATATATATGTATGTATGTATGTATGTATTCATTTACTCATTTTCTGTACCGCCTTATCCAGTTCAGGGTCGCGGGGGTTGCTGGAGTCTATCCCAGCTATTATCGGGAGAGAGGTGGGATACACCCTGGACAGGTCGCCAGTCTGTCGCAGGGCCAACACAGAGAGACAGACAACCATTCACACTCACATTTATTCATAGGGCCAATTTAGAATGACCAATTAACCTAACATGCATGTCTTTGGATAGTGGGAGGAAGCCAGAGTTCCCAGAGAGAACCCACGCATACACAGGGAGAACATGCAAACACCACACAGGAAGGCCGCTGTTGGAATTGTTCGAACCCCCTCCCCAGCTGTGAATCGAACTAGCAACCTTTTTATTGTGACCACGCCACCGTGCAGCCCATATATATCTATATATATATATTATCTATATATATATATCTATATATATATATATATATATATATATATATATATTCAGCTGTGTGAAAAAGTTTTTGCCCCCTTCCTAATTTCTTACCTTTTTTAATGTTAGTCACACTTAAATGTTTGAGATCATCAAACAAATTTAAATGTGAGACAAAGAAAACACAAGTAAACAGGAAATGCAGTTTTTAAATGAAGATTTTTATTTTTAAGGGGGACTTAAATCCAAACTTAAATGGTCCTGCGTGAAAAAGTGATTGCCCCCTAAACCTAATTACTGTTTGGGCAACCCTTAGCAGCAACAACTGCTATCAAGCGTTTACGATAACTGGCAATCAGTCTTCTGCAGCACTGTGGAGGAATTTTGGCTCACTCATTTTTGCAGAATTGTTGTTATTCAGCCACATTGGAGGATTTTCCACCATGAACCACCTTTTTAAGGTCATGCCACAGCATCTCAATTAGATTCAGTTCAGGACTTTGACTAGGCCACTCCATAGTCTTCATTTTGTTTTTCTTAAGCAATTCAGAGTTGGACTTGCTGGTGTGTTATTGTCCTGCTGCAGAACCCAAGTTCACTTCAGCTTGAGGTCAGCAACAGATGGCCGGATATTCTCCTTCAGGATCTTTTGGTAGACAGCAGAATTCATGGTTCCATTTACCACAGCAAGTCTTCAAGGTCCTGAAGCTAAACAGCCCCAGAGCATCAACCTAAAACCACCATATTTTACTAAAGGTACATGTTGGAGCCAAATGCTTGATTTGGTTTTTTTGATGACATGCTTAATTTATGTTTTGATTAATATTCCATTCTTTATAGTTTACCATAATTATTTCTGTTTGGTTATGAGATATCAAAGTAAAATATTGTGGTTTGAAGTGTGACAGTGTGGGGTCCTGTCGCTATACCTCCGACTGATCATGCGCCCTGGCTACTTGGCCACGGGGATGTCCCTTTGGCTGAATGGGCAGCGTGCATGACTTTCACCTGGGAGTCTGGGGTTCAAAGCCCGCCCAGGCCCTCCGTTGCGTATCTTGCCCCACAGAAGTATAAGTTGACTTGATAAGTATGAAATTGAGAATTGTTGTTTGTTTAGATTTTCTGCTGCTGTGCTTGTTGCTGTTTCTCAGCTCCGCCCCCTCTTTATAGACAGGTGACTGCAGCACCTGGATTATATTAGTGTTGGCTATTGGGGCCACTTGAGCTCTCGGTTTCAGGCACGCAGCCATACAGTTTTAGACCGCTGCTAAGTGTTGTTTTTGTTTTGATAAATGACTTAAAAAGAAAGGTATGAACCAATGTGATCTGCCTGTCACTTATGTGGTAAGACGATCTAAGTTTTGTTTTTTGGAAATGCTGGTGCGAAAGGATCTGCACAGAGAAAATAAACGTCTTGTACAGGAAGAAATTTGCGTTTTGGATTTATTATCACCAATTGTTTTATTGATCACATCTTTCCTATAAACACTGGTGCAAAATAAAGCATATATGCTGTGGGGGGGCCACCGTACGGGTATCAGCCAGTGGTGGTTGTGGCCCCGATGAATTGTGGTAGGCGCCCCTTATTTTGTTTTCTGAAAGGTAGCAAACCTACCTGCAGCTCTTCTGTCTGTTCGACTCTCGGATGATGATGATGATAACAACAATATGGATCTGGTCAACTGGTCTCTCAACACTATTGATCAAATTTTTCCACCCAAAGAGTGGGACGGGGTGGCGCTCCTTGCCCCGACAGTACGCACCCGGCAGAATATGTGGTCGACTCCAGGGGCAAATGGAAGATAATGTGTCTGTCAGTTTGGTCCGTCGAGGATGTTGTAGATCTGTGCCTATTTGGATTTATGATAGTTGGGTTTCTGCTGATTGGTGCGGGCATTTTCCTGGTCTATTGCAAAGTTGTAGAGCTATCGGCAGCAACAGGCAAACCCTGACATTTGTGTGGGGATGAGTCGTGCTATCAACACTCAGTCTCTGGCATTGCACGAGTTCCATCACAAGCTAGATGTCATTCATGCCCAGCTTGGCACGCTGGCTGCAGTTCTGAACCGCGTCCGCGAAGTTGGCACAGCTCCTGGAAAATTGATGCCTGATTCAGCTGATTGATGTTGCCATGGAGACCTGTTGAAGGACTCGTGACTATGTGAATGGACACTCAGCATGCGAAGGGCTGCGTGGCCACAGTCTGCCTGATCCTGTCTTGTTTATATGTTTTGTTTGTGTGCCTTTGACGGGTTGTACTGAAACATGAATTTCCCCTTGGCGATCAATCTTTGATTTGATTTGATTTTGATTGTTTCGCTTTTCACCGCCAGAATTTGCTGCTTGGCTATAAGTTGCTAATTTGACGAAGCAAATTTTACATTTTTCAGACCACTCTGGAGACGTGTCAAGAAAATGTAAGAGCAGCAGTTCATCAGTACTTTCATCCAGCAAGACTAAAAAAACATTGACACAACAGCAGCCAATAGTTTTAGGAGTTTTTTTTTTTTTTTTGTCTGAAGCACTACATATTTTCTAATAGAACAGATGTAATGTATTTCTTGTTTTACAAGTTTCTCATTGATCACATCTTTGTTAAATTTAAATGCTTTTATATGCGAGATGTCATAATAGCAGAATATGTGCTGAAGTCTGAACTCTGAGTCGTTCCCATCCTCTTTGGTCTCTGTGATCTCTCATGGATTTTCACGGCAGCATAGCACACATCTTCACCCTGAGATTAGACATTTATTATCATGACAATGTGGTCTAAATCAAAGCAAATCAAACTTTATTCATATAGCACTTTCCATACAAAGGATGCAACACAAAGTGCTTAACATAAATAAAAATAATAAAAACTTGTAACCCCATCCTTCCCACCCCCACATATTGATCCACGCACACATTCACACACAGACATGTACACCCCCACACACACATTGGTGGGGGTTGGGGACCTTGCTCAGGGGTCCATGGTGGTAATCGGGGGCTGTGTCAGGAATTCGAGCCCGGGTCTGTCACGCCAAAGCCCACAAAATTACCACTAGGCTACCAACTCCCCCAAATAAAATAAGAGGAAATAAATAAGTTTATCCATGCAACCACATGTATTCAATTGGAAATATTTCTTTCAATTTTTTAAAACTGTTTTTAGGAGCATTGAGTGCCACTTTGTGTGAATCTCACTACTGATTTAACTTCACTTTGTTCAGTATGCTCTCAGCCAGAGCATGTGCTGTCTGTCATAGAATAGTGTTCAGCAAGAATTATAATGAAAGGACTGCTATGTAAAATAATCTAACTTTTATGCATCATTCATCATTTAGCAAACCGGACAATATTTGTTGATCTATACAGTACTAATCTTAGGTGCATCCCTGGTCCAGAAAGTAAAAAACCTGTCTAGAAGTTGTTCTAACCCATCACTAAACCAGCTGAATTTACTTAGCACAGCTCCTTAAAGAGCTCATTAGTGAAAACACCTGTTCTAAATGCACAGGCAGATCCAAAAACTTGGCAGGATATTTGCTTTCTGGCAACTGATAACTTAACCCCTGGTTAAAATGACATTTAACCATCATTTGACAAGTTGCTATGTGTAAATTTGAGTTCTAATTAGACAAACTGACTAAAGTTAATTGTCTGAACCACGGTTTGCGAGTGATTTACTAAGAATGAAGGCACAAATTACAGCGAGTGCAAACGTGTTGGAAACGCCCCTATATAAATTAGGTTTTGCATGTTTCGAGGTTTGCAGCGTGGCGAAATGTGAGATGACAGCGCAAAAGGAAATATGACGCCAGTCGCCAGATGAAGATGGAGATATAGGAAGACGCAGTAAACTAAAATAATTTTAAATAAGGATGATAAATATTGAAAAATGACACAAGTATCAGTGCAAAGCCTCAGAAGTGTCCAGGTTATGAGGACATGGATCAGAAGTTGCTGAACAAATGAAAGTGTCTGCAGCTCCGACACGGTCTCTATTACGCACGAGTTGCGCACTTTGGCACGATACCAACGGCTTCAAAGGCTGGCGCTGCCAGCTGATCCTGTCCAGGTGCTAAAATCCTAGTTAAATGTGACATTGGCAAAAAAGGGGGAAATAAAAAGACACAATTAGTGCAGTTTTAGTTCTCATTAAGCTCCACAGTGGCTGCAAACTTTCATTTAACCAGAATATTTTAGACCCATGATAGTCGTTTGCTGTATAGATTTTTATTGAATTCAACAATGAGAACTAAATACGCTGCATTCACTGCTCATGAAAAATTATTTTGAATCAGATGTGTGTGTGTCCAGGATTGTCCCTCTAAGAAGTTGCAGTCTTTAGTGCACAAAGCTGCAAGTTGCACCTGCTTTTCAAACGTACTAAAACAGACGCAAAAACCCCCCAGCAAGGTAATGCGTCTCATGGTTGATAAATCGCCTTGCGAGTGCTAAATTAATATATCTACATTTTCTCCTCCCATTACACGTGCTTTTGCGTGTACAGGCCCCATATTACATATTCATTGCAGAAAAAGTACTAAATAGATAAGAGGCGCTATTTGGCACGTTTTAAAGACCGAACCCTTTTAGCATGATGTTAATAGATCAGTTTGTACATTCTTTAGCGTGTGGAGTGAAATAGCTCACGTTTTTATACACACAAACCTTTGATAGATCCAGCCCATAGACTGCAATAGCCAAAACAGACTAAATAAGTTTGTTTCTAAATTACAAGTTGGAATATTTATGATGAGAAAAGGGCTGCTAATATTAATACAAATATATGTGTAGCTGTTTGTTACCTGTGTTTCTCTTGTTTGACTTCTGAAGCCACATCTTTGTTCGTCATCTTCAGTTTTTGCTGAGGAAATGAAAACAAAAAATAGCATGAAAATGTCTACTTATCTTGAATATTTTTGTGTGGGAAGTCAAATCTAGCAGGCACCTGTTTTGGGACAAAGATGGTAAACCAGAAAAGAAGAGAGGAGGCTGGAGAGGACAGCCACAGCTGAACACACAGAGAGAAGCAGCTTCCAGTTAAAATCATTGTCCTGAAGAAGCTCGCAATTTTGTGAATACACCTTCCTACCTGAATTGAAAGAAATAGAAAAATAATCAATGAGTTTTTTAATACAAATACATCATATGGTCAAATACTGTGCTGCAACAACAAACATGTATTGCCAGTCTTTTCTTCAAGGACAAACAGCAACACACCTACTAAGCCAAGTGATACAAATTCTTTATCTTCTTGATTAAAGACACACAACAGAACTTTTAGCAGTTTTCTCAGTGACGCGCCCCCTATCGGCGACTAAACTAGCAACCATCTTGTATCATACCTGCACCGTGATTCACTCCAGCCAGTGAAAGACAGTCTTATCTTGACTCTTGTTCTGTCCCTTCCTCTCTTCCTTTTCCTCTCTTCCTCCTGTAATGTTTTCTTACCGAATCCGACATGAACGGCGTTCAAAACACTCGCGGGGTTGATCCCTGGTTTACATCCGGTTACTAGTGAGTGACGCGGTGCTGCAGCCAATAGTCGGCTGCAACGTCACAGTCGCGTCCCGGATGGGAATCTTACATAGTGCTGTTTCTGAGCCCCGGGACGCCTCTGGGCAGTGACGGCTCGAAAATGCGCAAAATAAATGTTGGTGTGCCATCAAAACGAGTCAGAAACGCAGATTTTTTAGGTCTAAAAGTTACGTTGTGTGTCTTTAACCTTCCTCCTTTTTAAGTTTATACCTTCATCAGTCCAATAAATAAAAACTTGATATTGATAAAGCACATGAAGGTTGTCTCAGTCATCTGACATACCGTAAAATCCTTTCCTGAAAAGGATGTCTTCTGCGGTACTTTCAACATACAGCAGGTGTATAAAGAAAAGTCTTCTTTAGAATAATAAAGTCAGTGCAGACACTTTTTAGATCGTATACACAGACAGGGCTTGACATTAACACCCGCCAAATGTGGGTGAATTTCAGCAGTGGCAGGTAGCACAGCCACTGCGACTAACCACTTTGACGGGTGGAATTCTATATGTTTTTAAATGTAGTTTTCTCAAAAGGCACATTTAAACTAATTTAAATGTGAGACTTAAACACTACAACTCCTATGAGCACTGACTGCACACAGTGTTGCCTTTTTGGTTCATTTGCGACCAACATCACTTTAGACAAGTGGTTCCTAGAGAGCCCAAGAGAGGGCTCATGACTTTCCTTCTGCACATCTGATCTTCACCATCCTGCCTGTAGGTCTAAGTTCATGTTCAAAATAATAATAAAAACAAAACAAAAACAAAAACATGAGTGTTTGAATGTTGTTCAGTCAGCCCTGTGAAGTTTTTTCCGCTTCCAGCGTTTTCTCCCTGAATGTGTCAAATCAGATCCCTGATACGGCAGCAGTTCTAATGCTGGTTGTGGGCAGCGGATGATGAAGATTTAATGTTTAGGGCTTGAGCACGATGACAGACATAACTGAGAAGGATGAGGTGATTTCCGTCTGGTTTTCTTCACCAGGGAGACTTGTCCCTGGTGAAGCCCAAATGCTGCAGGCCAGTAGAGATCCGCCCAAGCTCAGGTGTGCTCATCGAGCCGCACACATCTGCCATGCAAGTTCGGGATGTAAACATCCTGAACGTGCTGTGAGACATGGAATACCTGCAAGATACCGGCCCTTGAGGACCAGGATTGGTGATCCCTGGCATAATGGATCCAATGTGAGTGCTTTGAGTTTTCTAGTGTTAGTTTTAGCCTACTGCTGTGAATAAATATTGAAACAGACATTGTTTCTTGTTAGGTTTTGTGAAGTTTTTATCTTTAAAATGAATTTCTACTCCCCTGCAGCACTTTAAATATGCAATGAAAAACCAAACTTTGTACATTGCATATTTTCAAATAAAAGGAGCTTTACACAGAAGCTTATCAGAGCTTGAATGCTTGATAATGACCTGTAGAGTTAATTTTATGTAGTCTTGATACAGTATGATTGTGTAGCCCAACAGTCATTTACATTTAAAAAGATTGTAAATCTAGTTCTAATAATCTTTAGCACAGCATAGTCAGCTTTAATCATATTAACATAGCACATAACACAAATTGCTATTTAGTTGAAAGCAGTGCACTGTAAAGACTTTACGTACCATACAGCTGCAAATGAATCTATAAGATATACAGTAATATCTATGATAATCATTTAGTTAAAAAAACCAAAAAAAAAAAACCTATAAACATAATCACTTTCACATAAATTAGATAAAGGTACTTACTGATTATGAGCTTTGTTGTGCTATTGCAACAATTGTGAGTATTTGTGCTATATTTTCCATCCTCTACTTTCACTGTTGCAGTCCTACAGTAGTAAGTGCCCTCATCAGATTCAGAGACATTCGTGATCAGTAAGTCCTCAGAAGTAAAGTTCTCAACAAATGTAAAACGAGGGATTCTGATTCCAGCCATTTTCATCATTTCCATTTAGAAGAAGAGAGGGCTGATTCTCATGAGTACAGTTCCTGAACCACACGGCATATACTCCAGGTGTCCTATTACAGTAACAGTAGAGAGTGATGTTGTCTCCAGGTCTGACCATCACTGATACAGAATTCCAACCATGATTGCAGGAAACAACTCCTGAATATGAAATACAAACATAAAAAAAGACAAGACAAAGCTCAAATTACAGAACAGCAGAACATTAAAACCTCAAGTATGAAATTATTTCTGATAAAAAGTAGTTCCTGGTAACAGTTCATTTAAATGTAAAAACAGAGGAGCAATGAAAAGGGAGAAATGTAAATTTACCTAAGAGAATTACCAAAGTGATGTGAAGTCCTTCCATGAAGGATGGTGACCTGTGAAGCTAAACGAATGTGTGGCAGCTTATGCTAGCGGATGTTAAGACCTCTGCAGACTTTTCCATGAAAGGAGACATAGCTGCTGATTGGCTTGTTGAATGGAACATTTTATTCTGAGGTCATTTTGCAGTGCACAGGGTGTGACTATGAGCTGGAAACACTTGTGTACAACCTCACAATGGCTCTGAAATAAAAGTAGAAAGTTCTAACTGAGGTCCTTTGGACTCTTCAGTAGAAAACTTTTTTGGGGGGGGGGGACTGGAAATATTGAGGGCATAAATATGACTAAGTTTTATGCATTTTATAGGCTTGTTAATGTAAAAACACTATTTTGAAATTTACCAATTGGGTATCCACCTAATTTCGAGCCCCCATGACTTCCGGTTTGACCGAAACCAGTGCTTTTTTTTTTTTACGTTAGATGTTTGCGCTACTCCACTTTTTACAAACTTACAAACTTCAAGCTTCAAGGCTTATCACTACCTACATGATGATGAAAATAATAATAATAATAATGATTATAAAAATAATACATTTTATTTGAAAAGTGCCTTATCAGAGCACCCAAGAAAACTGTACAGAGCAGATAAAACATTAAAACCAGTAAGATAAAACACTAAGGCCCTGATTTACGAAAGGTTTGTGCGTGTTAAAATGGCCGCTATCTTCATTACATGCGCAATAATCCGCCGGAACTGATTTACAAAGCAGGGCAAAACCTCCATGGTCCTGTGTGAAAAAGTGATTGCCCCTTCTGTTAAAACATAAATTAACTGGTTTATCACATCTTTGGAAAGCTGAGTTCAATTTCTCTAGCCACACCAAGGCTGGAATACTGCAACACCTGTTCTCAATCAAGAAATCACTTAAATAGGACCTGCCTAACGAAGTTTAGTAGACCAAAAAGATCCTCAAATGCTAGACATCATGTTGCGAAAATTCAGTAGAAAATTAGAAACAAAGTAATTGAGATCTATCAGTCTGGAAAAGGTTACAAAGCCATTTCTAAAGCTTTGGGACTCCAGCAAACCACAGTAAGAGCCATTATCCACAAATGGTGAAAACATGGAACAGTGGTAAACCTTCGCAGGAGTGGCCGACCAACCAAAATTACCCCAAGAGCACGGCGATGACTCATCGAAGAGGTCACAAAAGACCCCAGAACAACATCCAAGAACTGCAGGCCTCACTTGCCTCAATTAAAGTCAGTGTTCAAAACCACTGCTGAGCAAAAAGAACATAAAGGCTCGTCTCAGGATGCCAGAAAGCATCTTGATGATCCCCAAAACTTCTGGGAAAATACTCTGTGGACTGACGAGACAAAAGTTGAACTTTTTGGAAGGTGTAGGTCCCATTACATCTGGCGTAAAAGTAACACGGCATTTCAGAAAAGGAACATCATACCTAAAGTAAAATATGGTGGTGGTAGTGTGATGGTCTGGGGCTGTTTAGCTGCTTCAGCGCCTTGAAGACTTGCTGTGTTAAATGGAACCATGAATTCTGCTGTCTACCGAAAAATCCTGAAGAGGAATGTCCGGCCATTTGTTGGTGACCTCAAGCTGAAGCGCACTTGGGTTCTGCAGCAGGACAATAATCCAAAACACACAAGCAAGTCCACCTCTGGATGGCTTAAGAAAAACAAAATGAAGACTTTGGAGTGGCATTGTCAAAGTCCTGACCTGAATCCAATTGAGATGCTGTGGCATGACCTTAAAAAGGTGGTTCATGCTGGAAAACCGTCCAATGTGGCTGAATTACAACAATTCTGCAAAGATGAGTGGACCAAAATTCCCCAACAGCGCTGTAGAAGACTCATTGCCAGTTATCACAAACGCTTGATTGCAGCTGTTGCTGCTAAGGGTGGCCCAACCAGTTATTAGGTTAAGGGGGCAATCACTTGTTCATGCAGGGCCATTTAAGTTTGGATATTTTTCCCCCCTTAAAAATAAAAAATCTTCTTTAAAAAAACACATTTTCTGTTTACTTGTATTATCTTCATCTCACATTTAAAATTGTTTGATGATCTGAAACATTTAAGTGTGACTAACATGCAAAAAAGTAGGAAATTAGGAAGGGGGCAAAAACTTTTTCACACAGCTGTACATTTGACACTATTTAAGAGATCTAGGGACAGTTAGGAGGTGTTCAGACTTCTTTTGCTGACGCCAGCATTTTGTTGGTGAGAGGGCAAGAATTCTGAACCCAGAGCTCTGTAATGCATTGCTCTTGATCTGTAATGAATTGTTAACTTTGATTCTGCAGTATGTTGGTTTTCATTCTCCTTTATTTGTTGGTATGTCTCCATTTCCCTAAAGAACAAAAACAGGCTGCACAGCATTGTAAGAGTTTGCAGCAAAATTGCAGGTATAAACCTGAACGATCTCAGTGCCCTTTATCAGCGCAGAACTTTGGGCAAGGCCCACTCCATCCTTGGTGACCGGAGCCACCCGGCTGGTGAATTCCTGCTTCTCCCATCAGGGCATAGGTACATGCTGCCGAAGTGCAGGACCAACAGGCTCAAACACTCATTTGTCCACGCAGCCATTGTTCTTCTAAACAAGTGACTAACCTGTCATGTTGTTTTCTATCTGTTGTCTCTGTTGTTGACTGAGTGACTGTTGTTGTTTAATTGTGTTTTAGCACTGCTAGTTGCACAAGAAATTGCTCTACGGGGACAATAAAGACTCCTTGAACCTTGATTCCTGATTCAAAGGTCCCGCTGAGAATGGGTAAAGAAGGTGACAGCAGATTTAATGTTTAGAAGGTATTTTAAACACCGTTTTCTTACACTGCGTGAATGTTTGTAAACAGCTCAACAATTAGTTTTTTCTTCTTTTTATTTTCCTGTCTGAGCAGAGGACGGCTGTCACACACAGCTACAGTGTTATGATGCAGCCAATGCAGCAGTGATGCTGGTATTAGTACCAATCTCCCAACTACAACACGGAAATTATTTCTGCCACCGCGGTGGTTTAATCCGACATGGTGAAAGACTGAATAAATCCTGTAGTCTGAACCTGCAGAAGTTATCCGAGAGGGTTTTCTGAAGACAGTCTCTCCTACTGTCCTATTTTCTCCATTTTCAACTGTTTACATGCATTAACGTTTTGATTTTTGCAACTGAACAAATACCAGGACTCAAACATTACATTTCCCCGACACTTTTTCACATCATATCATGACCTCATCTGCATTAAAAGTTGAGTCTTGCATGTAAAACACACGTCTTCTCATAGTTCAATAATGCTTTTCCTGTGTTTTATTGCCCCCTGGTTGCACGTGCATCCTATCTGTGACGTTGCTCTGAAACGCATCTATAGTCTAAATCACACGTTCCGATGCAAATTCTAAACAGCTGATGGTGATGAAGATGATGATCACCAAACGCAGCCTCATTAAGTCGCGGTTCCAACTTGTGTTAGAGCAGTTTTTCAGGCAGCAGCACCATCCACTTTTGTCACAGACGGCAAAAATCTTCATGAAATATCCGTGATCTTCTTATTCACTTATTACCACAATTATTATTTTCCACCGATGTTCCAACAACCAGGAATGCGACAGTCCTTCCAGATTTCCTGGATATTGTTAAGAAAAAAAGTCTGATTCTCATCTGTTCTAATTACACGTGTATAGAAAGGCTCCCCAGGCAATGGGGGATGGTCTAGTTGCGGCTTTTGGCCGGATTAGTCTATATTTTGAGACATATGAGCCATTTTTTAGTTTGCATTATGTTAAGTTGCTTATTATTTGTTATCTAAAGTGACCTTGGGTTTCTTGAAAGGCACTTCAAATTAAATGTATGATTATTATTATTATTATTATTATGTTTACTGTATTAATGGTAAAAGACCATTTTTTTCTAGTCAGGTGCTCCATTCGGAATAACTATAATAAAGAGCAGAAAAGAAATACCTGCTGTGTCCTTCAAAGTAGAACTTAATACATTTAGGAACAGATATGTGGTTCTGCACACAGTTGAGCAACATAAAAGTAACGATTAATTTAGAAAGTTCCTTTCTTTAAAGGGTAGGTAAGTTAAGTAACAGATTACTTTGAAAAAAAAGGAAAGTGTAACCATCAAAAGTTACATTTTAAAGTAACTTCCTCAACACTGCTCATTACATACAGTCAGCCCAGATGATCTGTTTCTAACATGTCAGTACCAGAAACTCCAGGACAGCCTTAGATGTTCTTTTTCCATACTGCAACCGGTTAAAGGAGTAATCACCTGGAAATTGCATTTTTCTAGTTAAAACATGTTTATTGGTGTTTGAGTGAAATGTAAACTTGCCTGAAATCCCCCCATTTTTTACACGGTCCAGTTTTTTCATTTGGACTCTTTTTCATTGGCTCCTTCAATTTCGTAACTAACAGAGGATTTTAGCATAGGCCAGCTTCTCTCTGACACGCCTACGGACTTCTGTTGACACTGGACCACATGCTCCACTTGACAACATGTCGAGGGGGCGGGACTTGTGGGACTTCCAGTTTGCATTTTTTTGGCTTTTAAATCATTACATTTCCTATTCAAATACGCAAAGTGCCTTTCCCATTATTATATAACACATTTTAAATGAAAATTAGGGATGTCCGATCCAGATGCCTGCATCGATACTCGCTCCCATACTGATGTAAGCTTCTCCTTTCTGACAGCACCTGAGCTCCGGAAACGTTTACGCCCGCAGAATAATTATAACTTTTCTGGTTTACTCCAGAAAAGCTGGAAGCTGGACTCCAGATGCAGGAGAGATCTGCTGCTCCCGCAGTTCATTCTCATGTTGTTTCTTGCTCCTGTTCTCTTAACTCTGTTTCATCTTCCACCCCCTCTCTTGCCTGATGTGCTGCAAATGCGGGACACATGCAAGACGGACAGTCGTCCCATTGTTTTTTTTTTTTTGTTGTTGTTTTTTTAATCCCTTCACTGAGCCTCTATTCGTCTGCGGGGCCGAACGTAACGTGGGTTTACTGGTAGTCCTGGAACCAGACCACACACACCGCCACAAATCAATTTTATTTTGCAAAAGTATTGATGAACAGAATATCAAATGCATCACAGGTGCGTCCACCTCCAACCACCTCCCAGCTTGAGGTGTGTTGGCCGTCTGCGCGCATCTGCAGCATCAGGCTGACAGCCTCTAAATTGCAGCTGTTTGGACTTTTCCCTGTTCTTTACTCGTATCCGCGCTCCTTGGTATCGACAAGTACTCAAATGTCAGTACTTGTACTTTGTTGGCAAGAAAGTGGACATCCCTAAAACTATTCCACTTTTTCTAAATGGGATTGCCACTTGACTCATTCAGCTTCACACGTGACGGGAGCGTGTGCGCGTGACAGGCGACAGAGAGCACGGCTGCAGCGGCGAAGAACAATGGGGAGTTTTATAAAAGTTAATGATAAGGTGGTAAGGTGCACATTGTGCGGCGAGGACTGTGCTTTTCTCACACCCACCTCTTTTTTTCAAGGATGCAGACTCACCTAGAAAAAAAAGAAGCAAGACGTGCTTCATCCTCATTCTCAGGATTAGACTGGTTCAAAAATGTACGGTTGAATCCCAAAGCTGCAGTCCCGTTAGGTACAGAGTCGGGTAATGCATCCATGAACTGGGCCGGTCCTGATTCCAGCTCTGTCCTTCCTGCGGCCAATCAGCGCGCGCCTCATTTACATTATTTAAATGAACATTCATGTCAGTCAAAACCTCGTATGAACTATCACGAGAGAAAGTGGTGGTATGAGCAAAGGGTCAGAATATGCACTTTGTTTGATTTTTTTTTTTCTAACAAGTTTTTAGATATTATTTTAAGACATTGTAAGGAGAGTGGACAGATTAAAAGACCAGGTGATTACTCCTTTAAAGCAACCCTTACCGATGTTGCATTGCTGCAAAAAATTTTTTAATAGGGTAAAATGTTGAGGATGAGGTAATGGAACTCTGAAATACAAGACAGACCCACCATTAATCAAAATAAAATATTATTCCAATCTCTAAATATTCAATGAAAACTCCAACCAATCCTTGAAGTGGGGTGCACCCCTAGGATTGGCCGAGGGACCTGCCTGTCAGACCTTTGCTTCTGCACTGGGAGGCAGAGGGAATGGGGGGTGGGTCTTAGGAGTGAGGCAGGACTGTTTATATTCAAATAATCTTGCTGTGCTTTCTGAAATGCAAGACTGGTAAGGGTTGCTTTAAGTTTCTTTTGGAAGCATTAAAGGGGTCTACTCAATATTAAGCAGGTGTGTGACGGAGGTCTACATCAGACTGAGATCAAAGATTTAAAAGCTTTTTTTTTTTTTTAAATTAGCAGATTGTTTCATTTTTTCTAAGAATGAAACTTTTAGAGGCTATTCTCACATTTAGCAGGATGATCACAACTAAAAGTATGTCATTTTTACCATCATGCATACCCAAGGCCGGCTTTGCCGACAGGTGACTCAACTGCCTGGGGCGCCATGCGCTGGACAGGGCGAAAAAAATTGCAGAATAATTAGAAAAAAAAATGTGACATGGTTAGTGCTGTAGAAAAATGTAGGTCGTGTTGTGTTTAAACTTTTCAATGATTGAATGATGAAGAGAACATCTTTTCAAAAGAGCAGCTTTCCGAAAGTGAAGGAAGGAGGAGGAAGAAAACGGGTCGTAAGCAGAGGTATGTAGACTGAGCTGGTCGCCCTGTGTGGAAGAGAGAGGGAGGGGGAGTTGCCGGTGGGGGGTGCATCTCACGTTGCGGCTAATAATGACAGATGTCAACAACTTATCAAAACGCTGAGAATCGTTGTAGAGTGAAGAAAAGAGTTCTCAGTTAGAGGTATGTACTTTCCCCCAACATTAAAAGCTTGCTTAGCTCGTCATGTGTTCCAGCTGGAGGCTAGCTAAGCTAACATGAAGCAGTTTCCTCACCAGGCTGCAGCTGTGGGAGACGTCACGATGTAACTGGTTCAACCTTGTATTGTAGTACAGTAATGCATAATCACAGCTGCTGATAATTGATGTTGTTTAACAGGGCATTAAGTTTTAGTCTGTGCGCTGCAGCTACAAGTTGTAGGCCTAATAGACTCCAGTTCCAGGTAAATCCACATCTGTCCACATTCACTGAAAGTCCTGCAGATGCCTCTAGAACAGGTCTTTGCAACCTTGACAATCCAAAGAGCCATTTTCAGACTCAACCCATGATAAAAGTTGTTTATAGCTGCAAATATTTCATGTACTTTTGAAAAGAGGATGCTTATCATTTTTTTTAATTATAAATATTTACTGTAGAAATTATGCTGTCATTTTAAAGAATTCAGGTTTATTTTTGCATTTAGGTTTTAAAATTTAAAAAAAAAAAACTTGCAGAAAGAGGATAGATACATTTTCTTCAATCAGATTTTCTTCAGTGGGACTCAACTGTATAAAAAATATATATAGCCAAAAATGTGGATATTTGTGGGAAATAATGTGGGGAAAACCCCTAATTTCAAAGCTCATGACAAGAGGGCTTGATTTAAAACATATTACAGGTACTTTTAGTGTCATTATGTTGTGGAAATTAAAAAAAAAAAAAAAAAAAGCCAAAACCTGTTATTATAGGGGATTATCACGCTTACCGGTATTTGGACACTTCCTCTTCCGGGCCATGTTAACAACAGCCGTTCCTGCTCTGTTATACTGTTTAAATCGTATAAACTCCAAACATACTTAAGTTTCATTCCAGACTGAAGTGATACTGGATCAAAAGCTGGATCAAAGCGATCGATTCGCCGCGGTGAAGGGCCGAACTTTATAATAAAACACACATTTGTTTGTCGCCGGTGGGGCACAACACCGCACGACACCGGCACTTCACAGCATGCTAGCATTAGCCAGCTAGCGTTTACAGACGTGCTTAACATTGTGCGTCTTAAAACACACAAACATCTGAAAATCGGGTCTGTACCTCCCCGTTTCCAGTGGAACAACTGGGGACTGCCAAAAAAAGGAGACGCTTTCAGAAGCTTGTGTGTTTTCAGCCGCACAAAGTTAGGCACGTCATCGAGCTGGCTAATGCTAGCCTGCTAACACGACTGTATATAGTCTGCCGGCTACAAACAAACGTGTGTTGTTTTATTATAAAATTCAGTCCTTCACCGCAGCGAATCGATTGTTTTGATCCACTTCTTCCTTAGCATCACTTCAGTCTGGAATGAAAACTTGGCATTGGCGTTTATCCGATTTACAAAGTTTAACAGAGTAGTAGCTGGCGGACTACTGTTAGCAGGTTAGCATTAGCCAGCTTGATGGCGTGCCTAACTTTGTGCGGCTGAAAACACACAAGCATCTGAAAGCGTCTCCTTTCTTGGCAGTCCCCAGTTGTTCCACTGGAAACGGGGAGGTACAGACCCGATTTTCAGATGTTTGTGTGTTTTAAGACGCACAATGTTAAGCACGTCAGTAAACGCTAGCTGGCTAATGCTAGCATGCTGTGAAGTGCCGGTGTCGTGCGGTGTTGTGCCCCACCAGCGACAAACAAACGTGTGTTTTATTATAAAGTTTGGCCCTTCACCTCGGCGAATCGATCGCTTTGATCCAGCTTTTGATCCAGTATCACTTCGGTCTGGAATGAAAACTTAAGTATGTTTGGAGTTTATACGATTTAAACAGTATAACAGTGCAGGAACGGCTGTTGTTAACATGGCCCGGAAGAGGAAGTGTCCAAATACCGGGAAGTTCCGGTAAGCGTGATAATCCCCTATTAAAAACGTTGCATATACACAGGTATTGTGTATAAATGTTAGTTGGTTCTTTTAGTCAAAGTTATTGAGAGCCATTGTGGAAGGTCCAAAGAGCCACTTGCAGCTGTTTAGCTGCAGGTTACAGACTCCTGCTCCAGAAGCTGCTGCAGAGGTGGAGCTTCATCATCAGTTATGTATGTAATCATCACTATTATGTAATTTTATTATTTAATTATTGCTGAAGGTTTCAGTTAATCTTAATTACTAATAACAGTAAATATAGGACATAGATAAAGTTTATCTATACAATGTCTACTACATGAAAGAAAGACACAGACTAGATGCAGGTGTAACTGTGGATGTGGCTGAGCTACCAGTCAGCAGTCACTGACCTTAGTCATTATTGCAGCAGCAGTCGTGTTTCAATGTGACCAAATCCAGACACATGTCGACGTAATCAGAGAATCACAACCCTGCAACAAGCAGGATTAGTGGACTGCTGCAACATGCAGCTCATCCTGCTCTGTTCATGTAGAACAGCGGTGTCCAGAGGTGGTCCTTGAGGGCCGCTGTCCTGCAGGTCTTCACTGTTTCTCTGCTTCAACACACCTGACTGATACTATATGGATCCTACAGCCTGTGAAGTTCCAAACTATAACCTCACCTGAGGCACCAGAGTGGCCAGAGCCGGCCCTGTGTCTTTTATATATAGTCATCCTAAAAATACCCTTCCGTAGAAGAAAAAGCTAAATTCACAATAGTAATTCAAAAACAGGAAACTAAAGAAACTAATAAATAAAAAAATTAAAAAATATAATTTTGTGAAATTAAATATTGCTTTTGAATGGGCTTTATGCAAAGCTCCACTACTTCCTGAACTTAGTACTGCACCTTTGTTTCCTGTCTTTAATGATTGGATAAACTGATTAATCCAGGTGTGTCTGATCTCAGCAAATGGTCGGACACACCTGGATTAATCAGTTCATCCAATCTTGAAAGACAGAAACAAAGGAGCAGTACTAAGTTCAGGAAGTAGTGGAGCTGTGCATAAAGCCCATTGGAGGAACTGTCTGACACCAAATGGAGCACCTTAATCATGGAAACTGGGCCAAAATACCTATCAAAAGGTGCAGAAATCTTTCTGGACAATACTGAAAACACCTGATTGCCTCAAAATGTTGCTCAACAAAATTTTAGCTTAGGAGCCCCATCATGCTTGTTTATTTGTATTATTTTCTGTGTGTCTGTTTGTTATATTTCTGTTGAACAATACAAAATCAATGTCATGATTTTCATAGAATTTTATATTTATTATTACCTTTTTCAACTTATTTCACTGACAGCTGATTTTTTTCCATCTTCCTGTGCATGAACAACCCTTCCTTCAGTGCATAGACACATGCTGCATGCAACAGTTCAGAAGATGAAACTGATCTTCAAAGTCTTGTTGTGGTCACTGAAAAAAAATGGTGACAAATGCGATCTGGTGGTTTCAGAGCTGCTCACCTCTGGCTATTTTTTCCTGTGTGCTTCACATATAACTTAACACCAAACAAGTTGGTATACACGTGACGTGTCATCACGTACTGAGGACAATGAAAGTGAACTTATCTGCACATAAACTGTGCGCGTGAAGAGATGCGCATATGTGTGAGGGGCTTTTTGTCACAATGAGCTTCCTGTGACTTTTTTTTTCCAAATTTCTTCTAAATTTAGTGGCAACAACATCTTTTCATGATGACTCTTTGTTTTATGACATCCTTATAGCAGATTGTGTATTTTGAGATTTATTCTCTGTATAAGGATCAGCTTCAATGAGGCTTCCAGCAGAGAGCTAACTTCAGATAAAACTTTGTGTATTTAGAAACGAGTTCACCAAAGAACAATCTGACCTCTGCCCCCTGAAGAGAAAACGTTTTTTGTTCTCAAACTCTTGGATCTGTCTTTATGTTGACTTGTTAGACCCTGTTAGGTCTATGGAGGAAGAGGGCAGCATAAACACACTTGAACTGGGAAGAACAATAAAAAGGGTTTATTTATTTTACAAAATGCTGAAGACTAGAACAAAAAGCGACAGTAGGACAAAAGTCCCCGATAAAACCCACATTCATATCACCAAAACAAATAATACACAACAAGGATATGTTCTGTGATAGGACTGAAAACAGTCTGAACAAAAGAATTGCCAGCCAGTGGCTTCACACGATCAAATCTACAACCGTATCCTCAAACATCACCAAGCTAAACAGATTAAACATCAAACACAAAAAACCAGGTCAAAGAGGCAAGCTCTAACAGCAAAACCAAACATAGCTGCCAATGATGGTCTGTTTGGTGGGGGAGGTTAAACATGTCTTGTCTAGCATCATAGCAAGAAGAATAATGATCTGGCTGCTGCGTTGTGCCAAAAAACTTGCTTTGCCAAGAGAAGCTATAAGGGAATAAAGCTCCTCTTGATATTTAAATATAATGCTTTATTTATAATTAATATCTTGTTGAATTTGACTTGACTGGGGGCAAAAAAAAAAGGACAAACCAGAGGAAGAAAAAGAGGGAAACAGAGAAAAAAGAAATTTGTTCTCTTAGCAGGCTAGCCTCATGAGACCATCCTGATCTCGCGAGCTTCAGGTTTTCACTTGCAGATCAGTCTGGCTACTTCCCGTTGAAGAGAATTTGGAGCAGTTCACCAAATGAACCTCCAATCAGCGTTGGCTTTGAGGTGGGTTGAAGTGTGACACAACGAGAAGCAACAGTCCAGTCTAAACAACATGGTGGCTTCAGCAGATGAAACTAGCGTCAGCGTGGCTATCGCTCAAGTTTTATAGGAATTACTGCCAACATGTTTCTTGTTTGCTAAGCTAACGAGCCATTGCCGGCAGCAGCAAGAGTAGCCTGGCTTGTGGTTGTGTTTTAGTCGTCGCTCTGTTAGTACGTATATGCTTTGTTGATCTGATTGGTTGATTTGGACCGTCTATTACCAACATAGGTGGTGATAGACAGATGCCTTACCCAATCAACTCACCAGTTTTTTCCCCCTTCCCAAAACTACTCCAACGGATGATTCCCAGATGGATATGCGAGTGCAAATCGCCAATAGAAACATTTCAGAAAAAAAACCCCACAAACCCCTCAAATATTGCAAAAAAGTTTTTACACTTTCATGAGGTGGATTTTCAGACGTTTTGATAAAGCAGTTTCGAAAGTGTAATGGAAACACTTCTTTTTGCATTTACACTTCACATCATATGTGACGTAGGGGGTAAAATCCAGCTATTCCTTCTTGATTATGATGAATATGAATGATGATATATATATGATCATTTACAAGTATGAACTGTGATATCGGAGTGATGGGGGAAGTTTTCTCAGTTTTATATAGGCCGATATGAAAAATCCCCAAATCACCGTAACTCAGCAAGCTGGGTGCATTTTGGACAACATACAGATGGTTTAAGTTCTTCGCGTATTAGTAACGGGAGAGTTTTTCTCTGCCAATGTGATCAGAGGACGTACATACGGATTTCATCTCTGAATAATCATCCGCTGCTTTCATCTCCTGATAAGGAGCAGCAGCAGCTCTAAAACACAACGGCCCTCATTTATCAAACGAGCGTAGAAATGGTCACACATCTGATCGTAAAAATGGTCGAACGATTGGATTTATTAAAACGTTTGTATTGGACCAATCTCGTCGTACGAACAAAAGAGTCTTGATAAATACCACGGCTGAAATCCATCGTCATTTAAATGTCACACCCATGGTTACGCCCTTAAACATGCATGATTATGAGGCTTCGCCCAGCGATGTTGAACAATGGAGAGGAGAGATTCTGCCAAAAAAGAAACTTTTGGGGGGATTAAGACAGAATTCCTGATTTGTGAGGTGGGAAAGATTAAAGATTAAAGAGTTGCTGTTTGGCAGCTTAAAAACTGAAGTCAGAGACGTGCACAAAAACGCTGCATGGAAATGGTCGTACGCACAGATTTTCGTCATACGATTGTTTGATAAATGAGGGCCAACATGTTTATATCTCAATCCTCCTCAAAGTGGAGTCTTGCGGGACAGGATTTTACGAGAATTACAGCATACACCATCTGATGGAAATGGCTGCATATCGCAATTGTACATTTTAAAAATTGAAGAAACATCGCTTTTATTTTTAGAAAAAGTGCAATGGAAACCCAGCTCCTGTTATCAACTACAGTGGAATCCTTGATTTTTAATCATTCCATCGGTACTTAACTTTCAGGAAGTTTCTCATAACGTCTATGTTAGTTTGTATTTACACATAGGCTCACTTTCTGATTTTTGGAATTAAGTAGCTGATATGATAATGCAGTTGCATTTTTTTTGTCCCATCTGGCGACATGTCTAGAAAGTGTTAGAGCAGCGGTACATCAGCAGTTGTCTAAAGAACTTTATCGTTTGAATTGAGCAGATGTATATTTTGTTTAACAATCTTCTCATTGATCACATCTTTTTTTTTTAAACATGACAACAGAATATGTGCTGAAATCAGAACTCTGGCTCGTTCTCATCCTCTTTGGTCTCTGTGATCCCTTGCAGATGTCCATGGCAGCATAACACACATCTTCACCCTGAGATTAAACATTTATTATCAGGAATATCAGATAAATATGTGGTTTTGTGATACACCATTTAAAGAACACTGTAGATAAACAAGGAGCAAATAAACAGATAGGCTCTAAATTACCTTTTTGAGCCCTAAATTTACCAGACGATAAGAATTTCTACTCACCAAATTTCTTTGAGAGCAAATAAACCAGATGATCAGAACTGAATATATACAACCAAACATATTTCTTTTGTTTTTTATGTTTATTATTATGTTTTTTAAGGAATTTTGTAAGGCACATTACAAATCATTTTGCTAGTTCATTATACAGTAAACACAGCCAGACGATAAGTATAGTATGCCTTGAAATAGTATGTAACTGGAAATATAGTGATAGTACTGCCACGTACTGAGTAAAATAAATTATTTGCATTATCCATCATTTACCAAACTGAGAGTGCGTTTTAATTTTTACCAGTCAAAATAACATTTAACCCTCATTTGACCAGTGGGCAGGTGTAAAGTTTGAGTTCTAACAGGATAAACTGATGCAAGTTCATTGTTGTAGACAGTTATAGCAAAAACAGACTTCATTGGTTTGTTTTTAAATTACAAGTTGGAATATTTATGATGATAACAGGCCTTAAATATTAATCTTTATATGTTTAGCTGTCAATTACAGTACCTGTGTTTCTCTTGTTTGAGTTCTGGGGCCACATCTTTGTTCATCATCTTCATTTTTTGCTGAGGAAATTAAAAGAAGAATAGCATGAAAATATGTAATTATCCTGAATATTTTGGTATAGTAAGTCCAATCTTGCAGGTACCTGTTTTGGGACAAAGATGGTAAACCAGAAAAGAAGAGAGGAGGCTGGATAGAACAGCCACAGCTGAACACACAGAGAGAAGCAGCTTCCCGCTAAAATCACCGTCGTGATGAAGCTCACAGCTTTGTGAATGCAACTTTGTACCTGACATGAAATAAATGAGAACACACTGTATAAGTTTATGAACACAAATACATCACATTGTCAAACTGTCAAATTGTGCAGCATCAGTAAATATGTCTTGCCAATCTTTTCTTTAAGGATAAATGACAATACACCTAAATACAAAGTTATATAAATTTTGTCATCTTCTTGACTAACGTTCCTTACTTTTATATTCACCAGTCCAGTAAATAAAAAATTGATAGCATACAGCAGGTGTATAGAAAGGGTTATATTTAGAATATTGAGGTCATTACAGACACATTTAAGGTTATATGAACAGATGAGGTTTTAGATGAAAGGCTTGCATTGTAGATAACATGTTTAGCCATAATAAAGCCTCACATGTATAAGATATACTGTATCTATAATGATAATTTAGTTAAAACAATAGGTAATAAAACAATAACAACAAACACGATCACAATCTGATTATTCAGTCAAAAGTACTTACTCAGTATGAGCTTTGTGGTAATGTTGCAATAATTATAAGAATATTTTCGAGAGGTACATTTTCCATCCTCCACTTTCACTGTTGCAGCCCCACAGTAGTAAGTGCCCTCATCAGATTCAGTGACATTCACGATCAGTAGGTCATAGGAATCAGAGGTAGTGCCCTTCACAAATGTAAAACGAGGGTTCTGATTCCACTTATTTTCAACATTTCCATTCAGAAGAAGAGAAGGCTGATTCTCATGAGTACAGTTCTTAAACCACATATGCTCATATACGCCAGGTGTCCTGTTACAGTAACAGTAGAGAGTGATGTTGTCTCCAGGTCTGACCGTCACTGATCCAGAATTCCATTTATGACTGCAGGAAACAACTCCTGAAAATGAAATACAATCATAAAAAGACGAGACAAAGCTCAAATTACAGAACAGCAGAACAACATGAAAAAGTATGAAATTATTTCTGACAAAGAGTAATTCTTGGTAACAGTTCATTTGAATGTAAACACAAACAGGCAAAGAAGGAAAAGTGTAATTTTACCTAAGAGAGCAACCAAAGTGATGTGAAGTCTTTCCATGAAGGATGACAATCTGTGAAGCTAAACAATTGTGTGACAACTTTTACTTGCAGATGTTACAACCTCTGCAGACTTTTCTACTAAAGGAGACGTAGCTGTTGATTGGCTTGTTGAATGGAGCATTTTATCGTGTGGTTTTTCTGTGTGCAATGCACAGGGTGGAGCGTGAATCTGTGTAACAAGTTGGTAATAAACCTCATCATGGCTCTGAAAAAGTGCCGGCTATGGGAATACATGAGGGTGCAGGCAGAAATGTAAAGGGGGCATCATGTGTACATGTTGTGCTTCAAACCATTCTTTGTTGATGTTGATAAATGTTTTCTTAATTAGACTGGGTTATTAGCAGAGTCCAACTCCCAAGAAATAGATTGCAATTTGTCAGGCCTCCACCCTAACTGTGCGTTCAGACCAAGAGCGACTAAAGCTGTAAAATAGCTTTTGTCGCTCATAAAAATAGCTGCTACAAAAAATCTGTTCGCTTTTGTCGCTCAAGTCGCTTATGACATCACGTTCAGTTTTGCATATCCTTTTAATAGACCGTATGCTTTTTACCATTAGCAGAGCTTTTGTAGTGATGCTTTTCGTGATTGCTGCCTTGTGCTTTGACAAGTTGTAGCCTGTGATTAACCAGAAATCCGTCTCCTACTGAAAAACAACGGTCTGGACATAACTGATTAAATTACACCCCAAACACAATAATGTTGTAGCTTAGTTAAGTACATCATCTTCACTGATCTGCATCTGCAGATCTTCACTTATTCATCTTTCACTCTCAGACTAAATGTCAAGACGAGGGACAAAAGGGAAATACGTATTTTTATCCCTGTCAATTATTATTATTATAACATAGTACTTTCGATATTTATAAATGATATCATCCCATTCACATAGCATGCTAGGTGCTCGATTAGCAGGCAAGTGTCGCGTTTGGGGCTCAGACGCTATTAGAAACCTGCAAAAAGTTGGGCCTCTGATGCTTATTGTAACACTTGGAGACGCGGTGTGACTTGCAACACTCAGCCGATTATGAGCACCCGTAAAGCGGACAAGTTTCTGCGCGAGAGCCGGTGAAAAAGCAGAGCTCATAACTTTCTTTCTGAACATCCGATCTTGAAAATTCCAAGTGTAGCTGGTAGCTAGTGTCCAAAATAAGAACAGCAAAAAGGTTGGAAGCAGCTCCGGGTCGTTCCTGGGAAGCAGGAGCGAACATTCCCCAAACGCAATATCTCGGCGCGAAACGCTTAAACGGGCATTTTCAACACATGAGTGTGGTAACCGTGCCTTTGTGCCTTGAATGAGCATGAATTCATGTTTGGGGCTCAGACACTATACCAAAGCTACAAAAAGTTGGGCCTCTGTTGCTTATTGCAGCCGTAGGAGACGCGGTGTGACTTGCAACACTCAGGCCAAACATTCCAATTGGTTGTCAGGGTTTTACAGCCGAAACGTGTCATAGCCAATTTGCATAAAGTTAAACTATTTTTAACTTTGTTTTTTTTTTTTTTTTTTTTTTTTTTTTTTTTTTTTTTTTCTTTTTTACTTGTCCTGTCCAGCATTGAAGCAAGCAGAATGGAAATCTGATTGCTTTATTCTGTTGAACAGTTTTGCTTTATCAAGCGGAGCTTTATGAACATAAGGCTCCACTTGATATCATGTTTATTCATTTTATTTCTTTATTTAAACATTTGTCTATTACACCATTCCATTTCATACTGCTGGGCCTGACAAGGGAGAAATGAAAGTGAATAGAGGTAATGATAGAAAGTGAAACAGAGAGAGAGGAGTAAGGAAGAGGAAGAGAGAGAGAAGAGAAAACATGAATCCACTTACACAGTTCACTGGTACATCTGTACCGCGATCCCTAAACAACCAAGGTCTCTGTTGGAAAACAAAACAAGCAATCCCCTACAGGAGTACCTGCAGGTGGCTTAAATATCCTCAGATCATACAAACACACGCAGAACTACGCAGAGAAGAGGTACAACCTAGTCAGCGCAATGGGAAGTAGAGAAGAGGTACAACCTAGTCATCGCAATGGGAAGTAAAGAAGAGGTACGACCTAGTCATCGCAATGGGAAGCAGTGTCACAGTGTCAACATGCATAATAAAGGGTGCTCCGTGGTGATACAGTCATGCAGATGCGGCCTCGTCTCTGCAAGGAGGAGGAAGCCCGCAAGGCTCGCGACCCAGGCCCCCAGCAGCCACCCAGAGGCCCAGATCCCAGCTACCCCCCCCAAAGAGCGGACATGCATCCCCCGAAGGGCGGCAAAAGCGGCCCCAGCCGGAGCCCCCCGCAGTCTGGAGGCCCAGGCCCCAGCGGACCAAGACCAGCAGCTGCCGACCCCACCGGGCGCCGGGCGTCCCCCGGAGCGGAGACAGCGCCGGGCCCAGGGCCCAAGCGCCCAGGAGCAGCCACCCCCCCCCCGGACCCGGGCGGCCCAACCGAAACCCAGGAGGACCGGACCCCCCAGACGACGCCCCCCCAGGGCAGGCCAGCCCCCACCCCAAAGTCCCTGATACACCTGACACCAGGGCGCCACCACCTCTCCCACCCCCTACCCCGCCACCACGCTCACACACACACTCCCCACACACCTACCCCAACACTGGGGCTGAAAGATATACCGTCACCGCCCCCACATCGAGACACAGGCACCCAAGACATCAATACCGCAAGAGCAACCACATACAAGATACAGATCCCCCTGCGCCCGCCCCGCACAAAAAACCCCGGAAGCCACAAACAAAACCGCACCCCCCACCAAAGCGCCCGGCCCCCAACCAACCCGCAGCCACACCGCACCGCACCGACACCAAGATGCCCGGCACGAATACCGAGGTACGAACCTCCGCCCACACCGCCCAGCCCTACCCAACACCTCCGTGTACCCCCCCCACACACGCATACACCCACCCACTCCGCTCTCTGACCTTACATACCCACACTCACTCCTCTCTCCACCCCCAACACTCTCCTCCCTCTACCGTCCACACCTACCCCCACCTCCTCATACCCTCTAACACACACATGCACTCCCCCCACATAACTGCACCAACCCCTCCCCACCCCCCCACACATACGCCCCCACCTCCCTATACCCCCAATACCCCATACAGTCCCCCCCCTTACATGTCCAGCCCCGCCCATCCCTCTGACCTATCACACTCCCGCCCTTCCTTCCTTCAGCCCCTCACGACCATCCCTACTAGACACTCACGAGCATGCCACTCCTTCCTCCATCCCCCCTTTCCTTCAACCACTTACCCACATCTCCTCCCTCTTCCAGCCCAAGTTCCTCCCTCCCACATTTCCTCCTTCACACTCTCATTCATTATTCTCACATACCCACCTCTCTCTTGCCCATGCCCTCGTGCCTCCTGAGTGGTAGCTCGGGCCGGGGAAGGAGCCGCGAGTTCCAAGCCCCCAACACGTTCCCCCCACCACCACCCCCATCCCCCACCCCCGGACGCAGCAGGCCAGGCGTCCCCCAGGCCAGCAGATCCCCCGCAATGCAGCCAGCCTTAACCACTGGCGCGTGAAGTAGCCACTGTCCCCCCCTCCCCCCAGTAGCGCCCGGGAGACCGGGGTATGAAAGGACCCTGTCCCCCCCCCACCCCCCACTCATGACTGTGTGTGTAAGATGTGTGTTGTTTGCAGTTAAAACTAAGGGGCAGTGCCAAGTCATGCCGGGAGTGGGGGTCGCGTAGGGGGCATGTCCCCCCAACCGGCCCCTCCCTCCTACCACACACTATATGGCCCGCCCCTCAGAAGTGGTTGTGAGCTGTTGTTATTTTATGTGTTTAGGTGTCTAAGTGTGGTTAAAACTGGGGAGCAGGCTGCCTCTAGACGTGGCAAGCAAAGGCACTTTGGTGCCCTCCCTCACCACGCCCGCTTGACACGCTCCCTCCCCAAAACCCTACGTGTGTGTGTGTGAGGTAGAGCAGGGGGGGGGGGGGGGGGTCTTGGGAAGGGAGACCAGGGGGGTATGAATTCCCCCCCTGGAAGAAGAGCCGTTACCGGCATTAGGTACCCCTGCCTCCCGGGATCCCCCCAGGGCAGAAAGGGCAGGCATGGCCGCCCCCACGGCCCGGCGTCCGGCGTCCAGCACAGAGGGGCCAGCCTCAGCCCCTGGGGGCGCTCGACCACGCCAGGCCAGGGAGGGGGGAAAAGGGACGGAAGCGGAAAGGGTATTTTTAACTTTGTTTAGTCGCTCTAATCGCTCAACTTTTGTAGCTCGTCGCTTCTGTCGCTTTATTCGCTCTTGTCGCTCCTGTCCATTGAAAGTGAATGACTTCCGGCGATTTTACAGCTTTAGTCGCTCTTGGTCTGAACGCACAGTAAGACCCGTCCAGCTTGGGTGTTCCATCTGAAACCAAAGCTGGTGGTACAGCTCTTAGTCCAGGTCTACATTAGGCCATGTAGGTGCTGAAACGCATACATATTTAGCCAATACCTCGTCTCTGCCACACTAGCATATCGTTTAAGGTTCCCCTCCCCAGATATGTTTTTACGCCGGTAAGTGTGCTGTCTAATTCTTGAATCTCCGGTTCTTGGATTGGTGTAGACTTGTTAGGCATTTAAAGGGGGGAAAATCTCCAGAGCACTGTCCACATTGGTGCCTTCGTTGCCTTCCACCGTGTTTCCATAAATTAAACATTGCAAACTGGGACTGCTGCAGCTGCTTCTCCAGGCAACGAGCAGCATCACATGTGGGTTTTTTTCAAAGTACAGTAATCAGTCACGGTTTTAACTACAATTAACATTTGAAACGTATAACTAATCGTTGGGAATTTTATCATGGTTAATCATTTTAATGGTAATTGTTACATCCCTATCGCTTACCAGTCAGCCAAAACGATACCCCCATGGCCAGGGCATGTGATGAGTCAAAGGCATAGTGACAGAACCCCACATTGTCACATTTACCTTTGCTTTGGAAGTGTGCGCTGGTCGAGTTTGGAGGGAAATTGGGGGGGAGGGCTGAGCCCTGTGAAAACGCTATAGCAGTACTGGTTCACCCAATACGCACACTACGCATGCTGCGTAGGGCCCCGCAGACTCATAAAGGCCCCGCCTCGCAAAGGGATTTATTTTTTTTTATTAAATGTGACGAAAGTACCGTATATCGCGCATGCACGCCAAGCAAGCTAGAGAGGTAAAGTGATGAAGCGGAGTTATCCTTCGGGGAATGAGAAAAGGAAGAAGAAGCAGCATGAAAATGAACTGCGGGAACAGCAGTCAGGTAACTCATCTCCCGCTGGGACAGTGGGAGGGACTCGCCCATGTTTCACCTACAATAACAGGGGGGTGAGCCCCGGTCTCCCTGTGCATCTTGCTAGCTTCTAGAATTTTGATAGTAGTATTGCAGTTAGAACTACACTCATACAAAATGGAAAGTAAATATTGACTAAGATAGAATTATATTTGCTTGGATAAATCACAGGTAGATGCAGATATCTTATAAGAATATAAGAATAATTGAAATTAAAATATTTTGACAGTGGTGCTAAATAAATAACTGTATAATGAATGGTAAAACAAATAGGAATTTAATATGATAATATACTTAATATAATGAAATAATGATAACCTACATTTAAAAGTAGAAAGTATAACAAGCACAGGCAATTTGATGGAGCTGAATTGATACTATCCTTATCTATATTACAGGTGCTATGCTTAAATTTCTATCAACAAGCAGCAGCACAGAGTCCAGCCAGATCCAGTCAGCCAGTGGAGGGACAGAGACAGGTTCATCCAGTGCAGGCAGAGATGAGCCAGTTACACCCTCATCGTCATCACTGGAAGCCACAGATAAGTCATGTGTAGCTGCTTCAGGCAGTACCACCAGCACAGGTGCAGTACAGCCAATATAATGTAATATAATACAAAATAATATATTATAATATAATATAATGTAATTACAATTATATAAAAGTATAACAAGCACAGGCAATTTGATGGAGCTGAATTGATACTAGCCTTATCTATATTACAAGTGCTATGCTTAAGTTTCTATCAACAAGCAGCAGCACAGAGTCCAGTTACAGCCAGTCAGCCAGTGGAGGGACAGAGACAGGTTCATCTTTGCCTCCAGAAAGTGCAGAAAGGGACACTTCAAATGAGGAGTTGTTACAAACATTAAGATTTTCAAGCCCAGCATTTGAGACTGAACATTTCCATACACATTTAGTTTGATTTGATTTCTTCTGATTTGTTCATGGTTATAAATCTGTGCTTAGTTAGATGAAAAGGAGGCGACAGTGCAATATGTCTGAATATTTTTTCATACAATATGTTTTCCTAAGTTTAAAGTTGTACTTCCGTGGTCATTTCATTATTATTTCTGTGTTCACCATTATTATTGAATGCATTCTGCATCGTTTCTGTTTAAAAAAAACCTTCTGGTATCTTTGTATCCAGCTGTATTTGTATACTAGAAGAGAGGCTTGTGGTCCAACGGCAGCTTTTCCGGGTCCTCCTCATGAATTTCCGTCTGATTGGCTGCCTCCCATCAGTGTATGAAGGAAGCTCCGCCCTCCGCTCTTATTTCGCTACAGACAGGAAATAGAGCCGACAAACAAGTTTGTTCCGCTATGCTAACAAACAGTTAGCTAATTAGCTTCTCAACTCCGAAGCTACAGTCGTGCTGTCTTTACTTCTAGTGTGTAGTGGAGGGTTACCTGCCTTCCAATGGACAGATAGAAACCCCACGTGGGATACGCTATTTGCAATGTTACGTAGAAGTGCAAGGCTGTTCCCGATTCGCTCTTTTCTTCGTATTGTTTCTGTGATGAGAAAGAACAGCCGACTGGGGAGAACGCAACGCTAGCAAGTCAGCATGTGTAAGTAAACAAGGGGAAACCCTCCGTATTTCAGAAGGAGCAAGTTAAATGGGTTTTCAGTGGAAGGAGGCCTTTAAAGTCATGTGCAACTGTTTTTGGAGCTCAGTTTGGAGGGCCCCTTGAATTTTGCTTAGGGCCCCACAGAGGTCTGAACCGGCTCTGAGCTATAGAGTGCCTGTGGTGCATATTAAAGGGGGGAAAACATCTTGATTTTCATCAAATTAAATTGTCATATACAGCAAATTCAAATTAGTCTTTCAAATCGATTTGTCTCCCCTAATTCCAATAAATCAAAAACACAAAAGCACAGCTAAAGATTAAGTTTGATCCGCAACTATATCAGAAAACAATGCTTAGCTAAACAGATCAAACATCAAACCCCCAAAACTAAGGTCAAAGAAGCAAGCTGTGGCACCAAACATACAGTTTTGCTGAATGATGATTTAATGGCAATTTATGTAGGCTGAGTCCAACATGGAGTGTTCAAGGTTCAGGCTGATACATAAAAAAAGAAGAAAAAAATTACCCTTTTTTTTTTTTTTTTGGTTTGTACCGGTGAAGCTGTTGTAATTTATTTAGATGCAAATAGTCGTAGCCAGCATGTCTACAACAACATTGTGTACAGTAGATCAGTGCAATGATCCCCTTTAGAAAGCAGCACATCATAAACTATAAGACAGAAAATGAAACACTGATACACAGCCTCTATTTGATGGAGAGATGAGAAATAAATGAGTATTTTAAACAATTAAAGATCAATATGGAAATAAGAGATGTACTGTTATTAACTACAGTGTAATAGTTCATGTTGAGTCATCACGTTGGGATTTAGCATTCAGGAAGTTTTGCATAACTTCTATATTAGTATTTACACATAGGGTCACTTCCCAGTTTTCTAAAGTAACAAGTTGCTGAAATACCAATGTTGTTGTTTGTTGTTGTTCACATTTTGTCTGTATGTCCATGTCACTGTGTTGTCTTTCTGAACAATAAAAAAAACAAACAAGTAAACAAACATCTCTTATAATAAATTATTTATCTAATTTGTGCTCTTTTACAAATATTGTGGCATTCACAGATGTTTTCTTATGTGTTCTTACTTCATCTACAATGACTCCAGTCATATTATACACTTGGCCAAAAGGATCTGTTTGTAACACGTCAATACCAGAAACTCCACAACAGCCTGTGACACTGTTTAACAGAGGTCTAGATCAGACTGAGATCAAAGATTTGAAAACTTTATTTTTGAATAAGCAGATCATTTCCCTTTTTGAGTATAAGAATGAAACTTTTAGAAGCTTTTCACATATTTATCAGTGTGATCGAAATTAAAACTACAGTATATAATCATTTTTATCATCGTGCATACCTACGGTGGTCATTTTGGTCCAATGTCTAACGTCTCAACAAGATGTCTTCCTTTGAACATGGAACAGCTCAGGAAACAATATGGCTCCACACCATACTGTTTATTGTTTTCAAGATTTCACGTACAGTATTTGATAAAATGTGATCCAGTTAAGTTTCTAATTTAAGTCCACATGTCTCACTCAAATACTGATGCACGGCAGCACTGTGTTTTTTCTACATTTCAATCCCTGTGCATGAACAACCCTTTCCTCCATGCATAGACACATGCTGCATGCAACAGTTCAGTAGATGAAACTCATCTACAAAGTCTTGTGGTCTTTGCTATGTGGTGGTTTCAGAGCTGCTCACCTCTGGCTATTTTTTTTTCCTGTGTGCTTCACGTAACTAAACACCAAACAAGCTGGTATACATTTGACGTGTCATCATGTACTGAGGACAATGAAAGTGAACTTATCTGCACATAAACTGTGTGCGTGATAAGATGTGCAAATGTGCGAGGGGCTTTTTGTCACAATGAGTTTCCTGTGACTTTTTTTCTCTAATCAAATGAGGCTAGAGGCAGGCTTTACCATCAACTTTGTCTTCCTTCATATATAGTTTACTAAATTTTGTGGCAACAGCATCTTTTCGAAAACAAATTACTATGATGGCTAGCTTCGTTTTATGATACATCCTTATAGCAGATTGTGTATTTTGAGTTTTATTGTCTGTATAAGGATAAGCTTAAGTAAGGCTTCCAGCAGAGCTCATTTCAGGCAAAACATTGTGTATTTAGAAACAGTATTACCAAAAACAAACCGACTTGTGCTATGTGGAGGGAAATGTTTTTGTTTCCAAACTCTTGGATCTGTCTCTGTATTGACTTGTTCTGACCATGTTAGGTCTAGAGATGAGGAGAGGGCAACATGCACAGACTTGGAGTGGGAAGAACAATAAGAAGGCTTTATTTACAACTTATACCAAATCAAAATGTTAAAGATGAGAACAAAAGTGACAGTGTGGGGTTCTGTCACTATGCCTCAGTTATTTGCAGATGCTGCAACACCAACTCTTTGCAAATGTCCGTTCAACAGAAGTTGAAAAAACAGACATCATCCAGGTACAGAAGTAGAGACTGAAGACTTAGGTCCCCAAATATCCTTTCCCAGCCAGCATGTTCATGTGGGGCCCATGAGGGCTAAGTTTGGGCTATGTGGGTACTGAGTGGGCATGGGCTAAAACTGGGCAAAATTTCTAGGTCCCATTTGGTTTCAGTAACATGGGCCCCATATGTGAAGCCCATGTGGGCTGCCTCTATGAGCTCCATTAGGGATTCATGTGGGCTAAGTGGGCATGGGCATAACCGGGGCAAATTTATACAGGGCCCATGTTTTTACAATATATAGGACCCACATGGGGAGCCCATCTAGGCTAGCTAAATGGGGCCCATATGGTGTAAATGTGGGCCCAGTGAATCTGGGCTACAGCTGGGTAACATGACCATGGGCCCTATATGGAATAGAAGTGGGCAAAGTGGGCATGGTATGGAACTGGGCAACACTATATGGGACCCATTTGGTTTTAGTTACATGGGTGTGACATGGTCAGCCCATGTGGGCTGCCTGAATGAGCCCAATATGAGATTTAAGTGGGCTAAGTGGGCATGGTATGGAACTGGGCAACACTATGTGGGACCCATTTGGTTTTAGTTACATGGGTGTGACATGGTCAGCCCACGTGGGCTGCCTGTATGAGCCCAATATGAGATTTAAGTGGGCAAAGTGGTCATGGTATGGAACTGGGCAACACTATGTGGGACCCATTTGGTTTTAGTTACATGGGTGTGACATGGTCAGCCCATGTGGGCTGCCTGAATGAGCCCAATACGGGATTTAAGTGGGCTAAGTGGGCATGGTATGGAACTGGGCAACACTATGTGGGACCCATTTGGTTTTAGTTACATGGGTGTGACATGGTCAGCCCATGTGGGCTGCCTGAATGAGCCCAATACGGGATTTAAGTGGGCAAAGTGGGCATGGTATGGAACTGGGCAACACTATGTAGGACCCATTTGGTTTTAGTTACATGGGTGTGACATGGTCAGCCCATGTGGGCTGCCTGAATGAGCCCAATACGGGATTTAAGTGGGCTAAGTGGGCATGGTATGGAACTGGGCAACACTATGTAGGACCCATTTGGTTTTAGTTACATGGGTGTGACATGGTCAGCCCATGTGGGCTGCCTGAATGAGCCCAATACGGGATTTAAGTTGGCAAAGTGGGCATGGTATGGAACTGGGCAACACTATGTAGGACCCATTTGGTTTTAGTCACATGGGTGTGACATGGTCAGCCCATGTGGGCTGCCTGTATGAGCCCAATACAAGATTTAAGTGTTTCCCTTGTTTTTCACATAACATATGCTTTTTATTCTAAATTCTTATTTTTAACATTTGTGCCGTTATTGGTCTGCTGTTGCAGAATTGTATTTCAAGTGTTTTGGCTCCCTGTGCCATATTTGTAAATCTTTAAGTACCTTGGGTGAACAGTTTATTGTTGTAAATGTGCTCTATAAGTAAATTTGAACTTGAACTTGAATTATGTGGGACCCATTTGGTTTTAGTTACATGAGCCCCATTTGGGGAGCCCATATAGGCTGACTAAATGGGTCCCATAAAATATATAGGGCTCAGTGAATCTGGACAGGACCTGGGTAACATGGACATGGGTCCTAGATAGTAAGTAGTAGGCTAAGTGGGCATGTTATGTGGGCATGTTATGGAAGATATTTGTTTTTAGTTACATTGGTGTAACATGGTCAACCCATGTGGGTTGCCTGTACAAGCCCAAAAGACATTAAAGTTTGCTATTTCAGTCTAAGTTTAAATTGGGGGTTGCAGCAGGGAAATTTTTTAAACCTGCAGTATATTGGTCAGAGTTGCCCACCCATAGAGCTTCCAATGGACCATATCTTTCAGCTGTGCCAGACATGGTTTGTCTTACACATTGACAGCGTGGGGAGGGGGGGGGCACTTTTGCACACGGCGACTACGTCATTTTATCTGTAATCATGTTATGGAATTATTATGGAATTATGGAATTAATATGATTTATAAGTTCATTTGTATTCACATTTGACAGTATATTGTCAGCCGACCTGGGAATGGATTCCATAATAATATGCAAGTTTTGTTTCACAATGCCTAAATATATTTAGTGGTTGAAGTTCTCATACAGTACCAATAAGAACCTGTTTTGGTGTTTGCTAAATCCTGTATTTTTCCTTTTGTGTTCTTCTTAGGGAATGTGTGAGCACATGCCGTCCTAGGAATATCAATATCAAATAGGTGTTGCCTCTTTATTCATTTCTGCAAATAATTGATCTAATATGTGAAGTGGGCTCTACGCACAACTCCACTACTTCCAGAACTTAAGGTAGCTCCTTTGTCTCCTGCCTTTCATTACTAGAGGAACTGATTAAACCAGGTGTGTCTGATACTGAGGTCACGCACACCATCAGTTCGTCCAGTAATGAAAGACAGGAAACAAAGGAGCTACCTACATTGTTCTCAAAAGTAGAGGAAATTTCAAGGATGGTTTACATGAGTACAGAAAGACAGCAACATCAAATGACACGCTTTTGTTAAAATCTATTTGGAAAAATAAGACTGAAAATATCAGGAGAAAAACAATGGTTATGGGCTATGCTGAAGGAGGTTTAAATGCTATTGATTTCACAACTCTTACAAGTGTTTAAAATCAATGTATGTCATGTATGCGTGGTGGTAATGCTCCCTGTTTTTCTTTAAAAAAAAAAAAAAAAATTCCAAATGTGTTATTTAACCGTTTACTCGTGGTGGTTTAAAGTTTTTTGGGGGTTGTGATTATTGTAACAAATTACCTGTCAAACTGTTGGAGTTTCACAAGCAAGCACAATTCCTGGAAGCTGGCCTTTAAACACAATTTTTCTACCCACAAATTCATTGTATGGAATAAACAATATGTTCTCTATAAAAACAGATCTATATTTAACAAAATGTATAGAGAAAAATGTTTCAATCTCCAGATTATTAGATAATGATTGAAATTTGATAAGTTATAAAAGATTCAGTAAGGAAAACAATATTGATATCACTCAAAAAGAATCTGTGTATTTTTAACAGTATCGCTTACGCTTCTGATACTTATCAGATCATTACAAGCAACAGTATTCATAGAAGAAGGTTGCATTATAATAGAAGAATTGTCCTGAATTATTTGAATTTTATTTTAATTATTACATTGAATTAATAAATGCATAATACCTCTTATCACCTGGAAAAATCACTTGTATTTGTTCAATTTGATTTCAATTATTAAATTTTATTAATAAATGCATAATGCCTCTTATCACCTGGTAAAAAAAAAAATCAATTGTATTAGTTAAGTGAAAATAAAAATCGGAACAACAACAAAAACAACAAAAATACTTTCAAAGGGAACGATTCTCCCTTTTTACAGTCTTTGCCAGATGTGTGTTTTTTAAAAACAAGAAGAAGAAGAAGGAAAATAACTACCCTGTACTTCCGTTTCCACCAGGGGGTACGGTTTCACTACCCCTTTAACCGTCCGCTTCTTTAGTTAGTCCCACATCAAATTAATCCCCCCCCCCCCCCCCCCCCCCCCAGTTTTGTTGTTAAATTTAATTTGTTCAAATTATAGTTAAACCATAATCTTCATACAAGTGCCAAACATTTGGATTTTCCAAACTGGAGGAGTAAACGAGTCCTCCGCGGATGAATATGCTGTTTGAAAAACCTGTTGAAAATCAACCTGTTCTCTTCAGTTAACGGTTTTTGGCGCACGGATTGGTCCTCGTCCCGTCCTTTTCCTTCTTCCGTGGACTAATTCAGGTAAGAATAATTTTTTCAGCACCTGTGGAATAACTGTTTAATATGTTTAGAATTTTGTTCGCAAAAATCTTTGAAGGATAAAAACACAGGACGATGTTGTTATGTAGCGTTGACCTTGTTCGTGTACTTAGATAGCAACCGAAAGCAGCTTAGTTACAAGTTAATTTAGTTAATGTTGCTTCTTACATTTTTTGACCACGTGGATTAAAAAAAAACAATAACATTAAATCAGAAAACATTGCCAGCAAATAAGTATACGGAAGTGTTATAACGTGGGGCAAAAGAGCGGGCGCTGAACCTACGTCACAACATGGTAGTCACGGCTGTCAGCTTGCTGGTTAAAACAAACACCACGTCCGAGCATACCTGTGTCATTGTCGACCTGTTTTCATGCTTTTAGGCTAGTTTTACGTTAGTTTTTGTTAGAAATTTATTCGGGATGTCATACTGTTACATCGACCTCTGTCGATGGCTTTAGTGTCGAGGCTAATAAAGAAATGATGCAGCCCCCAAACTCAGAAATTGCCCCGCTGTTTGTGAAGCCACTAGCGGTTTGTTTTGGTGTATATTTCTGGCTATTGATTTGCATTTGAAGGAAATTAGCTTAAACCGGATGGAGCGTATGAAACGTACAGCAGTATGTTCTTTTTTTTCTGCGGCAGTAGGACTGTTTAAACACAATTGATCAGCATCCAGCGACTTCTCCCAAACAGAATGGGATTGGACATATAATGTTAATATTTGATATCAATGTAACCCACCTTTGAAAACCGCATACCCCTAATTAAACTGCATTCTATCAATGTAACCTGCCACATTGATTAAGTAGCCTAAACCACAGATAAGGTTGTGGTATGTTATGAAAAAGCAACCCTGTCAGAAAAACTGCTCAGTTTCCAGATTTTGTGATTTATTTAGTTTCATCAGTAGGAAAGCTGTAAGGTGGGATGGTTTACCACATAACGAATAGTATTGTAACTGCATTACAAAGTTGTTTGTTCCTCGTTTCACTCTCCAGCATTGTACATTTAAAAGAAACTACAGAAATCTAGTAGAAAATAAATAAATTGGGATTTATGCTAAAAAAACACACAAAAAAACAAGAGATGCTTTAGCACCCCTTAGTTTTCACCAGAGAAAGACTCTGATGTAATGAATTTCCTAGATGTTTGCGACTGCCTATCTGTTATGTGCTTTTATGTTTTTAATTTGGCATACATTAATTTGTCTGTTCTTATTGGTAACAATATTGCTATAGTTTTATTATGTGTCTTAAATGGACAGTGTATAATACAGCTGCACTGATCCAGTTTATGTGGGCTGAGCTTGTTAGCCAATACCGATCCGATACTACTGTTGAATGAATGAACCATACCTTATCGTGTGTTAAGGCATCAAGCTTGGCATAAACATTTAGCCTTGTTTAAAAACAAACAAACAAAAATTTAACATATATAAATGTACTTAATATTAATTATTAACAAATAAAGTGTACATTTATTATATGATTAAAAAAACAGAAATGACTAGATTGTAATGCTGGATCGGCTACATTCATCTGTCTGACCCAGCTAATTTGTCAATATCAAAGCAGATATTCATTCCTGGTATTGGATCGGTGCATTTCTAGTATCTAATTGTCTGTCAGAATTAACAACCACCAATAAGTGGATTATGAGGAGTGACAAATGGTGTTTGTTTATAGAGCACAGGGAGTTGGTTCAATGAATATGTTAATTGAGAGTTCTGTGATCCACATTCGTTTCAGCATTATTGGTTTTATCATGGATTTAATTGTTTGCATAATTTAAATTCTAATTTGACTCAATGTAGTATAAAAGAAAATAGTTTGAAGCATGTGACAGTTTTATCACTGATCTGTGTTTGGATTTGACTTCTCAGTTTAAGTCTGCATTCACTTTTATTATCGACAATTAACTAATTTATTCAATTAAAGTTTATTCAAATTTTGCAATGACCAGCAAACTTATATTATTCAACACTAGAGCTGCCACAAACAATTATTTTAATATGCAACTAGTCAGCGATTATTTTGGCGATTAGTCGACTAATCGAATCATATATAAATTGTACTATGTTTACAGCACCAGTCAAAAGTTTGGACATTTTCTCATTAAATCTAATGGAAAAATGTGTCAAAACTTTTGGTAGTGTGTGTGTTTTTATGCCAATATATAGTTAAAAGAAAGTTGACCAGACAGAAAGGCAGACAGGACAACAGAAGGTAGGCTACAGTGGCAATTTTGAGAGGGAAAAAAAAGCTTATAAACAATTAACGATTAGTTGATTATGAAATTAGTCACAGACTATTTTGATAATCAACAGCCCTGTTCAACACAGAACATTATTATCTCTTGTATATGTGCCGCTGTATGCATGTAAAAGGAAATGTCTTATTTTGGTCAATAAAACATGTATGCTGTAGTTTTTTTTTCTATTTGTATTGCTCTTTCAATGCAGTCATTGATGCTTTGTTGTATGCTTTTGTAGGTCTCTGAGTATTTGATATTTTGTGGGCATCACAAGTAACTGGAGTATCAAGAGGTTCCAACAGTTCCAAAAAGGTAAATGGACACATTGAGATATTTTCATGACAATAAGGGGAACATTTTGAGGGGTTCATAGATACTTATTTGTTGTGGTGTGTTGTCAATGCAATATTATTATTCTTCCTGTGTTCTACCTCTGGACATATAATAATACACATAATAAAGCCAAGTAGAGTCTTTATCTCTTTCTGAATAGACACTTGTTTCCAATTTGTTCTGACAAGGTCCCCTGTGCACTGCAAACTTGAACAAGTTCAGAAAACTCAAACTTTTTGTGCAGCTGATTACATAATGGCTTTTAAGTTATGCTATTAAATGTTTTGAGTTAAACCAGTGTTTCCCCCACAAAGGCCTAGCTGTGTCATAGCTGAATTTATAGCGCCAAGACTGAGAATTGACAGCGCCTGACATATACTACTCAGAAAAAAGTTAAGAATATTCAACTTTCAGTTTTTCAAGAACAGAATGATGCAGGATGAATATATAACCATTGAACATGTGCAAATTAAAAAGCTGGTGGAATACAGAACAAATGAACTGAGACACATGTAGTGAATCTTAACTGGTATTCTTGTTTTCACAAAGTTGTCCTTGTGAGTAGCTGGCAATGTGTTTCTGGTCATGACCTAAAGTATATTTCAATAGATGTTGCCTTTAAAAAAAATATTTAATTCCTTCCCACCTTATCTTAATTCCTGCTGTGCAGTTAGGGTTAAAGATGTGTTTTTGGTAGGGCTGGGATAAATTATTATTTTTTTAAACGATTAATCTATTGATTATTTTTCTGAGGCGTCGTTGATTAATTTAACAATTCACTTTTTCAGTTCAATTATATTATTGATTATCTCCCCATAAATTGACAGAGAGCAATATATACATGTTAATATACATAACTGAAATGAAAAAAAGAGCATGAATAAAAAAGGCAGTGGGAGCCTGCAGCCTGTCATGGAGTCTTTCCTGGATCAACAGAATACAAAATTTATGTTGAAAACACTTATGCCTCTGATTAGAGCTGGGCGATATACCGGTATGACGAGGTAGATATGATATTTACATATACCATTATATCGCGGTATTAGTTGGGCAGATGTTTTTGTTTTGTTTTTTGGTAATGACCCGGCTGCATCTGACTAAAGGCCTTTATACACATACTCTGAATATTTCGTCTGAAAGATTT
>JALJCO010008882.1:0-112667 GCA_023101725.1 Atherinomorus stipes | reverse complement strand
GCAGTTTTATTACACAAGTTTTATTACACAAGTTTTGACAAAATTACTCTAAAATAACATTAAAACATAATTCACATGTACATATTTACTATATATACTGTATTGTATATATATATATATATATATATATATATATATATACGTGTATGTATAAAACCATAAAGAAACTAGCCTCATGTTTTTACAGAAACATACAAAATCTAAACATAAAATTTTCTAAATATTTGCAATGAAAATGAACAGAAATGGAATAGCTTGCATGATAGAGAGTCCAACATGACAAAAGTAAAACAAGTTAGGCTATATGAATGTATAAACAGTATCAGGACCATCTACACTTTGCAGGAAATGAACAGGGGTAGAAATAAATTTGCATATTTCAAAATGGTCAAAATGACCTCTTGTATTGTTAAATATGTTGTGCCTATACAACTTGCTGATTATAGCAGCACCAAACACGTCTGTTTCCAAAAACTACCCTCCTCAATAAACGGAGTCATGCACTTTAACCCCACAGACATATCTGGTAATATTTTACAGGTTTTACTTCCTTGAAAAAAAGTTAAAGGGGCGAGTGAGGGTAACACTATGCCATAGACAGTTTAAAACAAATTTTTATAGGTCCAAAGATAAAGTTGTCTGCTGTTGTAAACCATCAGCTAACATATGATCAGTCTTTCTTCAGAGCAAACAAAAAGGAACAGTGCTGACAACTTTTGGTTACATTTTAATGTATTCAACATCTTATTTAAAACAAGAATGATTTCATCAATTTTTTTTATTCAGTTTGATAAAACCTTGAATTGTTATTGTTAAGATCGATCATTTAATGTAAAAACTGATTATGGAGTGATTCTGATAACTATGGTACTTACCCGGCAATGGACTTCTATTTCCAGACAGAGAGAGTAAGTCTGATCTGAAATGTAAGCGAGGTAGAATTTGTACAGTCACAAAGTGAAAGTTAACAGAGCAGCAGATAATTATCTTGTGAGCAGGGGCGTGGAGTGTTGCCAATGGTAGGCTGTCGGGGCCAATAAAGCCTTCTCTGCTGGCATAAAAGAAACACTAACCTACATTTACCCCTAAATTCAAAATTTATTTTCTGTAATTGTATTAATTTATTCCCAACAATCTATTCTCTTAATTTCTTAGTGTTTCTCTCGGCAGTGCTCTTCCATTACTTGTATGTGGTTGCGAGATTTTTTTGTCCACTCAGATTTCAGCCTCTGTATGTTGCCATGCCAATCTAATCTGCCCAGGGCCTTCAGAATCAGTAGTGCTGGCCGTATGGAAACCTTAATGACGGAACTGAAATGCAGAAATCACCTATCACTGAAGTCTTCCTGTGCAAAGAAAAGAAGGATGGATTTTATTTATAAGTAATCAGCATCTCCGTTGAGTGTGATATACAAAGTATTTACCTCCGCCAAGGAGGTAATGTTTTGGTAGCGTTGGTTTGTCTGTCTGTCTGCCCATCTGTCTGTCAGCAACTTTACGGAAAAAGTTCTGGACGGATTGAGCTGAAATTTTCACCAGCCGTGTGCCTCCCACCAAGGATGAACCCATTTAATTTTGGTCGTGATCTGGATCACCTTCTGGATCCGCGAATTTTTTTTAAGAATTCTTTATCATTGTTAGATCAGCCATGTTGGAAAGGCTGTAGATGAGGGGTGAGTGCCCCCTTGTGGCAGAAGGGTGTAGCTGCGGGACTGAGCACATGATGTCAGGCTGCAGAAATGAAACTTATGAGCAGCAGTGAGCACGATGAGAGAAGAGTGTTGGACAGACTAGTTGAATATGGTGAACTGTGTGCATCTGTGAAGAACTGTAAGTATGCTAGTTTTATTTCTGCCTGAAAAGGATGTTTATTTAGCCTTTAATGTTATTTAGCTGATTTGCTTCTTTAGAAGTGTTCCTCCATTCACCATGTGCCTTTTCATGCTATTAAGCTAGCTGACCTGTTACATGCCAGTTACTGTAACTGTTTGCCTTGAACACATGATATATATTGGGGGAGTGGATAGCCCAGTGGTAGCGTCGTGGGCTTGGGCGCGGAGGACCCGGGCTCGGTTCCCCGACTTGACCCCCTGGGTGTACCACTGTGGACCCCTGAGCAAGGTCCTTAACCCCCCACCAACTGCTCCCCGGGGCGCTTTAAGTAGCAGCCCACTGCTCTCTGATACTCACAGTACAGAGATGGGTAAAATGCAGAGCCCTAATTTCCCCCCGGGGATCTTACAAGTATATAAAAAAAAAATTATATATATATATGGATGTTTAGTCCTAAATGTAAGGGATTTATTAGTAATAATTAATACCTTGAATGTGTTTCTTGCCTAATGAATGTTCCTCATGGCTATGTATTTCTTTTTTCCCCAACTTTATTTATGAACATTTTAACTAAACGTACAAGATAGCAATATGTATATGTTAAAGTAGACATTCATTTTTTTCCTTACACATACTTAGAAGAAAATGATATCTGTATCCAGAAAGATGTTTCTTAAACCCCACTGCCCTCCTTTCCCACCCCAAGACGAACTCCACAGATACACACACAAAGAATTAAAAGGGAAAGGAAAAATAGATAATTAGATATTAATAATAATAATAATAAATAAAAGTAAAGGGAAAGAGGAAGGAGAGAAGAGGAAAGGAAGGGGGGAAAGCAAAAAGGGAAAAAGAGAATTGGGTCAGACTGTCTAAAATGAAAAATGAATAAATAAATAAATAAATAAATAAATAAACAAATAAATAGATAAATAAATATAGATGAATAAATATCGATAAATAAATGAATAAAAAAAAACTAAAATAAATATTTGCTTATTCTATGCCTAATTCACCAGGAAAGATTTGAGGCCTCTAGATAACATATAAAAAGGATCCCACGTGATATGAAATGATTGTGCATGACCTTTGATTAAGAACCTGAGCTTTTCAAGGTTTAAATTGTACAACACTTAATGGATCCAGCGAACATGTGATGGGGGGTAAGTGGGCTTCAATTCAGAAAGATAAGCCTTCATGCCAGCAGAATAGTGAACGAGAAGGCCAGCCACAGAGGTGCAGGCAGATCCGGGGTGGAAGGGATGCCAAAGACTGTGGAAAGAGGGGATTGGGAGAGATTTAAGCGTTATATGCCCTTATCAGTGTGTCAAAAATATATGACCAGAATAACCACAATTTGAGGCAGAACCAGAACATATGGGCATGGTTGGCGGGGGTTGAACTACTGTAAATTTATTGCAAGCGTTGGACACATGAGGGTATATTTTTGCCAATCTGGCATTTGTATAATGAGTCCTAAACACCACCTTCCATTGAATCAGCCTATGGCGAACAATATTGAGAGACAGGTGGACAAAGGACAGAGCAGAATCCTACTGTTGGTCTGTGAGATTGGTACCAAGGCTCTCCTCCCATACAGTTTTAACAGCAGTGTGGGGCACAACTGACCACATGGAGCTGTAAAGAACTGAGATGCGTCCCTTTGCTGTGGGGTCTACCATCAGTAGGGTATTGATAAAGGTTTCAGGGGGGTGGTTAGGGAAGTGGGGTAACAATTTCTTCACATGTGCTCGAATCTGAAAGCAACGAAACAGGTGCTGGTTAGGAAGTTTGTATGTGGTTGAAAGCTGTGGGAAGGATGTGAAGATATCGTTGGTAGACAGGTCCTTTTCAGATTCCAGCCCGGAATTGTGCCAACTATATGTATCCCGTTTAAGTACCTAAGTTGCAGTAATGTGAGTCATGGGAGGTTCCTATTGATACTCTGTTTGTTTTACATGAATAAAGCTTCATTCAACTTCCCAGGCTCTGGCTTATGACTGCATGTTATTGATCAAACATTAGGCTACATGGAGAATGCCGAAAAGGTGTTAACAAATTCCAGTATAACCACTGAAAATGACACACAGATTGTAGCAGTACAGATACGGTATCAGCATGGTTTTGTGGGATAGCTTTCCTGTTCAGAAATTCACCTTTTTTGTGTGTCACAAAGCGACACTTTGAGACCATACAGGGGTTCTGTCAAGCGTGAACCTCACGTTAACTAGTAGCCTACTTAGTCCGCGCCCTACTGTAAAAACTGGCCCTTGAGGAAGCAGTGATGTTGAATGGTGGGCACGACCCGACAAACCTATCAGCTGAGAAGAAATGCGCCACGCATAATGCGTGCACATGCGTTGTCCATGAGAAATGGGCTTGGCCAGCCTCGTGGAGTGACAGTCAGGTGAGGCCGTTTTAAAACAGGCTTGCTTGGTTAGAGTGGAAGAACGGGGAGTAAAAAAACAACAACAAAAAACCTTCAGTTTTTTACTAAGTTTAAAGTTTACAAGAAAAAATAGTTTGTCACATCTATAAAAATTTCCGTGACGGTCAAACCTTGAAGAGTTTAACATCTGACGCACGGTAGGCGCGCATGCGGCACAATGACAACAGGTCCAGAGGAGCGCACACTGGCGGCTGCAGAAGCTTAAAAATTTGAGATTGGCCAAAGGAAAAAAAAAAAGGAATTCCATCCATGCTGTTTTTCCCTGTTTTAATCCAATAGCCTTACAAATACAGCAGTAAGAAAACAACATCGGCTTTACATTATTTTTCTTCCCCATCTGTTGGGGATGGCCCTGGGCAGTGACATCGACTTGTTAGAAGTTGGAAGGACTTCCATGTGATGCTCCTAGTAATGAATCCCTTCAGCTGTTATTTAATAGGCTATTGCTATTAGGCTGATGTTCACAAAACCTGGACTGGCTGTGGTCCCGTGCCAGGATAATGTCTTATATAGTGGCTGCCCCGTTATCGCCATTTTACAGGATGCCCACCAAACGGCGACGCAACGTAATATCTCCAAAGGACTCAAAGTGATGCAGAAACTTTACCGCAGAGTAAATGCATGTATAAACTCCTAAAAATAAGGGCCAAGTTGAAAAAAGAGAAACTTATCCTTTAATATCACCCTCAGAATATCCACTTCATCTGATTCGTTTGAAAATAAGAGTAGAATAGCACGAAAATCTGTGTGGTCAAAATGATCGTCTGTAGTCGGTTAATAAACATAATTCCTCTGTTCTTTGCAGACTAACTATTAAAACTGGTTTATGTCAAAGAGATTTTCATTAAAACAAGAGTGATTTGATCAAAAATGTTCATTCAGTTTGATAAAAACTGGGTTGTTATGGATAAAATGGATACTTTTATGTGATTGACTAATGGAGCAGTTCTAATGAACACAGTACATACCCAGCTGGACTTCTGTGTCCCTCTGTGCATCAGACTTTGATCCACAAATAAAAGCCATGAAGATATAGCGGCAATAAAAAGTGAAAGTCAACAGAGCAGCAGATGGTTATCACATGAGCAGGGGGTGGGGTGTTGTAACTAGCATCACATTGTTACATTTTAATTCAACAACTTTTTATCCCTTTAATATATATCTATATTATCTGCAAAAATGTAAATGGAATGGCCTTTGCATCTGCGTATAATTGCATTAGAAAGGAACCCTTTCTTTTTAAGTGTCACATAACAGAAGCAATTTCTACTGAAGAGGATTAGGGCCGCTGAAGAAAAAAAAATTCAGAGAAAAAGTCAGAATTCTGACTTTCTCAGACATGGAAATGAAATATCCTGGAATTTTTTTTTTCTTCCAATGTTGTGAGTAAGAATTCTGAGATTAAAGTCAGAACTGTGGCTTTTTTTCCTCAGAATATTGAGATTAAAGTCAGAATCCTGACAGAAAAGTCAGTCCTGACTTTAATCTCAGAATTCTGACTTTTTCAGAAAATGGAAAAAAAAAATCTCCTGAAAAAAATGTTATGTTCTGGAAGTCAGAATTTTTACTTTTTTCTCAGAATTAATTTTTTTTATCAGTGGCCCTAATGCGCTTCTGTAAATTTTCCCCGCGGTGGTCACTGATTACTTACCTATTTACCACCTTACAATTTAAAAGTTAAGCAGAAGCTAAATTTACCACAATTAAATGGATTTCTTACATTAATAAACAAGACATTTAGCAAGTGTGCACCATATTTTTGCATGACAGTAATGCATTCACTGATGCATGCAATCTAGAACCATCTAAGAAAGAGACAGACTTTTTAGGAATGCCCCAACTCATCATCAAGACTGCAAAATTGCTTTGTCAAGGCCAAATGCTGGCTGAGCCCAAGAAATATTTGCTGACCCATTAAGGTAGAATCAGGTTTTATTTGTGACATTTATTCTCCACATGTGCTTGTGGTGAAAGTTTAAGTAATGAAGGATTAAATAAGGGACAACAAGGAAGCAAAGAAGAGGAAGTAATGAAACAGGTTAATATCAGATCTTGTGGCAAAATCTTGCATTCCAAGTATCCCTTTCTTATCATCCACATGAAAAGAATCATCAAGAACGAAGAGTGTCAGGCTTCTTCTTCTTCTTTTTTTTTTCTTCTTCTTTTTTTTAAAAAAAAAGGAAAGAAAATGAAGCCATTGGAGGGAGCTTTCTCTTTTTTCTTTCTTTCTTTTCTTTTGTTTTTTTAGAAGAGAGGTGAACAGCGCAACTAAACAAACCAAATTTGTGCTGATATCAGCAGCTGACGTCTCATAGCGATAACAGACTTTAATTAGGGACAACAGAGATTAATTTTAATATTTCATCAGCTCAAAACAAATTGATCAAAAATGCTCACAATCACTTTTAGGATGTGTAAATCTTTATTCCAGACCCAGGGAGATCCATGTTTCATAAAAACAATAAACAAATAAGAAAAACACAGAGAAATAGACAACAACAAAACATGCAAGGCCTTCTGCCATATTCAATATTTAACATACAGACAGATTTGCCAATAGTTCCACAGTCCAGAAGAAAATCTAGGAAATAGAACTGCGTACAGGGTATCAGGTTACGTAGGACAGCCGAGCAGGTAGGAACTCCAACACAGACAAACATGTGGCTTGCACTGGACCTTCTTGAGGTTTTCAGCAGCTGTCATTATATACCAACATGAGTTTTCTAATGGTGTCTTGTTTATATCTGCGGCACAGGTGGGCAGTATACATTGGTGTAGCATACCCTCTAAAAAGCGCAACCTTCACAGTTACGGATCACATTCTAAATTTCTGACACAGCATGTTTGCTTGAGCATACAGCTTCCGATACTGCCTGTAGATGTCCTGATCATGAGACAGGCTTTCTGTCAGAACATGACCTAGATATGTGACCTCCCTGCACACATTGGGGACAGTGCCAAACAGGTAGAAGTCAGGGAAGTTTAACCGTCTGTCTTCTCTACTTTTGACAATCATAATCTTGCTCTGTTTGGTGATATATTTTATATCACATTCAGCACCATACTTAGTACATATCCTCAAAAGCTGTTGGAGACCAGCTCTACATACGTAGACTAAGGGGCCGTTCACACGAGGACGATTGCGGGCAAAGATGGCAAAATATTTCAATAGGAAGTGCCTTTCGTTCACACGGCAACGACATTATTCTGGGTTGAAGATGTAAAACTCTCAAGACTCATTCCAAAGTGGAATTCCTAAAGACGCGATGCTGTTGTGTTCTTGTCTGCATGGTCCAAAATGCAAAAATGATAGTGGACCTGCTTACGCCATGCTCATGTCGCATGTGCGATGACGTCACAACCAAACAGGAAAAACAACAATTTACGTAAACTACGTAAACCCAGTGGATCAAAGGTAGATTTTACGCATGCATGCGGACATGGTGGAGTTCCATCACAGCACCACCTAACGGCCTGGCGTGCATATCCAATCGAATTCCTCAAACTCTTGCCTCCTCGTATGTACGCAGATTTTTTTCATGACGGTGCTCGTGTAAACGCGGCTGAAAAGATGAAGACAAGACTCTGCTTTTGAGTCTTCTCTTCTGATCGTCGCTGTGTGAACGTAGCCTAAAAATGACCAAATCATCTGCATACATAAGTGTCATGATTGTCTCCCCTGCCATGTCATGCCATGCTGCTTTCTTCCTCACTAACCAACTTTATTCTTCCCACCTGTCTGTTCCCTAATTGTTTCCCTGCCTCACCTATGATCCACATTATTTAAGCCAGTGTTTCCCAACTTCAGTCCTCAGGACTCACTGCCCTGCATGTCTTGGAGGCAACCCTAATTTTGCACACCTGAATCAAATGAATGGCTCGTTAAAAGGCTTTCAAAGAACTTGGAAGGAAGTTCATGCATCTGACAGTGTTGGGCAAACTACTTAGAAAATGTAGTTAGCTAAGCTACAAGTTATTTTACATTAAATGAAGCTTCACTACACTGAAGCTACACACCAGAGAAATGTATCAAGTTAACCTACAATAAAATAACAAAAGTAGCTTAACTACATCAAAGCTTCTTTTTTTTTTTAACATCGAACTTAAAGGTTGAATATGGAACATTTTTATTAAAAGCTATATTTAAAAAAAAAAAAACACAGGTCGTTTGGGGGTGTACAGAATGAAAGTACAACATTTCCCAGAAAAATTATATTTAGCCTAATAATAATTATTAAATAATTTTTTTACGGGTTCGATAATGGCATTTTATTTACGTCTATAAGCCAATACACGCCGCTGTTGCAGGTTGCCAAATACGATCTCTGTGTGGAAACAATATTTTGGTCATAGTCAGACCTGTTCAGGGGAAAACCGTGGAGATGACGAAGTGAAGCAGCTGCTTCAGAGCCCTGGAGATATTATTTTCTGTTTCTGAGGAGGAGTGACCTGAGAAGAGCAAAACCTGGAGTAAATTTAGGTGAAGACTTCACTAAATGGACCCACATAAACGTTTTCCACGGAGTCAAAACACGGAAATGGCGACTTTCCTCCTGGATCGGTAAGCTAGCTTGTTTGCTAACAAGGCTAACGTTAGCTGTCGGTTATAAACTCCTCTGCGTTACTTGTTGGACATGCTGCAGACTGTTGGTCACTTGCGTATCGGCAGCGAGCCTGGCATCCCAGCAGCTGGAGTTGTTTTTCTGCCGTTGCAACTACAACCTAGACACACGTGATGTCGCTGTTCTGTCCGTATTCCATATTCAACCTTTAATTCATTCCAAGTCACATTGCTACATTTCCTAGTGATCAATGAAACTGATCTCTGATCCATTTGATCTGTCAGTTTATTAAAGTCTTCTACCTCAAAAAAACTAATACTTACTGTACATACCGTAATCCCCTCGCCCCCGCAAAAAAAAAAAAAAACTAGAAAAAAAAAAGTTTTGTGTGTGTGTGTGTGTGTGTGTGTGTGACTGTCTTCCAGGGCAGCTACTTTGGTTGAATGGAGTCTCTTTAAAGGAAAAACAAAACTTTTCACATTTCAAATGTAACTTAACTATTCAGGTATAAATGAACACTTAATTCTAAAATGTTTGAAAAATCATGCATCATACAACCATGATTATCAAAATGTCTCAACTAATACAGCAACTGTCAGTGAGTCAGTCTAATCATTGTAAATCAGTCTTTAGCTTTAATTAAATCTTTATCTCCCTCATTGCTTTTTGTTTTGATTAAAGTAACATGTTTATTTCATCTTGGATTATGTAGTCTTGCTATGAAGCTGTCTGTTTAGTAGAATATTGATTAGCCCCATTTTGTACAACTGCCATCTACACAAATATCAGTTATCTATTTAAACTGACCACAGTTTTGATTTGTAGGGGGAAAAGAACACCTGCACAAAGTAAAGTGATACTGCTCTGTTTCTCCTAACCTTTCCTGCCATTCTTGTCATACATGCATTTAGAACTCACGTACACACGCACACCCACACACGTTATCATTTTGCTTTCAAAGGACGTTTTTGGCTAGTGCTATGTTAGCTGTTGATGTTTGCTGGCTGAGTTGTGATGACTAGCTTAGCTGATTGTGTTAACTTTGGCTAATACCTGAATGTGTCCTTAAATTTGTGTTGGATGTTGACAGGAGCTTCCTCGTGGGGTTGCACAATAAACAACGGAATGTATAACTGCTCTGTCAGGTCTCGAAGATCTTGAACTTGTTGTGATATGGCCATGGGGATTCACATGGCGAAGACGTCTCTGCCTCTACCTCCTCCCCCTCTAGTTGCACGCTTGCCATCTCGGCCTCATCGGACAATTCTCGCGGTTATCTGTTTTTTATACACAGTCTAGGGCAGGAACCGGGATGATAGGTACGCAAAGTTAAAAGGCTCCTGTGACGTTTGCATTGGTAGTAAACACAGGAGAGATGCGTTTAAGGTCTAGAAATAGCTGGGAAAATGTAGCTTCTGAAGACACTACCCCGGTACTTGGCCACGAAAGTAGCTTCACTACTGAAAAGCTATTTGATGTAGAAAACAGCGACGTTATGACCACGCCACTGAGAAATGTAGTTAAACTAGTTGCGGCGCTACTTGTAACGGCGCTACTGCCCAACACTGGCATCTGAATCACATTGAAGACATGCAGGGCAGTGGGTCCTGAAGGCTGGAGTTGGGAACCACTGATTTAAGCTCTCTCCAGTCTCCTCCAGATTACTGAAAGCCACTGTGAGTAGAAGTACAGCGAGTTTGTTCATGTATTATCTTCCACGTTTACGTCCCTGGTTTTTGCCCCGCTCTTGTTGGATCGGTTTGCACTTCTGATCTCCTGGAGCCTGACCTGTGCTTCTTCTGTTGAACTCCCTTCTGCTGAACCCTCTTGGATAAGTAGCCTGCCTTCTGCACTGTTTTTGACCTATTGCCTGAATGCTGACCAAGCCTCTGGATTTACGGACTGGTGCCTTTTGACTGGATCTCTGTTTGAGGACCACAGAAGTAGTAAAGTACAAATATCAAAAATACTGAAGTATTTTTACTTCGTTACTATACAACACTGGCTGCCATTTCTTTTTGATTTTTCCTCCTGTGTTAGTCCAGGGAGGTATGCAATTTGTATTTCTTTTCTTTGGTTTTGGCAGGTTGTTTCTTTAATTGCAGATAGTTCTGCTTTGGCCTTGACCCACCCCCGAAGTTACTAATGCTTCTCATTTTTTAGCTATTTTGTTTGTTGATCTTATCTTTTTTAAATAAAATCTTGGCTGTTGCTAAAAACCGATCCACTGCCTCCATGGGTGCTTGAGATTTGAGAAAGATGAGTCACTTTCTCAGTCACCGCTACGAGTCATAACATGTTAACTTTCAGGGATTATTCACTGCCAGAATTATCACAAAATAACAATACATTTTTTACCATAACAACAAAAAACATTCCACATTTACATAATGATGCTAACTTGAAAAAGACATGGAAAGCATGGAAACCAAAGTTGAATAGTTTAGTACAAAGCTTCTGTTTTGATGCAACCTCTTGGTGTATTAGAATTTGTCACTGAAGTCCGATTTTTTTTTTTCCCTCACCATCATTGCTGCATTCTTGTCTTCAAGTTAGCAGCACCTCTGATCAAAGTAAAAACCATATCATCTTGAAGCATTTAAACCAAAAAACCTTACAAATGTTACTAATTTATTACATAGGTTAATACCCCAGGATAGAGCATATTGTAATATATTGCTCATTTGACTTCTGGGTTACGTTTGTTCCATATTTTTTCCATTCCCGCTCGTTTTCTGTCTAAAATGAGGGGATGGATGAGATTATTTCATTTAGCTCATCCAACACTTTCTTGAGGTTGCCAGCTGCCTCCCTGACTGATTTGACAAATCTCATGAGTTCAGATCTTACCCTGGCTTCTTGTGGCAAATGGTTGTTCAGTGCACCTTCTGGTTCCCTGGCTTTTTTAATGTTGTGTATCTCTTTTGCATCCATGGCAATGAAGAAGATATCTACTGCTATGAATAAGCCAGAAAGTACACCTGTTGCTACCTCTGCAACACGCACTGTCCTGGATGCTTGTGCAGCAATCTTGCCAATGCTCATCACTCGAGCTAGTCGCACGAGTTCAGCAATGCCACCAAGGCCCCTCCCTGCCCTGAAGCCAACCCTCTCTAGGTTTTCCTCACTGAAGTTGCTATCAGTGTCACTTATTTGTGGAAACTGGCTGCTGAGGGTTTGTAAGCTGTCCCCTATCACCCGGAGCCAGGTGACTACTGCATTAATCTTCTGTTCAAACTCTTTAATGATGTTGTGAACAGTTTTACGATCTGAGGACTGGTTCACCATATTAGTGATGTTGGAGGCACCAGCAGTGAGTCCACCAAGTGCACCTACTCCCACACCAACACCAGTGACAATAAGAGAGGCTCCCAAAGTGAAAGGGGCCAGGATAAGTCCCACGATGGATGTAATCCCACCCACTGCTCCAATCACTCCTCCTGCCAGACTGCCGATGGTGGTACCCTCATGAATCTTTTCTAGACCATCAGCCAGGGTCTTCAGCGTGTTCAGCTGGGTCTGGAGTTCCTTCACTGTTGTTTTGCACTGATGACAGGTAGATAGATGAAACAAAACATACAGTACAAAACAAACTAGAAAATCAGGACAAAAACCTGTCTTTAATTTTAAAATTAAAACTTTTGGGGAAAATTTGCTGATTCAGACTATCCCCTTGGTAAAGCAAATTTGTTCAACACAACATAGCTAGCCTGGTAACAAACACACCTGATAGCTAACACACCAGCCTGACCAACGGCATGCATTGGATGCACGGCAACTCAGTCTGGGTTCCCTCTGTTGGAGACTGATTTCCAACTCAAGGTGAGAGGCGGGACTGACAGTAACAAACTGAACTGGAGAGAATCAGAGAAACATGAAAGTAAAGCAAACATCTTTTAGTGAGAGGAAAACCCTCTGACACTGACAAAATATCGATATTTTGTGATTTGTGATTGGTCCGGTCAATTTTTTACTGGAGTGGAAATCTCTTTCCAACGGAGGAAGCCAAGACTGACTTGCTGTGCATCTCATGCATGGCATTGGTCAGGCTGGTGTACCAGGCTACAACATAGCAGCCAGACCTTTATTTTGCTTGTTATGAAGCTGGACAGTACAAAAGAAAAAGAGAGAGAAAGAAAGAAAGAAAGAAAGAAAGAAAGAAAGAAAGAAAGAAAGAAAGAAAGAAAGAAAGAAAGAAAGAAAGAAAATGTTAACTCTGTTCGTGCACTCTTAAAAGTTTTAACTTATTAGATATTGCTAGATATTGCTTATTAGATAAGGTTAATTATCAGGTGATATCCAGGTGGAGCTCTGACACCAGATGGTCTAAAAGGGCTTCTGCCAGTGCTCTACACACACTCCTGTTGGCGGCTGCTGGGTGCATGTAATCTTCTCTGGCCTGCTGTGGGGATCTTCCACCCCAGTTTTGGGGACCTCGTTTTTTGAACAAATGCCAGAGTGAGGGTTAAAACTTATCTGTCATTGTGTCCACCGTTTTTGTTACAGCTCTTGAGCAGAGGTTGTAACAACTGTGACAGCAATGACGGCTCTCCATCACTGTACACTAATGGTGCACCACAACTTTCTTTGTTGTTTGACCCTGAACATTGAACGATGTGTTTTGTAAATGAGTACAGAATAAATGTATGTTTCTGACAATTGGTTCATTTTGGACAGTAATTTTGGTGAATTTTGAACAGTAATTTTAACCTAAATTCATTTAAGTTAAGGCATATTTCTCTACAGAAATTTATTATGAATTAACTAATATTGCTTTTTGTGTGAACAGCTGGTTGAGATTTCTTTTCTCTTTTTGAAGGTTTTCCACCTGAAGGCTGACAATTGGGGGGGTGGGGGCTTGTTTTGGTGTTCTATCTACTGAAACTTGATTTTTTTTTTTTTTTTTTAAAAAAAGGTAGAAAAATATAAAGAAAATAACTGTTTACTTCCTGGTCATTGGAGCAAAGTCCAGTTTAAAGCTCCAAGCAGAGGTCACTCTCCTTTTCAAATTGGGGAAAAAAAATTGCATTGCAGTAAAAATAACTAGACAGTGCCATTGTGGTCCTACACTGAGGGCAGATTTGAAAAATAGTGTTTTCTGGGACTGTAATGCAATAATTTACTCACAAAAGTCTCTTACCTTTTCTGTGAGATGGCTAAAGAAGATTGGACGTGCCAAGATCTCACTGGCTGTTGGTCTTTCTTGAGGTTGTCTTTGCAGTATATCTTTCAGGAGTTCACAAAAGTCTTGTGAGAAGCCCTCTGGGAGGGTTGGGCAAGGACCACTGATTATCTTAGGCACAAGTTTGACAGCAGTCTCTGCGGAGAACTGAAAAATAAATATACGAGAAATACTCAGAACAAGACTTTAAAAGCACCATAACAAGGATGTTTCCACACACCAAGTTTGGACACCGTGTGTGATGACGTATTTGCGGGACAAATTGTTCAGCCAGTGACCACTTCTGGCAGAAAAAGGAAAAAGAACTTTTTCATGCCCACATCTGATTGAAGAAGTTGAAAAGTTGCTATGTTAAGAGCTTAATGTGTAATTTCATCTCTGGTATAGCATGACGTCACACACAGTTTCTGTGTCAATATCTAGCCCAATGTTTGCGGCTGCAAGTTAATTCACATTCACCGCCTTGTCTCTCCTCTGACAAGGCGGTGAATGGTTTGCCCTTCTTCCCTATAAATGCCATAACCAATGGGCAATGGTACCACATATTTTCCAAGTAAAATGATAGAGGAGAACAAAATGTTCACCTGAAGACAACCAGGATCTGAAATGACCTCAAAAGAAACAACAGTCAGTGCCATAGATGTTGGATATACTGTAGAATGCAACGAAACCCAGATTAACATTGGGTATGCAAGTAGAGAGCACTGCGAGAGCTAAAGGGGCTACAGTTTAATTTGGAACTAGCTGCTCTTCTCATGGACAGGTTTATAACAACATAAAGTCAAATGTCTTATTAATTAATGTTACAGTAACATTAGGCACATGCCAATGTCAAAATCTAATGTTTCTCGTTGGCTATCTCATTCAGAACAGGTTGTTTTTTTTTTTTTTTTAAGGAAAAACAAAACATCAGTAAAAAGAGGAATACATTTCCAGATCCATTTCTTACCTTGTCAGTGTTGTTTACTGTTTTTTTTTCTTTTTTTCAGCTTTTAATACAAAATGCCTATCTATTGGCAATCTTTTCACTGAGATTAGTGTATAGGTGAACCCTTGACGTTTTCTTTGCAATTGCCGTTGGTATTAATGTACATGTCTAATTCCATGCCTCTACGCACAATTTCATTTCTAGTGCACTGATATATTACAGCCCATTCATGTGTGCTGCATGTGAACTGAGGGAGGAATCTGTGGCGGCATATGTTTTTGAAAAAAAAAAAGTAGGCGTGGCATTTTACAACATTCTCCAGAAGTCTCTAGATTTGTCATTAGTCACTGTAATGGGGGCCAAGTGCTTTTACTGTGCATTTTATTCTATATATTATTACAAACAACTGAGTTCTCAAGATAATAGGAAGCACATGGAAGAAAATAAAATGTCATTATGTTTTACAGGTAAATACATATAAATGTCAAAAACCAACCTCATTTAGGCGAAACTTACCGCAGACTTTCTTGTACAAAGCTCATAAAATATGCACCCAACCGACCAGATGTCACTAAAAGCAAAACATATTGTTGATGGTTAGTTGTAAGAAATATCGATGGAGAAAAATGAGCCATATCTGTGCAGTATATGCAGGACCAAAGGTTTGGACGCCCCTTTTCCACTGGCACCTATTCCACTCTCCTCGACTCGGTTTGTGGGGTTTTCCACTAGGTTTCCCGGACTGAGTCAATAATTTTTCTGTACCTATATGGCAAGGTTATATGTGTGACAGGTCCATGAGGAGGTCCCGGGTAAGGTCTAAACCCTAGCCTTCCGGATAAGAGTCACACACGATAACCATTCAGCCTACCATAAAAAGCATAATACAACAACTGCTGCTTTGAAAGTGAAAATCATATCACAGATGCCCTAGATGGAAGTAAATATTGTGCAGCTCTTTTTATTGACCTCTCAAAGGCGTTTGATACCGTTGATCATGTTTTCCTAATAACCCAGTCTTATGGAGTTTGTTTATCTGAACAGGCTGTGAACTGCTTCTCAAATTATTTATCAGGATGAACACACTGGCCCTCATTTATCAAATGATCGTAGAAATGGTCGCACATCTGATCGTAAAAATGGTAGTACGATTGGATCCACGTGTGATTTATTAAAACGTTCGTATCGGTCCAATCTCGTCGTACGAACAAAAGAGTCTTGATAAATTCCACAGCTGAAATCCATTGTCATTTAAATGTCACGCCCACGGTTACGCCCTTAAACATGCATAATTATGAGGCTTCACCCAGCGAGGTTGAACCGTGGAGAGGAGAGATTCTGCCAAAAAAGAAACTTTTGGGGGGATCAAGACAGAATTCCTCATTTGTGAGGTGAGAAAGATTAAAGAGGTGCTGTTTGGCAGCTTAAAAACCGAAGTCAGAGACGTGCACAAAAACGCTGCACGGAAGAGGATCAGTCAGCCTCACTGGTGTGAACGACTCCGGCTGAGATATTAATAAAAGTCTCAATCAACGCCTGGCTGATATGGTTTATTTGTTTTATTAGTTATGAAATTTAATAACAGCCCACATCCGATGGCCACGTCACAATTCTTTAGCCAATGGTTCAAGAAAAAGTGGTTCAATATGAAACTTGCCACCAAAAGACCCCCCCCCCCCCCCCCCTACCCCCCTCCCCTCCGTCATGAGTCCAACCGCTGCACTCTAACAGGTGACAGATGGATGCCTGTCAGATCCGAGACTGACCCAGATAGGGACAGAAAAAAGATAACTTGCATTTGCAAAGCTAAGGGACAGTCTACTGACTGAGCACTTATACAACTTTAAAGTATTGATTACTTATTAGAAATGGATCAGCTCCGGTCTCCTCCGTATAGCCCAGTGGGGGCTGCAGGGCGGCTCCTGCCGCATCTTCTTCTCTGACTGTGCATCAAAAGTCTCCACTGCACTGTTCACAATATATGTGAACAACTTGTGTAATAACTTGTCAGATGCTGAGTCTCATCTTTGTGCAGATGACACGCTTATTTATTGTTCATCTTCCTCAGTGTCTCAGTCACTTGAACTTCTTCAGTCTGCATTTGATATTGTTCAGTCCCGTCTAGTGAGGCTTAAGCTTGTTTAAAATGCTGAGATATCAAAGACCATGCTATTTTCAAATAGCAAGAAGCTCCCACCATTCCTACCTAGCCTATTAACTGTACAAGGGGTTGAAATTGAAATGGTCAAATACTACAAGTATTTAGGTATTCTCATTGATGAGAGACTATCTTTTCAAATTCATATAGAAAAGTTAGTGTCCAAATTGAAAGGCAAATTAGGTTTCTTTTTGGGAACAAAAACTGTTTCTCACATCAAGTCAGGAAGCACTTAATAATTTCAACCTTTCAATCTGCTTCACATGAACGCTTCAGCCCAATTATTGAAAAAGTTAGAAACAGTGTATCACTGTGCACTGCATTTTATGACTGATTGCAACCATCGTGTCCATCACTGTACCTTGTTCGCAGACTCTCACATTGGCTGCTTTTTATCTATAAATTTCTTCTTGGCCTTTTCCAGCATATTTATGCTTACTTCTCTGTAGGAACACCAGTCATTATGGTCTGCATTCTCAGGACATTATCTTAATGCAGGTTCCCAAAGTCAGAACTGAACTGGGTAAAAAGGCTTTTAGATGTTCTGCTCCTGCATCCTGGAATAACATGCAGAATACGTTCAAACTGTCACGTTTCATAACCTTGGGCAAGTTTAAGTCAATTTTAAAGGACAGAGAGACCAGTTCTCTTGGCTCTTGTAACTGCCCAAATGATATTTTCAGAGTGTATTCTTGAAATGTGAAGCAAGTGTTTTTGTGTATATTTCTGGTTTTATTATTTATTTTATGTTTATGTGTTTATGTTGTTGATTTTATGCTGCTGTCTTGGCCAGATCACTCTTGAAAAAGAGGTTTTTAATTTCAATGAGTTTTATTCCTGGTAAAAATAAAGGTTACTACAGCCAAACGGATATGCCTGTGGCCAAGTAGCCAATGCACATAATCAATTGGAGGCATAGTGACAGCACTCCACACAATCACATTTGTCCAAATGTTCAGACGCTGCTTGACAGCGAATAAAGATTACTATGGTGTAGTAATCCTGAATGACATGAGATTTGGCTTTCGTAGTTTTATTGTACTCTGTTTAGTTGAGAAAATGGTTTGCTTCTGTTATAGTAATGCCTACACAATGTCATGAAGTGTCTCAGAGATCGAAAAGCCCGTCAGTCAGAACAGTGAACTACAACACATTATTAGGAACACAGATTAGGAATCAGTGATTGGATGGTAGTTAAAGTGGGCTGTTCTGTTTTATGTTTTCCAGTGTGTACGGAAATGATAGAGATTAGACATAGTGGATTTTAGCTGTTAGTGACTTTTATTCATAGATCTATTATTTCACAGTTATCTAAAAAATTACAGACAAAATTATTTAAACAGATTGGTCAAGGGGTTTTATATGTTGAAAAATGTATGTGTGTGCGTTTGTATGTGTTCATGTGTATGCTGTAAGTGTATTTATTGTGTTTGCATGGGTCTGTGTGTATGAATGGATATATAGATGAGGATTAATGGACACATAAGTTTATATGCACAGGTTCATATTAGTATTAAAGGAATAGTTCACCCACAGAATGATCTAGCTTTATTTTCCACTTACCCTCATGGTGAGCAAGACTCTGGAGCACTTTTTTAATATGTCAAATGCATCCAGAGATCAGGACGACTTCTCGTTTCCCCCAACTTTCATATAATGGAGTTTGCCAGGGTCCCAGCCAAAATGATCCATAGAAGTCCACAAAAACTTGTCAATATTCCTCCATACAGCTCATCCAATATAATCCAAGGGTCCTGTGTAGGTAGCGACCATAATTTATTCGACACAACATCATGTAGTGTATTTTTAGAGCCTAAACAATACTGTATCGCATGTCTAGCGAGCACACCGATGCACGTTCACGAAACTACGGAAGCCACGGCAGACGAGATCGCGCGTTCTCTTTTTCTTTCTTTCTTTCTTTCTTTCTTTCTTTCTTTCTTTCTTTCTTTCTTTCTTTCTTTCTTTCTTTCTTTTAAATCAATATCCAACCCCTCCTGTGTTTGTCCCGGTTTGTCTGGAGCTCTGGCGCTCTTACCACAAAGTAAACAGTGAATTTCTTCTTCCACGCTTGCATTATCGGCAGAGTAGGCTCTGAACGCCTAGGCTTACGTAATTTCATGACCGCGCATGTGTGCGCTTCGCGGAAGTCAACAAAACTCCTTTTTAGGCTCTAAAAATATAGTAAATGACGTCGTTTAGAGTAAATTCTGGACACTACCCACTCAGGACACTTGGATTACATGGGACGAGCAGTATGGAGGAATATTGACAAGTTTTTGTGGACTTTTATGGAAGTCATCCTGATCTCAGGCTGCATTTGACATATTAAAAAAGTGCTCCAGAGTCTTGTTCACCATGAGGTAAGTGGAAAATAAAGTTAAATCATTCTGTGGGTGAACTATTCCTTTAAAGGTTAACTTTCTTTTTTTCAACCTGGACCGTACGTCTAGGAGTTCATACGTGTGTTTACTCACCGGTAAATTTTCTGTATCACCTCGACTCCTTTGGATGATATTTAGATTAAGTCACCTGATACAGAGGTTGGGGCAACCTCTGTATAAGGCATTATCTGCAGCATAACTCCTTCATTTCACCAATTTTTCAAGAAGAATTAACGAAGAAGTACTATTTTTGCCTTTATTGTGTGGAGAATACATGTCATTTTGGGGGAAAGAGATTGCACAGTCTAACAGATATAAGAAAACATTTATTCACAAATGTCAATCTCAATAACAGAAGTGTTTTGTTTTTCATTATCTACATATCAAATAACAATAATGACACACAATAATCAGTGTAAGTCCAGGCTTAGATTTTTAAACTCCAGAATGCTCACTAATTATTTTCACAGTATAGTAGAAAAATAGTAGAAAAATAATGAGTACCTTTTGGCATCATAGGTGCCCATTGTGAAGACTTCTGGTGCCAGGTAATTTATGTTTTGTTTGTTCATGTTCAGCAAGCTCTCATCCCTGTTAAAAAAAAAAACAGACAAATACATAACTAAGTCATACGTGTTATTTTCCAGCATTAATGCACTTGTTTCTTTGCACTTTTTTAATTAATTTAAAAACAACAACAAATTTCAGTGAGATGTACAAAAGCCTTTTCTTAGAGGAATGTAGTGTCACTGGACCAGTTATCCATCAATATTATTGAACAATTTTTAAAAAGATTTTCACAGGCTTCACAGTGGAATTCTGCTTAAAGTCTGCTCCATCAAAGTTTTCAAATGGAAAACATATCATTATGGTGAACACTATTACACAATTGTACTGTAGTATCTTCCATAACTATCCATTATTCTGAAAAATATTACATCAGATTTTGTTTCTCACATCTTTTGAGATAGTTACTGGGATCAGAAAACACATTTGTTTCTGGTTTCACCACAAAATTGAGACAGACAATAAACACAATGAAAATGTATCTTCATGGATATTTAGCTTGTAACAGGTGCACCGTACTGTAGGAGTATCATACAGCAGCAACCTGATATGACAAAATAGCAGAGGTCAAGAGTTGATAGATTGAAAAGCAGAGATTTTAAATCATACATTTCTTGCATTATTTGTAATAATCTGGGCCTGTGTAATCTATGCACAACCTTAAAAACAAAAGGATGCTCAATCAAAATATTGCAAGCTCTTATTACTGGAGATAATAGATTTGACTTCTGAAAATGGGTTGCACATTACTTTTGATGGATAGCTTCAAATCCGCCCACACGAACTATTCCAAATTCTGAGAGGTGGATGTTCTACAGGAAGAGAGGATGAAATATTAATTCATTCCATGAAGAAACACATGTTAGAAAAATTAGTGGTGAAATATTTAAAAAAATTAAATGTATGTTAATCACTTAAACAACTTTCAAATTTGATCAGAGTCTAAAAATAGTCCAGCAGGATCAGGATTGTGGGTACAATCAAAACCAGGATAGTCCGGGACCTCGGTCAGATTGGGCAGGAATTTCTGAAAAATTTCACACCTTTCTTTGCTTCCGTTTGTGTTCAAACTGCAGTAACCGGACTAAACTGCCTGGTCAAACCACCATAGTTGAGCAACTGCCTACTAGGGGGTGACGCTCCCCATACAGCCCCTGATCAATGATTAAAAAGCAGGAAGGGGACTTCCGGGTTGGACTGAGATGGAGTAGTCGCGTACTGAGTCTCGCTCCCGCACTTATCGGCAAACATTAAGCCTTATACCCCGAAAGTCACAAACAACGCTAATATTAGAATTACGGACCTACTCCCTACCGAACATGTCGACATACGCGACCAGACAGAACGTAAAAGACCAGAGTGCCAAGGTCAGCTCAGCACATGAGGCCGACGACGAGTTCAGCATGGCGGCCATTGCTAATCTTCTGGAAGAACACCGCAAAGCCCTGTCTGCGGATTTCAAAGCTTCTATTTCAACACTTGAAGCAAAATTGGACCACGTACATACCATAGTATCAGATCACGCTCAGAAAATAAGTTCTCTAGAAACGAATGCTAACTCACAGGATGAGCGTCTTTTGACACTGGAGGCATCGTGCGCTACGTTAACTGAGAGCAATGCTAAGCTATTAGCCAAAGTTAGCGACCTCGAATCCCGGAGTCGGCGAAACAATATCCGGGTGGTCGGAGTACCGGAGTCAGTAGAAGGACCACGTCCCACAACCTTCTTTGCGGAGCTGCTTCTGGAAGTGCTTGGTGACGGCGTCCTAGATTCACCACCGGAATGCGACAGAGCTCATCGCACACTATCTGAGAAACCGAAGCAGGGACAGAGACCACGACCTGTCATTATCAGGCTACATAAATACCAGGTAAAAGAAAAGATCATACGCGAGGCCAGAGCCAGGAGAGGTAAACTACAGTACAGAGGTTCCCCCATATCCATTTACGAGGACTACTCACCGGAGGTGGTAGAACAACGCCAGAAGTACAGAGAGCTGATGGCGGAGCTGTATACCCTGGGCTTCAAGCCGACACTGCTATTCCCTGCAAGACTTGTCATCGTGATGAAGGATGGAGCTAAGAAGAAACTTCCCTCGGTTTCTGAAGCTAAAAGCTTCATAACATCCATTCGCTCGGAGAAGACCTGAAGGACATGGTCCACTTGAATCCTACCGCGAAGGTGCCGCTACCAGGCTAACTGGATAACCAACTGTGAATAGGTTTACGACTAACTGTACTGCATCTTCGTCATCGCCGGTCGGGCATGGAGGTAAATTATGGGCTGCAGCGTCAACAGTCGCGACCCTGTCTGACTGCTGATATTCGAGCTGCAGCCTTCCTAACAATAATGTCCAGTTGTCAATGATCGGCTTTATTTTGTTACCAAGGTGACGATGAGAGTCCCTGTTTACTAATGTTGACTGAATTCCCACCTTATCTTGTTGTTATGTTGTTGTTGTTGTTATGACAATGTTCATGTTCTGTTTGGAGAATTCAGGTTACCATGACTTTAAAAAAAAAAAAAAAAAAAATTCAAACGTGGTTTGTTTACACGCAGAAAACAGAATTGTATTTCATTCATAACTTTATTTTAGATTTTCTATGTCGACATTGCCACTGGGTTATTAGAATCATTCTTGCCTTTAATTACCAATTTGTTCATTGAATCTTATTGAAACCTGACATTTGAAGAAAAAAAAAACTGAAGTCAGTTTTATTTATTACATTTCAATAGTTTTATTGCATGCTAGATGTTGTTGCATAATATACATATAATTTATTCGCTCCACTTGAGATATGACTACTTTAATGTCCTATTGCCCCGCTCTGGTTCTTGTCTACCTGTTTTCTAAGGCGTTAATTTTTCTTACCAGCCAATTTGACCTCATAATGATGGATATTGTTACACATGCATGATGCTTTATTCTATTACATCATACAGAGTCATTGGTGCTAAAGTTGTGCGCAGCTACACATATGTTTCTGGTTACTTATATTAATTGTGAGAGCACACACACATATGTGTAGATGTATGGTGTGTGTGTATATATAGAAAAAGGAGTAGAAAAGAAAAAAGCACTTGGGGTCTGGAGCAGAACAACTAATTTTTTATGTTTGATTCCCCCCATTTGTGACTTAAGGGGTTAATCACTATTACATCTCGGGGAGAGACTCCGGAAGTTTGGTGTAGCAGTTAGCTATGAGCCGAAGAGCTCTAAAGATGTTCTTTATTTTGGGAGTAATCCTCAGGGTGGTCACCATGTCACTATCATTTTATTTTATTTTTTTTCCTTTTATTTATTTATTTAATTATTTTTTCCCATTGTCCCTTTCTGTTTTTGTGCCCTTCCCACCGTGTTTTTTTTACACCTTCCCCCCTCCCATTCTCTCCCCTTCGCATCTGTTATGCAGTCATTCAGTGTCAATCTAATTTATCACTATCCCTATAGATGGCTAATAATGTGAAGGCAGGTGGTGGAGTGCGTCTGGTCTCCTGGAATACTAAAGGCATGAACAACACAGTTAAAATCGGTAAGGTCTTGACACAGTTACAGCACCTTAAAGGCGACGTGATATTTCTACAAGAAACACACCTTAGAACACCTGACACCCCACGTATTAAGAGAGCATGGATGAGCCACTTATTCCATTCAAAATTTACTGAAAAAGTTAGAGGTGCAGCCATCATCATTCACAAAAGGGTCCTCTTTGAACCGACAAATGTCATTCTAGACACTGATGGCCGCTATGTCATGGTCTCGGGCACACTCCAGAACTTACCGGTGATCTTAATTTCAGTTTACGCTCCGACCTGGGATGATGACCAGTTTTTTACGAAACTCTTTGCAAAAATTCCAAATGCTGATAGCCATCACATTATCATAGGTGGAGACTTTAATCTGGTGCAAGATGCTAATCTGGACAAATCTTCTCAATCACAAACCTTACGGCCCAAATCACTGAGCACAATAAATTTCTATGCATCACAATTAGGATTATCTGATCCATGGAGGTTTAAAAACCCTCATGGTAGAGCTTACTCATTTTTTTCCCATGTACACCACACATTCTCCCGAATTGATTTCTTTTTACTTGATAATAATCTCCTAGACCATGTATATGCGTGCGAATATCACCCAATTACTACCTCCGACCACGCCCCTACCACGGTTGATATCAACTTCCCACGGAATACAATCCCACGTTCTCCATGGAGGTTCAGCTCCCATTTGCTGTCAGATAATAAGTTTAAAAGATTTTATAGAGACACAGATCCGTTTCTACATTGAGTTTAACAACACCCCCGATGTTGGCAGCAACATTCTGTGGGAAGCGCTTAAAGCTACTATTCGTGGGCATGTAATATCCTATGTTTCTCAAATGAAAAGGGGTGAACGGGCCAGGCAGGCGGAAATTGCAAAGGAACTTCAAAAATTAGATGGAATCTACTCCACCCACCCATCCCCCACCCTCTATAAGAAAAGGCTCCTACTTCATTCGGAACATGACCTGTTAATGACACGCGTAGTGGAGAGACAACTGAGACAATCAAAACAATGCTATTTTGAAGAGGGAGATAAAGCAGGAAGACTCTTAGCACAGCAAGCCCGTGCAGCTAGTGCCTCTAGATTGATCCCTCGGATTAAATTATCCGATGGTAGCCTGACCTCTGATCCAGTAGCTATTAACGAGTGCTTTTCTAACTTTTATACCACATTGTACACTTCAGAATGCACTCCAGTTGGAGCAGAGTCTCCTAACCCCTAGATCAGTTAAGTTTCCCTAAGATCGACGCAAATATAGCCAGAGAATTGGGTAGGCCCGTCTCTCTGAGGGAGGTTCAAGAAGCAATTAACTCCATGGAAAACAGGAAATCCCCCCGGCCCAGATGGGTTCACAGTCGAGTTTTTTAAGGCGTACTCAATGTTGTTAGCCCCCATCCTTGTGAGAATGTTCAATGACTCCTTTACCAAAGGCGAACTACCAGCATCCTTATATAAGGCATCTATTTCGTTACTGCTTAAGAAAGACAGAGATTCCACTGCCTGTGGTAACTATAGACCAATTTCACTTTTAAACGTGGATTGCAAGATTTTGGCCAAGGTTCTCGCTCTTCGCCTCCAAAGAGCAATGCCATCAATAATTTCATTAGATCAGACGGGATTCATGTCAGGTAGACATGCTTTTTTTAACACCAGAAGGCTGCTGAACATCATTTTTACACCTGCATCCAAAACCCCTGAAATTATAGTGGCACTTGACGCGGAGAAAGCCTTTGATCGGGTGGAGTGGAGCTTTTTATTTTTTATTTTAGAGAAATTTGGTTTTGATCCTAAATTCATTGCCTGGGTTAAACTTCTGTATGCGAACCCGTCTGCTTCAGTAAATACCAATGGCATTCATTCAACATATTTCCCCCTCAAACGTGGTACACGACAGGGCTGCCCTCTTTCCCCCTTATTGTTTAATTTAGCTATTGAGCCACTAGCCATCTGGCTCAGAAACCAGAACGAGTTTGAGGGTATTACACGTTTTGGTCTAGTCCACAAACTCTCTCTATATGCAGATGACCTTTTGTTATTTATTTCAAACCCCACATCCTCCCTTCCCTCAATTTTGTCAATTTTAGATCAATTCGGCCATTTATCAGGATATAAACTAAATATCCAAAAGAGCGAATTGTTTTTTGTTAATGATCTGGCCAAATCACTTCCACAAGCCACATTTCCTTTTAAAATAGCTAAAGAGGGATTTAAGTATTTGGGCGTGTTCATTGCCAGCTCTGTCAAGGAACTTTTCCTGAGGAACTTCCAACCATTATTAGATAAATGCAAATCAGACTTGTCTAGATGGGCTGCCCTTCCCCTATCCATTGCAGGCCGAGTCAATCTTATTAAGATGATCATCCTTCCAAAGTTTCTGTACCTTTTTCAACACCTCCCAATCTGTCTCAATAAATCTTTTTTTGCTAAACTTGATCACCAACTTGCTACTTTTATCTGGCGTGGTAAACCAGCACGGGTTAAGAAACATATCCTTCAGCTTCCCAAATCCGAAGGGGGACTGGCATTACCAAATTTTCGTCTCTATTTCTGGGCCTGCAACATAAATAAACTTCTGTACTGGTTCCAAGGGAAAGGTGTAGTCACCTGCCCGCCTTGGGCGCTCACCGAGATCCTATCCTCATCTTGTTCTCTACAATCCATGATTTGTTCACAGCTTCCCATAAGTCCCCATAACATTTCACTTAACCCGATGGTCACTAATACAATGAAAATCTGGATCCAGTTTAGGAAGCAGTACGGCTTGCATAGGGCTTCAACTCTTGCCCCTGTTCTGAATAACCATGCATTTCTTCCTTCCTGCTCTGACCCTACTTTTCGCACATGGTCAGATAAAGGCCTTAGAACACTCAAAGACCTGTTCCATGAAGGTGTTTTTTCATCCTTTACATTCCTAGCAGATAAATACAATTTCCCCAAAAGCCATTTTTTTTCCGGTACCTTCAAATGAGACACTTTATTCAAAAGCAGTTTCCACATTTTCCAAACCGCCCACCTGAAGCTGAAATTGACCAGTTCTTGTCTCTCGATTTGCAACAAAAACGACTGATATCTGTTATTTATAGCAGGATTGTACTTCTAAATCCAGTCTCCACTGCACTACTGAGGAATACATGGGAGAAAGATCTGGGGATAAATATAACTGGAGTCCAGTGGAGGGACATTTTAAAACTAACCCATACCTCGTCGATCTGTGCCAGACACGGCCTGCTACAGTGGAAAGTGCTTCACCGAGCTCATTTCACGAACGCGAGATTAGCAAAGATATACCCTGGTCACAGTGATGCTTGCTACCGCTGTAAACAGTCCCCAGCTGACTATGTACATATGTTCTGGTCATGTCCAAGACTATCCAACTTCTGGTTTGACATATTCCAAACTCTCAAAATAGCTCTTGACATAAATCTAGAACCAAATCCCCTGACCGCGCTTTTGGTTTATCTCCAACTGAGAATTTACCCGCTGCTGCACAACGCGTCGTGACCTTCTCCACTCTGCTGGCCAGACGTCTCATTCTCCTCAAATGGAAACATGTTCTTCCACCGATCCATAACAGTTGGATAAGGGAAATTCTACAGTGTCTACAATTAGAAAAGTTAAGGTTCTCCCAGGAGTCCCTGACAGCATTTCACAAAACCTGGGACCCAGTGATTGCTTATATAACTAACAGTCTAACTATTACACCTGATGATGCTGAAGTTACTTCTTGAATGTTGGAGAGACATGTGAGACCCCCCACCCCCCTTTTTTTTTTTTTTTTTTTTTTTTTTTTTTTTTTATAAGCCTTCCTTTTCATAACATCCTAGTCAATCTAATATGTATCTGTGTTTAGTCTTGCTGTACCTGTCATTTCCTTGTCCAATATGTTATATACTGCCATATATCAGTTTGGTGACTACACCTGATGTGGGTTGTTGGGAGGGATAAAGGGGTTCTTATTGGGTTGCATGATTACTATTATTGTCAGAACTGGTTTTCCTCTTTAAAAAAAAAAAAAAAACAGATGTCCTGACACATTGTGAAACTGATGTACCCTGTTACGCTGTCTGTGGGAAACTCAATAAAGAAATTTGGGAAAAAAAAAAAAAAAAAAAAAAAAAAAAAAAGCAGGAAGGAGAAGAAAAACGAACTCCTGATTAAAGTGAAAATCTTTCTGCTTCTTCTTATTAGGGCACTCCAACCCAAACAATAGTCTACCCCACTTCCTTCTACGTCTTCTTCTTCTTCTTCTGCTTTAGTCCGCGTCTTTGGTGCGCACTAGAGTATGGTTCATGTTCAGACTGCGCGAAAAAAAAAATGGACTATCCGTGGAATCGGACCAAGTTCCGTTGTAAGCAGACCAAACTGCCAGAGTGTGATGAGAAACACTGACCTACACTGCTGGGGTTCCAAGTGGTCTGAGTTGGGAGGAAACATGACATTTGCAGAGTGCAGGCCACTGATTGGTGAGAAAGTAGCTTCACTGGACACCAAAAAAAAGAGGATTGTGCAATCTTATTCTGTCTGTAGCCGTCGACGTGGTTAATGGTTGCACAAAAACCATAATAGTGGTCGACAGATGAAGTGCAGACATTTTTCTGCTTCATGGCTGATGCTCATCCAGAAAGCTACATGGAGCAACCTGATATTATGTTTAACAAGAGATCTCCCTGCTAATGTCTGCTCACAGGTACCAATGGACTTCAAAACAATGTAGAGAGAAACTGTAGACCTGAATGGTCAGCTGGAGTGGTCCGACAGAAGGACTGGAAGTCTGTCAAATAAATACAAATGATTCAGCCACTGGACAGCACTGGATACGATGGTAGAGAATGGTTATCAATTTCAGACTTTAAGCATGTATGTTTTTTTACTTCTATTGTTGACAAGCTCACTGGAGACGGTGACAATATTTATTATTTAATATTTAATATTTCCCATATACATGCAAGCCTAGCTACTTAGCAAACAATGCTAACTCTGCGTTCTACTTGTATTGTGTGTGTGCTGTCATGTTTTCCCCCTGAAAACTAATTATAAAATCTGTTAGTTTATGAAATTACTTTGATGGTTTTGTTACAATTTCTTTTTTTTTTGTTTGTTTCTCATTTGTCTTGAGGCTAACAATGGCAGAGTCATCTGAGAACTTCTGGAGATGGCAGGATTGACTCTGGTGCGGGATGTCAAAGGTGTAGATTGTTTATTAAAAAAGACATGGGGGGCCCCTGGGCTGCAGGTTATCCAGTCTGAGAGAGTCATGAAGCCTTACAAATTGTGGACGGTGAGTGAGATAGTTCAGGATCCATGATGTCAAGTGACGGTCCACTCCAGAGTCCTTCAGCTTGTCCCCCAGTAGTGCAGACTGGGATGGTGTTGAATGCACTGGAGAAATAAAACACGATTCTCACAGTGGTGCCGTTGGTGTCCAGGTGCTTAGACCTTTCTGCATGAGGAAGATTACAGCATCATCTACCGACGCATGGTCAGTGGGGAAACCAGGCTCAGGGTTAAGAGGTGCTGGACAATCACAAGAGCTGGTTTGCACGGTCTCTCAGGATTCTTGAGTTGATGCCATCAGCACTTGCTGCTTTCCTCATCTTCAAACAACTTAGCTCCATTCTCACCTCTCATGTTGTGGACAGGTTGGAGCTTGCGTTGGATGGCCAAGGACTATTGAAATTGGTAGCATACTAGTGATGCACGATAACACCAAAAATTGGCATTGTGATATTTTTCTAAAATATTTAAGCCTTTGACCACAGAAGATGTGGTAAGAAATAATAATAATAATAACAACCAAAAAGTGTGTTATCAGTGTTTGTGTAATATTTGCAGTACCTCTGGTGTCAGATTGTTGTGAAGCAAACCTTTGTCATGAATAGTTTGCAGAGCAATGCAGATCTCAGCCATCCAGCTAAGTACCTTGAAAAAAAATTAAGTTGCCATTGCATTTGTAAAAATGTCTTTTCATTGGGATGAAAAATGTCATGCAATATTGAATTAGTTTTAATCCCCATTTTACAATTTGAAGAACAGTACCATACCTCAGATTCTTGTGGTTTGTTTTTCATTTCTTGGATCTTTTTCACAAGACTTCCTTGCTGATAGTGCTCCGTCACAACATACATGTTTTCATTTTTATCTTTAACAACATATAAAAAAAAAGGGGGGGGGGGGTGTTGGGATTTTCAATTAATTGAATGCAGTGTAGAAGGATTTTTTTCAAATACAAAAGCAACCAAGCAAAATGCCCACTTGAGGTTACTTATAGCTATAGCACATTTAATATGCCAGAAATAAACTTAAAATGCTTGTTTAGAATAGGGAGTTTCAGCTCTACAACAATAATCTTTAATGCCAGTCATGAAAACCAAGTTTTTCAAACAATTAGAAACCTTTATGGATTGAACCTGACAGAAAACAGAAATGCATCTCTAGGGATGGGTACCTTTCACATTTGAATCGATACGGAACCAACTTTCGGTACCTGCGAATCGGTACCGATATCAAACGGTGTGTTTATATGGCAATAACAGATTTATTTCTCATTCTCAACATAGAATTTTTTAATAATATATTAAAGCAAAATCCAGCTTTTTCTCTATGATGTCAGAGCGTCTGGTAACAGAGGGAAACTTAATGGCAAGGCAAGTTTTTTTATACAGCACATTTCATGTAGCCTACAGGAAAATTCAAAGTGCTTTAGATAAACCAAGCATTGCAGCGGGGTGTAAAAGGGAAAATGACTAAGAACAAAAAAGTAGAAGTATTTAAAATGATAATCAGGTGATCTGAGACTTTCTGGGAGTTTGTTCCAGTCGAAATAATAATAATGACAGAATAATTTAATGAGAAAAAAAGATGGAATATTCTCCGACACTAAACTGATTTTGTGGCGGCGTTTTGCGCAGGTCTGGAGGCTGTGATCCTGCTGCAGGGATCAGGTTACTAATTTGATGCAGACATTTTCTGCCATGCTGGTTAAACCATACAAGCTGTTTCAGACAGACGCAGACTCTTATTTATCAGATGTAAGTATGGGGGCTGGTGCACTCGCGTGCGGAAACTCCGCTGTGATGAAGAATTTAATAAAGATGTGGGATGCGACAGAGGGAGGGAGGGAGAGACGTGACATGCGCGTCGCCCCAGAACTGGTTTACTGTCTTGGTTGATGGTAAACTCAATAAATATTCACATCGTGTTAAGTTCTTGAACAGCAGTTTGTGAACCCTGCTGGTTATTATCTGCCCCCGATCACATCTGTTCAGCCGCCGAGGCGCTGACGGACTTCTCCCTCTTTCTTTCTGCGGGCTGCGGACGACGCGTCGGGAACGGAACTTTGAAAAGAATATTGTGTTTAATCTGCTGCTTCCTCAGATCAGACGTGTTCCCGCCGCTGGCATCACAAATAATGCAGCGAACTTGATGTTTTAAAGAAGTGAAGCCAGGAAAGCTTCTGACTGAACAGCTGCCGCTGCTGCTGATGTCATGCTGGATGCAACGTTTACGTGCGGAACAGAAATAACAAACTCTTCCTCTACCTCAGTTTAAAAAGGATGCATTTAGGTACCAAAACATGGTACCGTTTGATTTTACGTTAATCAGTACCCAGTAGTACCGACGGAGTTCGGTAGGTACCAATAAATGTACCGATTTAGGTACCCATCCCTATGCATCTCCAGCTTTCTATGTTTTTTCCTTTGGAAAAATTTTTAAAATAAATATATATATGTATGTATATATATATATATATATATATATATATATATATATATATATAAATATATCTATGTGCGTGTGTATGTGTGTGTGGGTGTGTGTGCGTAGGTGTGTGTGTGTGTGTGTGTGTGTGTGTGGGGGGGGTGCATTTGTGTGTGTTACATAATAATCTAACTTTTACTCTTTTCCCAGGAATAGAACATCCTCTGTAATACCCCCTTTCATTTTGTTTACAAACAGACATGCTCTTCATTGACAACCAGAATGAAACAAGACCAATGACGGTCCAAACTTACCTTTGAAAGAGTTTTTGTAGTTCACAATATGTGGATGACCTGCTTTTTGGAGGGTTTCTATGTCTGAGATTGCTTGGCTCTGTTGAAACACCCAAAATATTAAAACAACTTACTTATCAGTCCTTCCTTGTACCATCAGCAACATTCCCTAAAAATTTAATCTAAATCTTTTCATCACTTTTTGAGTTATTTTGCTAACAGACAGACGACAAATGCTGGCAATTATGTTACCTCCTTGGCGAAGGTAAATGTTTTATATTATAAATGTGATATCAATCTATACTATATTTCTGTTGAGGCAAAAGTCTTCACTTACCTTTTTTCTCGGAATCATCACAACTGAGTATACTTCGTCACCCTTTTTGACAAGTGTAAAGTTTGCCATTTCTTGTATTGTAACGTAGCCCTTACTCGCGAGTAGGCTCTGATTGTTCCCCATCTTTTTTTCTGATGACAAAAGATTTTAAGCCAGCAGTTATTACAGTACGATACACGCTCGCCAGATATATTTTTGTCAGATCGTTGCAGAAAATTACTGTAACTTTGTTTTTGCTGATTGTAAGTTTTTCCACTTTCTTTAGAGCAAACAAATGAGAACAGTGCTTGCAACTTTTTCTTTAATCTGAATTGTATTCTACAACCTTTAAAAAAAAAAAAATCATTTGGGTTTTTTAAAAAAGAAAAAAATATTTCAAGAATAGTTATTCACTTTCAGAAATGTTGGTCCACTTTTATTTGCTTGTCAAAAACACAATGACAAATAGAACCTTTTCCCCCATAATTAATAATAATGCAGCTAAGATGAAACAAAACAGCTGAATACATACCCAGATGCTGGACTGATTGGTGTCTCAAAGTCAGAGAGCTTTTCAGATTCTGCTCCGATCTGGAATTTATAGCAGTAAAAGTGAAACTAAAAAAGTGAAAGTTAACCAAGCATCACAAAACATGATGTACAAACAAAGGTCCGGATTGTTGAATGGTATAAGTTATGTCAAAAGAAAAAAAAACAACTTATTTTTATTGGATGAAACTGATTTTTTTAAGTAAACTACTACTACAAAAAAACAAAAACTAAATGGAAATGCCCAATTTCAATTGCAAAAATGAAACTGAACTGTAAACTGAAAAATGTGTTTTCACTTGTAACTTTTTTCACCTGGACCCTCCAATGTTTCACTTTTTAAGACCTAAAACAAGGATCTATAACTTCTTTTAGACCTTTCCTGTCCAAACATTTGAACCCCCATCCAACAAACAGAAGTGGTCTTGCCCCAGCTTGACCTTACTTAAATCGCAATGGTCTTGAAAAATTTGTTCATGCTTGTATAAGTTCAAAACTCGAATATTTTAATGCATTCTATGTCAGAGTTTCTCAGTCATCCATCAACCATCTTCATTTGGTTCAGAATGCAGCTGCCTGCTTTCTGACCAACACTCCCCATCATCAGCACATCACCCTCATTCTTATTTCTCTTCATTGGCTTCCCGTTTCTTTTAGGATTGATTTTAAAATCATACTTTGTTCATTATTTGTTTTTAAAACACTTGATGGTCTTGCCCCTCTCCACCTGTCCCAACTTTTGCATGTTTGAAGCCTTAATATATATAAATATATATATATATATATATATATATATATATATACACTACTCACAAAAAGTTAGGGATATTCAACTTTCGGTTATTATTTAAGGAAAATGTAAAATGTTCACACCTTATTGATATTATATCATGAATATTGGACATTTAACTGGAACTTTGATGTGGTGATTCCTCCATCTCAAACATTTTGGATTTTAGGTTCCTTCTCACATCATACCAAAACCCAAATATCCCTAACTTTTTGTGAGTAGTATATCTGGCAAATGATTGACGACTGACGTACTCTGGGCTAAACGCTAACCGAGCTAACTGGTCTGCCGCATGTCAATCATAAGGACACACCCTTAATTATATGTAATTTGAAGAATAAATAACATCTAAACGAATGAGTTATAAAAAAAATTCACCCCCTTCACAGTTGACATGAAGGTAAACTTGACCTAATAAACCTAAAATGATTTTTTGAACTAGGCTGTAAATTTGTGTATTTCTGCTGTGAAGTTGACGTTTTTAACATGGGGGTCTATAGGGATTTGCTCAGTCTTGCAGCCAGCCCCTAGCGGATGAAGGGAGAACAACAAAAAATGAATTCTTCCGGGTAGACTCATAGTTGGCCACCGGAGGTTGCCGCTTGGTTGCTGCCTATACTACTTGCTGATTGTACTGTAGCAGCACCAAACACGTCTGTTTCCTCCTCAATAAAAGGAGTTATGCGCTTCAACCCCACTTTTATTGTACACAGACATATCTAGTAATATTTTACAGGTTTTACCTCCTTGAAAAAGTTAAAGGGGCAGCGAGGGTAACACCATGCCATAGACGGTTTAAAACAAATGCTATAGGTCCGAAGTTGTAAACCATCAGCTTAACATATGATCAGTCTTTCTTCAGAGCAAACAAAAGGATTTTTAGTTGCATTTTAATGTATTTAACGACCTTTATGTCAAAGACATTCTTATTTAAACAAGAATGATTTCATCTTTTTTTTTTAAATTCAGTGTGATAAAAGCTTGATTTGTTATTGATAAGTTGAATCTTTTAGTGTGAAAACTGGTTTTTCGAGCGATTCTGATAAACATGGTACTTACCCCAGCTGGAACTCTTTTTCCCAGATAGAGAGGGCAAGTCTGATCTAAAATGAAAGCCAGATATAATTTATAGAGTCACATTAAAAGTGAAAGTTAACAGAGCACCAGATAGTTATCTTGTGAGCAGGGGGGGGAGTGTTCCCAGTGGTAGGCTGTCAGGGCCAACAAAGCCTTCTCTGGTGGTCTAAACACTATCACAAACACTAACCTACATTTACACCCTAAATTCTAAATTTATTTTCTGTAATTGTATTAATTTATTCCCAACAATCTATTCTCTTAATTTCTTAGTGTTTCTCTCGGCAGTGCTGCTTCCATTACTTGTGTGGTTGCTAGATTTTTTGTCCAATCAGATTTCAGCCTCTGTGTGTTGCTATGACAAATCTAATCTGCCCAGGGCCTTTAGAATCAGTAGTGCTGGCCGATGTAACCTTAATGATGAAACTGAAATGCAGAAATCACCTATCACTGAAGTCTTCCTGTGCAAAGAAAGAAGGATGGATTTTATTTATAAATAATCAGCATCTCCGTTGAGTGTGATATACAGTATTTACCTCCGCCAAGGAGGTAATGTTTTCGGTAGCGTTGGTTTGTCTGCCCATCTTTCTGTCAGCAACTATGCGGAAAAAGTTCTGGACGGATTGAACTGAAATTTTGACCAGCCGTGTGCCTCAGACTGAGGATGAACCCATTAAATTTTGGTGGTGATCCGGATCACCTTCTGGATCCAGGAATTTTTTGAAGGATTCTTTATCATTGTGAGATTGGCCATGTTGGAAAGGCTGTTGATGAGGCATGAGTGCCCCCTTGTGGCAGAAGTGTGCAGCAGCGGGACTGAGCACATGGTGTCAGGCTGCAGAAATTAGGGCTCTGCATTTCACCCATCTCTGTGCTGAGTATCAGAGAGCAGTGGGCTGCTACTTAGGGTGCCCAGGGAGCAGTTGGTGGGGTTGAGGACCTTGCTCAGGAGTCCACAGTGGTTCACCTGGGGGTCGTGTCGCGGACTAGAACCCGGGTCCTCTGTGCCAAAGCCCACGACGCTAGCACTAGGCTAACCACTCCCCAAATTCATTCAGCCTTTCATGTTATTTAGCTCATTTGCTTCTTCGGAAGTGTTCTTCCATTCACCATGTGCCTTTTATGCTACTGAGCTAGCTGACCTGTTATATGCCATTTACTGTAACCCTTAGCCTTGTACACATATGCATGTTTAGTCCTAACTGTAAGGGATTTATTAATAATAATAATTAATACCTTGAATGTGTTTATTTGCCCAGTGAATGTTCCTCATGTCTTTGTATTTCTTCCAACTTTTCAACATTTTAACTAAATATACAGACGATAGCAATATGTAAATGTTAAAGTAGACATTTTTTCCTTATACATACTAAGAAAAAAAAGGATGGCTGTATCCAGAAAGTATGTTTCTTAAACCTACACTGCCCTCCCTTCCCACCCCAAGGCCAGAACTCCACACACACACACCCGCACCCCCCCCCCCCCCCCCCCCCACACACACACACACACACACACACCCAAAGAATTAAAGGGGGAAGGAAAAATAAATAAAAAGATAAAATAATAATAATAATAATAATAGTAATAGTAATAACAATATTAAATAAAATAAATAAATAAAAATAAAGGGAAAGAGGAAAGAGAGAAGAGGAAAGGCAGGGGAAAAAAGTGAAAGGGAAAAATAAAATTGGGTCAGACTATCTAGAATAAAAAAATAAAATGAATAAATAAATAAATTAATATAGATAAATAAATGAATAAATAAAAAAATAAAATAAATGTTTGCTTATTCTATGCGAAATTCACAGGGAAGATTTGAGGCCTCTAGATAACATATAGAAGGATCCCAAGTGGTATGAAATGATTGTGCAGACTTTTTGAGTAAAAACCTGAGCTTTTCAAGCTTTAAATTGTACGACACTTCATGGATCCAGCGAACATGTGATGGGGGTGGGTGGGCTTCCAATTCATAAGGATAAGCCTTCATGCCAGCAGAATAGTGAATGAGAAGGCCAGTCTCAGAGGTGCAGGCAGATGGAAGGTGGAAGGGATGCCAAAGACTGTGGAAAGAGGGTTGGGAGAGATTTTAACGATATATGCCCTTATCAGTGTGTCAAAAATATACAACCAGAATGTCCAAAATTTGAGGCAGAACCAGAATATATGGGCATGGTTGGCGGGGGATAAACTACATTTATTGCAAGTGTCGGACACATGAGGGTATATTTTTGCCAATCTGGCATTTGTATAATGAGTCCTAAACACCACCTTGCATTGAATCAGCCTATGGCGAACACATTGAAGACTGGTGGACAAAGGACAGAGCAGAATCCCACTGTTGGTCTGTGAGATTGGTACCAAGGCTCTCTTCCCATACAGTTTTAACAGCAGTGTGGGGCATCGGAACAACCTACCACATGAAGCAGTAAAGAACTGAGATACGTCCCTTTGCTGTGGGGTCTACCATCAGTAGGGTATCGATTAAGGTTTCGGGGGGGTGGTTAGGGAAGTGGGGGAACAATTTCTTTCCGTGCTCGAATCTGAAAGCAACGAAACAGGTGCTGGTTACCCCACACTCACTTCCGGCAAAACGGAAAACGTCCTGCAGCTAGGAAGTGAGCGACAGCTACGATGCTGTCCAGAAGTCCGCTGTGCGGCTCCTTGAAATGACCAGTGCGACCTAACTTTGACATCAGTCAAGTGATAAGTAACCAAAGCGGCAAAAATATCTTGCTGCTTTGGAAGCTGTCCTGTTTGTCGCCCAGCCTTGGGCGTCTTTGCTGCTTTTGTTGGCTTTGGTCTGAACGTACAGTAGGACGCCATACACACCCGTCACTTGCTATGGAACTCATCTTTTGTCTCATCCCCGTTGCCGCCGTAGCGCAGGTGCGCTGATTGCCGAGCAGGGGATTGGGTAGCACAGTCACATGGTGAGGGTTGCTATGCCAACCGCTAGGAGGCAAATACAACGAAAAGAAATACAACCCAAACCATGCAAAGAAAACCACAAAAATCATGTCCTCCCCTTAGGCTGCATCACACTCACAGAAAAAGAAAAACTCTCAAGGAGAAAAGTCAAGTGAAAAAGCAAAGTGCGAAGAGCAGAGTCCACTGACCAAAGTCCAAAAGAGCTTCAGTCCAAGAAAAAAAGAGATGTCGTTATACCCTAAAGTTGCCTTTTTCTTCTCTCCCCAACTCATCTCACACACCTCTCTTCAGTCTCCGCCCCCGGATGCCCATTTAAGGGGGACAGAGGAAAGAAGTTTCAGACTCTGAGGCTGACTTCCTCTCTGCTTGCAGTTCTTTTAAAGGCCTCGCTGAGCACTTCCTGTCTGTGCACATCCTCCGCTGATGCAGATGCTGATATTCATGCTGACATGTGAGGCAGGGTGGAAGTCACTGACAGAGCAGATATGTGCAGCCTTTGATCTTCTAGACCATCATGTTTAAAAACAGCAAGTCCCTTGAACCCAAAATGTATCAAACCACAAGACGCTTCCTGCTTCGTCTGTGCAGTTGCACACATCTTTAGTTCAGTTTTTGCAACGCTGCATCTTCTTGTCATTTTTCCATTTCACCATGATCTCATCTGCAGTTTGTCAGCGAGAGTAAAGTTAAACACACAAATATATGTTGCATACACTTTTACTGTAGTATCAAGCAATAAAATCATCAAAATGACTATACAGAAAGAAAGACCATATGAAGTGATTACACCATTAAATGGGCCTTTTCCACTAGCGCAGGTCAGCTCAACTCACCTAAACTCCACACAATTCAACTTGGCTTGGTAGCTTTTCAATTACAATCCATTACCCTGACCACAAGTGGGCGGGGTAAGAATGAAGCCGCTGCCACATACTTGATTGTGCAACGCAAACGACAGCAGCAACAGTTCACACTCCCTACCAGTAGGTGGCGGTAACGTACCTCATCAATTAGTAGCCGCCAGTAAAAACAACAGGGGGGAAAAGACAAGAGGAAGTATGAGGAGAAAGTAACATGGGAGGAGAGATGGCAGAGGGAAGTGACGACATGGGAAGTGAGATGGATGACTGTGAAGTTGAAAGTGAGAGCGCGGTGACTGAGAGATGGAGTGTGGTAGGTGGGCAGCGTTCGAGTGGGAAAAAACGTAAGATGTTAGCGAAGGGGGTGGATAGGAGGCAGGAGGAAGAATTCCCGGTCTCGGGTAGCGAGGGAGAGGAAAGAGCAGGAAGGAAGGAGAGAGCTGTATACAAACTCTTTGTAAAATTGACTCAGGAAGGAGCGTCGTTTGGTGATTGGAATCCAATCAAGTTGACAAAAATGATACATAACGTAATGGGAGAGGTTAATGATGTGAGGGTGTTGCGAAGTGGGTCGTTGCTCATTTTTTGTAGGGATGAGATGCAACAGGGGAAAGCGCTGAGGTTGAAAAGGATTGGTGGGAAAGGGGTAATTTGCTCTTTGCCCGAATATAAAAGGGCAGTTCGGGGAGTCATCTCGGGGATTCCGGCAGCGGTGACTACTGAGGAGATTAAAGAGTATGTAAAAGGGACGAAAGTGCTGGAAGTGACGCGGCTGAAAGCTAACAGAAATGGTGAAAAGTTTGACAGCTTGTCTGTCATGATTAAGTTCGAGGAAACGGTGCTGCCTGATAAAGTGTACATTGGATATATGAGTTATGATGTGCGACCTTATATCCCTCCACCGTTGAGATGCTATAAATGTCAAAAGTACGGACATATAGCGGCAGTATGTAAGGGTAAACAAAGATGTGGGCGGTGTGCGGGAGAGCACGAGTATGGCAAGTGTGAAGATGGTGTGAGGCTAAAGTGCTGCAATTGTGGGGGAGATCATGCTTCGGCCTATAGGGGGTGTGAAGCTGGCAAGAAGGCTGCAGAAATACAGAAAATCAGAGTATCTCAGGGACTATCGTATGCAGAAGCAGTAAAGAAAGTGGGAACATTTCAGCGGGAAGCCGTTACACCTGTGAGGGTCGAGGGCAGCAACAGGTCTTGTGATGGATGCCCTAAATTGAAGGAAGATGCTCTCATAGTGAGTAGAAATGAGTTTGTATTTTTTATGGTGGAAGTGATCAACTGTTCGGCTCAAACAAATAGTAAGACGGAGAAGATTAAGATTATTTTGAAGGCGGCAGAGAAATATCTCAGTGTCACAGGATTAAGTTGTGAAGTGGTAAGTGAGGCATTAGCTGGAGACTTCTCTGGCCTTCCAGCCTGGTCTGGTGGCTCGTCATGGTCCTGAATATCCTACAGTGGAATGCCAGAAGCCTCATCGCTAATGGTCAAGAGTTAAAGAAATTTGTGTTAGAGTTATCTGAAGAGCCACATGTTATCTGCATTCAAGAGACGTGGTTAAAACCACAGTGGGACTTTAGGATAAATGGGTATGTGTCGCTGAGAAATGATAGGGAGAGCAGGAAGGGGGGAGGGGTAGCTACATTTGTAAAGAGGGGGGTTAATTACACAGTGGAAAGTATAAGTAAAGAGCAGGAAGCGATTGTAATTAAGATATGGACAGGGATGAGTAGTTTGTCAATAGTCAACTACTATAATCCTGGGAACAGACTGAGTAAGGAGGATCTTTACAAAGCAGGTGGGCAGATACTAGGCAGGGTAGTTTGGTGTGGGGACTTTAACGCTCACAGTACTGTGTGGGGGTGTAAGACAACGGATGCAAATGGGTTGGTAATAGAAGAATATCTTGATGACAATGATCTGGTCTGTATTAATGATGGAAGGGGCACGAGATATAATAGCTCAATGAATACAGAGAGTGTCATTGATTTAACGCTCACGTCTACTGATATTGCAGGAATCAGTACTTGGACTGTGCTGGGTCAGTCAACGGTGGGGAGTGATCATTACCCAATACTGAGTAGGATTGGAGTTGATCCAACTCAGGATAGTGGTGAGAGACCGTCAAGGTGGAAATTGGACGGGGCGGACTGGGAGATGTTTCGGACTATCAGTGAAAGGACATGTGAGGCAGTGGTGGAGGTAAATATGGGGAATATAGAGGACTTCAACGGAAGGGTGGTTGAGGCTATATTGCAGGCAGCTGAACGGGCAATTCCAAAGACTAAGGGAAGGAGTTTAAATAAGTGTGTACCTTGGTGGAATGATGACTGTAGCAAAGCGATTACATTAAGAAATAGAGCATTCAGATTTTTGAAAAGGCATCATACGCTAAATACATTAACTCAGTATAAAAAAGCACAAGCAGTGGTACGGAGAACTGTAAGATCAGCAAAGCGAACGTATTGGCGGGAATATTGCAGTAAAATAGGAAGGGAAACACAGCTGGCGGACATATGGGGAATGGTTAGGAAAATGAGTGGAATCAAAACTAATTATATAATGCCAGTGTTACGGGCAGGTAATGAAACGGCAATGGGTGTTGACAGGGCGGAGATGCTTGCAAAATCTTTTGTGAAGATTCATAGTAGTGGTAACTTGTCCTCGAAAGCTAAGATGAACAGGGAGAAGCTCACCGAGCAGAATCCGGGGATTAAAAATAGGAGGTCAGCGTCAGGTGATGATTTAGATGTGATGTTTAGCATGTATGAGTTACGGAAGGCACTAGCCAATGTGAAACAGACGGCACCAGGGAAGGATGGGATATGTTATGATATGTTGGTACATATGAGTGATAGAGCGCTGAGGATAGTGTTACAGCTGTTTAATGAGATATGGCAAACTGGTGAGGTACCTGCAAAATGGAAGGAGGCAGTTATAATACCAATTCCAAAGCCAGGGAAAGACCCGTCAAATCCATTGAACTATAGGCCTATAGCACTCACATCTCAGTTGGGGAAAACAATGGAGCGCATGGTTGTGGACAGATTGAATTATTATCTAGAGAGTAAAAATCTTCTGTCTAGTTATCAGAGTGGATTCCGTAAGGGTAGAGGGACGATGGATAATGTGCTGTGTTTAGAGTCAGAGATAAGAAAGGCTCAGGCAAATAAGGAAATGCTTGTGGCGGTCTTTTTTGATGTAGAAAAGGCATACGATATGCTATGGAAGGAAGGTCTTCTTATCAAGTTGGCAAGGTTAGGTGTCAAAGGGAGAATGTACAATTGGGTGAGGAGTTTCCTGGATGATCGGAAAATAGAGGTAAGGGTGGGCATGGATTGGTCAAGAAGGTATCGGGTAGAGAATGGGACGCCCCAGGGAAGTGTGTGCAGTCCAATATTGTTTAATATTATGATTAATGACATTTTTGAAAAAATCGGACCTAGTGTGGGTAAGTCCTTGTATGCTGATGACGGGGCTCTATGGGTGAGGGGGCGTAATGTTAGTTATGTGCAGGGGAAGATGCAGGGTGCAATTGCGAAGGTGGAGCAGTGGGCAGAAAGTTGGGGGTTCAAATTTTCAGTAGGTAAGTCACAAGTAATCTGCTTTTCCAGGCGGCATAAGGATGTCTCATTGAATTTGTATGGCCAACAAATTGAGCAGGTTAGGGTAGTTAGATTTCTTGGAATGTGGTTAGATGAAAAATTGACGTGGAACCAACACATTGATAAAGCTGTAGACAAATGCAAAAAAGTTAATAATCTCCTGAGGTGTCTAGCAGGAAGGGACTGGGGAGCGTCAAGAACATCCCTGTTACATATATATCAGGCTATTATGAGAGCAACATTGGATTATGGATGTATAGCTTACATGTCAGCGGCAGAAACTCATCTAAAGAAGCTCGATGTTCAGCAGGCTCAAGCATTGAGGACGTGTAGTGGGGCTTTCAAATCTTCCCCAGTAGCGGCGGTGCAGGTTGAGATGGGAGAACAACCACTGAGGCTCAGGAGGCTAAAAATGCTATTGGCATACTGGGTAGGTATTAGGGGCCATGATGACTCACACCCAGTCAAGGCTACTTTGGATGATTGTTGGGAACATGGGAAGACTAATATTAATAGCTTTGGTTGGATAGGGAATGCAAAAGCAGAACAGGCAGGTTTGGGTCAAATAGTGTTTAGCCGAACAGTTCCAGTGTCAAATATTCCTCCCTGGTTTTTTGCAGCACCTGTCATAAGTTTTGGAATGAAAGTCTGATTAAGAAAATAAAGGAGCATGGTGCAGCAGGAAGTGCAGCCATGAGGTATCTTGAAGATAATTATCCAAATACTAAGATAGTTTTTACAGATGGATCAAAAGATCCGAAAACAGGTCGGTCTGGGGCAGCTGTGTATATCCCTTCGGATAAGATTAATATAAAGAAAAGATGTACTGATCACTTATCAGTATATGCTGTGGAGTTGATAGCGATACGAGTAGCTCTGCAGTGGATAGTTGGAAATGGGATGGATAAAGCAGTGATTGCGTCGGATAGTTGGGCGGCCCTCACAAGCATTCAAACATTGAAGTCTTGCAAGCAGGAGCTGATTTTTGAGATTCATTATATCCTGTATGACATTCGGAGGAATGGGTGGGATGTGAGTTTTGTCTGGGTCCCCGCGCATGTTGGAATGGAAGGGAATGAGGATGTTGACATATTAGCAAAACAATCTTTACGGTCTCAAGTGGTGGATGTGGAAGTCCAATTAGGCAAGGCGGAAGGGAAAGCACTCATTAAAACACATATACACCGGTGGTGGCAGGAATATTGGGAGCTCCAAGATACAGGTAGATACCTGTATGCAGTACAGAGACAGGTTGGGGAGGGAAGGAGGCTTGGGAGAAACCGGAGGGAGGAGGTGGTGTGGACGCGGTTGAGGATTGGACATACAGGATTGAATGGGACATTACACAAAATTGGCAAGCATGCAGATGGGAAATGTGAACAGTGTGGGGTAACCGAATCGGTGCAGCATGTGCTAATGGAGTGTGGGAGATATGAGGAGGAGAGAAGAGTGCTGAAAGCGGGGTGGAAAGGGATAAAGTTGTATTTACATTGGGGAATCTCTTAAGAGGGGAGGAGGGGGGATCCTGCGGAACTTATTTGTGTTCCTTCAGAACACAGGTTTGATGGGAAGGATTTGAGTTAGTTGAGTGTGTATAATGTATATATGTATATAGATTGGTTTGTGCATGTATAGGTATGTGTTAGTACAAATAGGTATTTATAGGTAAGATGTGGATGTCTAAGTATAGGTTTATGCAACATAATAGATGGCAATTATTTTATTTTATTTTTTGTTTTGTTTTTTATTTTATTTCTTCTTTTTTGTTATTATTATTATTATTTATTCTGTATGGAAATATAGCCTGTAACTGCCTAATCTCTCGTCCCGGATTCGGCACAGGAGGTGGTGGTAATGCTCCCTGAAGTGGGTAGCAAACTGCCAATAAACCCCAGAGAAGAAGAAGAAGTAACATGGGAGAAAATGAATGACATCATCAGTGACACCAGTTGTAGATGAATTCATGTGGTGCAGGTGGTAGAAATCTTGTCCTATAGCCTGGAGATCCCTGGTTCAAATCCCTTTTCAGCCGAATGAAATTCTTTTTTTTCTTTACAATCTTGTTGCGAATCTGAAATCAGTCCATCACGAGCTCATATCGATCTATCTATCTGTACGCATGCAATAAAGTCTTCCGAATCTGAATCTTTTTATTTATTTTTATTTAAACTTCATTTAACCAGGAAAAGTCCCATTGAGATTAAAAACCTCTTTTACTAAGGAGTCCTGGCCAAGAGGCAGCAACCATAAGAAGCAGAATCTGAATCCATCCATCTATCTTTCTATCTATCTCAACAAGATCGTGGAGAAAAAAAAAAATTGTTCGGCAGAAAAGAGAATTGAACCCACAACCTTTGAGTCAAAAGGCAAACTTACTACCACTGATGCCACATGAATACTTCTAAGATCAGTACAAATAATTATATCATTTGTTTCTCCCAGATTCCTTCTTCTCATTTTCTTCCTCTGTTGCTGTTTTTACCAGCAGCTGGCTAACAATTCATGAGTTGCGTTACCGCCGCTTACTGGTAGGGAGTGTAAACTGTCGCTCATTTAATGATGTCACTCTCTGACCCTGACATCTGATTGGCTAACCCCTTGGCATAGGTGGCATGCAGTGAGATGACGTCAGACATAGCTCGCTTCAGCACGCTCAGAACCTCACCAGAGGAGGTACAGAAACTGTATCAACTCAGCTCGGAAAACCCCCAGTGGAAAAGCCCAATAACCGAGAGGTGAGGTGAGTTGAGCAGAAAAGGGATGGTGGAAAAGGGGAAAAAGATTTTGATTTAAAAGAGATAAAACTGAATGAAATGGAACTAATGTCAAATGATTATCATGAGCTGATTATGAAACACAATACCAAATATTTGAGACGTGTAAAACACTCATTAAAAGCTATTATCAAGCCAAGCTCAGCATTCAGCATCTTCAAGCTAATAAATGTATCAAAGTGGAACTGCAGTGGAGAGGACGGTGTTACAAACTTTCATTCATGATGTTAGCCAGCCCCTAATTTCCACACCAGAATGCAGAGCACACAACAATCCAACAGATAAAAACCTGGCCCAGCCCGAAACTTGCCATCACTTCGCAAAGAAAACCCCATTCCACCCTGTCAAAAGCCTTTTCCGCATCGAGAGACCACCACCTCTGGAACTAAAGAACTGGGAGAGTGAATAATGTTAAGGAGGCGACTCATGTCATGCGAAGAATGTCGACCCGACAGGAAGCCAGTCTGGTCTAGCCCTATGATAGGTGGTAGGACGCATTATGGTCACAAGGCAAGGACCTTGGACAGTATTTTAAAGTCAACTTTTAGAAGCGAAATTGGTCAGTAGCTGCTACAGAGCAGGGGGTCTTTGTTTTGTTTGAGAAGAAGTGAAATAGAGGCCTTGGACAGTGTGCCCGAAAGGCAGCCAAGAGTGAATGCCTCATTAAAACTGGGCTGAGTAAGTTAGAAAAACTCTTGTAAAATTCAGCAGTGAAGCCATCTGGTCCAGGTGACTTGCCAGACTTAAGTGAACCAGTGGCCTCCTGAACCTCTGCTGTAGTGATGGGGACACCTAGGCCGTGTCTCAAACCACACACTTGAGCACTTCAAACACTCTTTTTGAGTGTGTAGTGTGTTCGTGCTGTCATTTAAGCGGAAATTCAGTGCACTGAAAGTACCAGGATGTTGCCCTAATAATGGCCAAAAATGAAGTGCAAAATGAAGCACACTACTCGCACTAAACGGACGCCGTCTTGCTGACGCAGTGAAAAGAGGTGGGACTTTCGAACTGCTTTCAGAGCTGAATAATGGCGGTGAGTTAAGCGGTGGCGACCCCTGCTGCATCGGAGGGGGTATCGTACTGATTTAAGTAATGTTTATGAAATGATTCAGACACAATTACTAGAGATGTCCTGATCAGGTTTTTTTGCCCCCGATTCTGAGTCCGAGTCATTAGATTTTGAGGATCGGCCGATACCGAGTCCCGATCCGATACTTCTATAATAAAATGAAAAAGAGAGATACAGTGTTTCCCTAGCATGCTGTAGTCGTGGTGATACCACTGGTCGGTGAGGGGGGTCACCAACACACTAGCCTGATCTGATTCTGAATCCTATTTAATTTTAAATAATAGCTTGAAGCCGGAATTGGGGAGTCAGGAGATGTCCCATTTGTTTTATTTTTTCCTTTTATGTATTCTTATTTTACTTTATTATGACACCTCTACTAATAAGTTTACCCATTTATGTAATGGCAAACAAAGTTTAACCGGCATTCTTTTCTTTTTTTCTGTCACTCTGTCGTGGGTCACGTCACACAGCAGCAGCCTTGACAAAAAACAGGTGCAGGTGCTGTACCAGTTACGTTAAACCAGCACATCACTGCGTTGCGTCGCCAAATATGAACAGTGTGTTACATATTATGATGAATTTATTGTCGTATGCTTTGACAAATGGATCAAACTTTCTGAACTCGGCTCAGTTCAGCGCTACAGCAGAAAATGCGCCATGTTTTTCAAAATCCTCTGGGAGGGAGCCCAGCACAGAGAAGCCGGGGTTTCCTTGGCTATCACGTCACCTGTTAGCGGCTGCACGGGACAATGAGACAACAGGAACGCACTATAACCGAAATATGCGAAATATAGAGTTTGTGCCAAACTCTCGGGTCGTAAGGTTTTCCCATGGAGGTTGTGAAGCTTTTCAGACTTTCCTGGAGAGATTTCATCTCCATCACTTTCTCCATAGTTTTGCAAAAACCCCTTCAGACAAGGTAAAGATGAGGTTCATGTTTTGACTGATGGTCAAGTGTGTGCCACAATAAAGAATAAATCTGAAAAAGAATAAGAAAATAAATGAGCGAATAAATAGACAAATACCTAAAACAAAAATATTTTTGTATTTTTTAGCTATTTATTTTCACTTAATAATATCATTATTCATATTATTTTACTAATTTTTATTTATTTTTCCTTATTCCTTTTCATATTTATTTCCTTATTAATTTTTGTATATATAGCCTTATTTTCCTATATATTTTCTTATTCATTTCCCCATATATTTTTTTAATTATTAACTTATATATATCCATATTAATTTCCCAACATATATCCTTATTCATTTACTCATATATATCCTTATTTATTTCCATATAAATTCCTCTATTTATTTTCTTATATTTATTCTCATTTATTTCCCTTTAAATTCCGTCATTCATCTCTCTTCATATTCCCCTATTTATTGCCGTAAATATATCCTGATTTACTTCCTTGCATCCGAGCTGTCAGTCATCTGCTTTGGCGCAGGGCTTGTGTCCAAACTGACCAGTCGATCCCAGCAGGAATGATGAGAGCTAACTCTACTGTAAACTACGGTGGCTGGGAAGTGCAAAACATTAATACATTTACCTGAAACACTTTTGCAAGTTCAACAAAACACTTATACAAGTTCAACAAAACACAAATACAAGTAAAAAAAAAAACACTTATGCAAGTTCAACAAAACACGAATGCAAGTTAAAAAACACTTATACAAGTTCAACAAAACACGAATGCAAGTTAAAAAAAACACAAATGCAAGTTAAAAAAACACGAATGCAAGTTAAAAAAACACGAATGCAAGTTCAACAAAACACGAATGCAAGTTAAAAAAACACGAATGCAAGTTAAAAAAACACGAATGCAAGTTAAAAAACACGAATGCAAGTTCAACAAAACACGAATGCAAGTTAAAAAACACTTATACAAGTTCAACAAAACACGAATGCAAGTTAAAAAAAACACGAATGCAAGTTCAACAAAACACGAATGCAAGTTAAAAAAAACACGAATGCAAGTTAAAAAAAAACACGAATGCAAGTTCAACAAAACACGAATGCAAGTTAAAAAAACACGAATGCAAGTTAAAAAAAACTTATACAAGTTCAACAAAACACGAATGCAAGTTAAAAAAACACGAATGCAAGTTCAACAAAACACGAATGCAAGTTAAAAAACACGAATGCAAGTTCAACAAAACACGAATGCAAGTTAAAAAAAACTTATACAAGTTCAACAAAACACGAATGCAAGTTAAAAAAAACACGAATGCAAGTTCAACAAAACACGAATGCAAGTTAAAAAACACGAATGCAAGTTCAACAAAACACGAATGCAAGTTAAAAAAACACTTATACAAGTTCAACAAAACACGAATGCAAGTTAAAAAAAAACACGAATGCAAGTTAAAAAAAAAACACGAATGCAAGTTAAAAAAACACGAATGCAAGTTCAACAAAACACGAATGCAAGTTAAAAAAAAACTTATACAAGTTCAACAAAACACGAATGCAAGTTAAAAAAAACACGAATGCAAGTTCAACAAAACACGAATGCAAGTTAAAAAACACGAATGCAAGTTCAACAAAACACTTATACAAGTTCAACAAAACACGAATGCAAGTTAAAAAATACTTATACAAGTTCAACAAAACACGAATGCAAGTTTAAAAAAAACACTTATACAAAGACACGACCCGGAAGTGATTGTGGGCGATCGCTGCACTGTCTGTTCTTTCTTTCCTTTTTTTCTTTCTTTCTTTCTCTTTCTTTCTTTCTTATTAAATGGGCAAAATTAATTGTACATGCATTGATATTACAGAGATAAAAACATCTTCGTAATTTTGACGAGTAGGTATTTTTTGTTTCATTTCTTATTTTTAATTTTTAAGTTTAAAAGTCTTCCAGTAATTTTTAAAATCATTAGATTGAAAAACTAGAAAATAAGGGCATTTATCTATTTATTTTGCCAGATCATTTTGTGGATGTAATATTTTTGTAGGATAATGATAAAATTTAGATATGTAGGCCTATTTCTCATTTCAGGAAAAACAGTCTCTTTCTGCCTGTGGTAATATGAGTAATCGGTATCAATCAGTGACCAAAATCACATCATTACAGAAATTTAATTCTCGGGAGCAAAACTTCCCACATCCGGTATGCGCTGGCACCTAGCAACCAGGAGCGCGGTGAATACAAACGGTTGCTATGCGGGATCAGCGCTTTCTCTTTATCTTTATCACTTGTCCCTGTGATAAATTGCTGTAAACCATGAGGAGGAGTTTTGCGGCGGTGTTCTGCACAATAGAACCTTCAAGTAGGTGGAAGCTGTCTTTCTTCAGGTTTCTGGCGTATAACGAGTCAGCTGAGCGCCGTGATCAGTGGACCAAATCAGTGAGGAAGGTGAACAGAGATGGCAGTGTGTGGAGCCATGTAAACCTTTATTAATCATTGTACGTTTGTCTATATAACCACCTTCCCCCTAAAAATAATCAAATCACACGTTATAAAATAACCAACCCATATGTCATTACTGAGGCAGTGCCTCCATTTGAACACCTGTAGCTTTACATTCAATATCAGTTGCTCTGCTCGATGATAATAATAATAATAATAATAATAATAATGGTTGATGTTGTGGTACTACATATTTTCTTTGGAATTTCATCAATATAAATAGCTAACTGCCACAAAATATTTATGTGGACACTGAACGGAATAACTGTCCTTTATTATACAGACAAATGAGAAGAACTATATATGCCAGCTAATTATGAAATGTAATTTTCATATTACATTTTATATTATAAATATAAAACATGAATACGATTTAGACTTTGTAAGAAAAATGGGTGTTTAAGATACCTTCTAAACATTTAACCTCCTGTAACCTTCTTTACCCATTTTCCAGCGGGACCTTTTGCATCAGGAATGAAAACCAAACAAGGCGGAATAAAAGTTAACAATTTATTACAGAATCAGAGGCAATACATTACAGAGCTCTGGGTTCAGAATTCTTGCCCTGTCACCAACAGAGTGCTGGAGCCAGTTTGGAAAATCTGACAACTTCTAACAGCCCCAATTATGAGATAGTAGAGATAGTATCTCATAATTATGACTTAGCTATCTCATTATTATGAGATAGTATCTCATAACTATGAGATAGTATCTCATAATTATGAGATAGTATCTCATAATTATGACTTAGCTATCTCATTATTATGAGATAGCCTGGCCTTAGGACTTTGGGAGACTGAGGAGTTTTTGTGGGCTATGATTACAGTACTTTAGCCTACCTGTAGTTCACAAGCACCACAGGTCCCAGTACAAAGGGTTAATCTTAACAAAAGCAAAGTGTACGATTATTGTCGGTAAAGTTGAGATGTATTAGAGTGAAATGACCGTGGAAATGTGCGGTGCTTCGCCGTCAACTTAATGGCTGGCAACACTTTTACAGGCTATGATGGGAAACTAAAGCGAGGAGTCATACGCTCCCTCCAGGTGCTGACCACGCTGGGATTCCTGGCAAAAGGGACATTCCAAAGGAAGCTGGCAGATCGATCGAGATTTTGCCAGTTGCTCCCGAGCCGAGCCATGCCAGCGGTGTGAGACAGGATGCAGCATTTAGGATAAATAACTATGTAACTCCATTCGTAAAGTCTGAAAGGTCGTTACAGCCTCACTGGCACACTTCTGCATTGATTTGCAACAATAGAGTGAGAACCATGTAATATTAATGAATGGAAACTGTAAGTCATAATTATGAGATAGTATCTCATAATAATGAGATACTATCTCATAATAATGAGATACTATCTCATAATTATGAGATACTATCTCATAATAATGAGATAGCTAAGTCATAATTATGAGATAGTATCTCATAGTTATGAGATACTATCTCATAATAATGAGATAGCTAAGTCATAATTATGAGATACTATCTCTACTATCTCATAATTATGAGATAGCTAAGTCATAATTATGAGATACTATCTCATAATAATGAGATAGCTAAGTCATAATTATGAGATACAGCATGTTTTTTTTTTTTCATTAGAGTGGCGGAAATGGGCTTCCATAAACATATGGCTCACTGTGTACTATTGAAAAATAAAATCTGTAGGCCTAAGTCAAGTAAATTTCGTTCTTTTTCAAATTTTATTTTGACCAGGTATATATGCACACAAGTAACAATTAAAAAAATACACTTTTAACCAACATTATCAACATTACAACAAACAACTGGAAAACTCAAGTGTGAATAATAAACACTATTTATCAATAAAGGTATTACATAATTACAATTGAGAACACATTTTTGTAATCAATATCCATTCAGAAATTTTCTCCGACCTGCATCAGGTTATATACACAAATGTACAATGATTAATAAACGTTGGCTCCACACAGTGCCATCTCTGTTCACCGATCCTCACTGATTCGGTCCACTGATCACGGCGCTCAGCTGACTCGTTATATGCCAGAAACCTGAAGAAAGACAGCTTCCACCTACTTGAAGGTTCTATTGTGCAGAACACCGCCGCACAACTCCTCCTCATGGTTTACAGCAATTTATCACAGGGACAAGTGATAAAGAGAAAGCGCTGATCCCGCATAGCAACCGTTTGTATTCACCGTTGCTATGTGCCAGCGCATACCGGATGTGGGAAGTTTTGCTCCCGAGAATTACATTTCTGTTATGATGTGATTTTGGTCACCGATTGATACTGATTACTCATATTCCCACAGGCAGAAATAGGCCTACATATCTAAATTTTATCATTATCCTACAAAAATATTACATCCACAAAATGATCTGGCAAAATAAATAGATAAATGCCCTTATTTTCTAGTTTTTCAATCTAATGATTTTAAAAATTACTGGAAGACTTTTAAACTTAAAAATTAAAAATAAGAAATGAAACAAAAAATACCTACTCGTCAAAATTACGAAGATGTTTTTATCTCTGTAATATCAATGCATGTACAATTAATTTTGCCCATTTAATAAGAAAGAAAGAAAGAAAGAAAAAAGGAAAGAAAGAACAGACAGTGCAGCGATCGCCAACAATCACTTCCGGGTCGTGTCTTTGTATAAGTGTTTTTTTTAACTTGCATTCGTGTTTTGTTGAACTTGCATTCGTGTTTTTTAACTTGCATTCGTGTTTTGTTGAACTTGCATTCGTGTTTTTTTTTAACTTGCATTCGTGTTTTGTTGAACTTGTATAAGTTTTTTTTAACTTGCATTCGTGTTTTGTTGAACTTGCATTCGTGTTTTTTTTAACTTGCATTCGTGTTTTGTTGAACTTGTATAAGTGTTTTTTAACTTGCATTCGTGTTTTGTTGAACTTGCATTCGTGTTTTTTAACTTGCATTCGTGTTTTTTTAACTTGATTCGTGTTTTTTTAACTTGCATTCGTGTTTTGTTGAACTTGCATTCGTGTTTTTTTTAACTTGCATTCGTGTTTTTTTAACTTGCATTCGTGTTTTGTTGAACTTGCATTCGTGTTTTTTAACTTGCATTCGTGTTTTGTTGAACTTGTATAAGTGTTTTTTAACTTGCATTCGTGTTTTGTTGAACTTGCATTCGTGTTTTTTAACTTGCATTCGTGTTTTGTTGAACTTGCATTCGTGTTTTTTTTACTTGCATTCGTGTTTTGTTGAACTTGCATTCGTGTTTTTTTTAACTTGCATTCGTGTTTTTTTAACTTGCATTTGTGTTTTTTTTAACTTGCATTCGTGTTTTGTTGAACTTGTATAAGTGTTTTTTAACTTGCATTCGTGTTTTGTTGAACTTGCATAAGTGTTTTTTTTTACTTGTATTTGTGTTTTGTTGAACTTGTATAAGTGTTTTGTTGAACTTGCAAAAGTGTTTCAGGTAAATGTATTAATGTTTTGCACTTCCCAGCCACCGTAGTAAACGGAGCTTCAGCATGTGTACACCAAACTGTCATTTGTATAACCACAATCGTGGACTGTGTATCTTTTTCTGAGACTATTTTAGACAAAAAAGTGAATATTGTAATTGCTCAAGTGTCTCTCATGATGAACCCATGATGCCTCGTTAAAGATTTTGGTCCGACTTTGAGCTGCTGTAATCAGTGTTGTATAAAGTACCAAAAAGCCATACTTGAGTAAAAGTAAAAATACCTTACTGGAAAATTACTCGAGAAAAAGTGAAAGTCGCCTGCTATAATATTACTTGAGTAAAAGTAAAAAAGTAGCTAGTATTGACCTACTGTTAGTAAAACGCAATCAAAACTTTGAGTTTAACATTTTCTCTAGCGTTAGCCAGCTTGATGACGTGCCTAACTTTGTGCGGTTGAAAACACACAAGCATCTGAAAGCGTCTCCTTTCTTGGAAGTCCCCAGTTGTTCCACTGGAAACGGGAGGGTACAGACCTGATTTTCAAATGCTTGTGTGTTTTAAGACGCACAAAGTTAGGCACGTCAGCGAACGCTAGCCTGCTAATTCTAGCCTGCTAATGCTAGCTGTGTAATCGGCATCATTGAAGTGCTGTCTACAAACAAATGTGCTATGTTGTTTTAATATAAAGTTCAGCCCTTCACCGCGGTGAATCGATCACTTTGATCTACTTCTTCCTTAGCATCACTTCAGTCGGGAAATCAATGAAAACTTAAGTATGGTTGGCGTGTACTCGATTTACAAAGTGTTACAGAGCAGGGACAGCTATTGTTAAAATGGCCTGGAAGAGGAAATGCCTAGATTCCGAAAAAGTTCCGGAAAGCGTGATAATCCCCTATTGTACCGTGTATATTAAACTGTAGGTTCATGACGACCATCAGCTGGGCAGCGTAGCATAACCTGAAGTGCATTACAGCCAGTGTTGTAAAGTAACAAAGTAAAAATACTTTGTTACTTTACTTAAGTAGTATTTTTTTTTATATTAGTACTTTACTCGCTTTGATCTACTTCTTCCTTAGTATCACTTCAGTCAGGAATCCATGAAAATTTAAGTAGGGTTGGCGTTTATTCAATTTACGATGTGGAACAGAGCAGGGACATTGAACTGGATGCCGGGAAGCCGGAACAAGGAAGCGTGATAATCCCCTAATGACCTGACCTGTGTATCCCGTTAAAGTACCTAAGTTGCTGTAATGTGAGTATTGGGAGGTTTCTATTGATAACCTGTTTGTTTTACATGAATAAAGCTTCATTCCACTTCCCAGGCTCTGGCTTATGACTGCATGTTATTGATCAAACATTAGGCTACATGGAGAATGCCGAAAAGGTCTTAACAAATTACCGTATAACCACTGAAAATGACACACAGATTGTAGCAGTACAGATACAGTATCAGCATGGTTTTGTGGGATAACTTTCCTGTTCAGAAATTCACCTTTTTGTGTGTCACGAAGCGGCACTTTGAGACCATACAGAGGCTTCTGTCAAGCGTGAACCTCACATTAACTAGTAGCCTACTTAGTCCGCACCCTACTGTAAAAACTGGCCCTTGAGAAAGCAGTGATGTTGAATGGTGGGGACGACCCGACAAACCTATCAGCTGAGAAGAAATGCACCACACGCACAATGCGTGTGCATGCGTTGTCCATGAGAAATGGGCCTGGCCAGCCTTGTGGAGTGACAGTCAGGTGAGGCTGTTTTAAAACAGGCTTGCTTGGTTAGAGTGGCAGAACGGGGAGTAAAAAAAACCAAAAAAAAAAAAAACCTTCAGTTTATTACTAAGTTTAAAGTTGACAAGAAAGGATAGTTTGTCACATCTATAAAACTTGTAGTGATGGTCAAACCTTGAAGAGTTTCACATCTGACGCACAGCAGGCGCGCATGTGGCACAGTGACAACAGGTCCAGAGAAGCTGCAACACTGGGCGGCTACAGAAGCTTAAAAATTTGAGATTGGCCAAAGAAAAAAATTTAAAAAAGGAATTCCATCCATGCTGTTTTTCCCTGTTTTAATCTAATACCCTTACAGATACAGCAGTAAGAAAACAACTTCGGCTTTACGTTATTTTTCTTCTCCATCTGTTGGGGATGGGCGGCGTTGGCCCCTTCATAACCGTGGGCCCTGGGTAGTGGAATGTGTCCGGTTGACATCGGCTCGTCAAAAGTTGGAAGGTGTTAAGGACTTCTTTCAGTCAAACACAATCTATGTTGTTATCAGTTTTTGTAATGTGGAAAAATAAATAAATAAATAAAAAATGGGGCAGTTATTTATTCAGAGCTTGAAGTGAAATACCTTTATTTAGCTCAAAGTTACTGAACGCTGTGCAGATCTGATCAACTCAGAGTATTGAGACAGTATATACTGTAGTTGATGCTGATTACATGAACTTGTCTACTGTAAACGTCTGCAGAGAGAATGTTATTTACCTGTTAAGGTGCAACATAAAGGACAGCAATCTGTTATTGTGAATTCAGGTAGACGTCAGGTAATTTTGGACAGATAAGGAAAAACACTGCTTCCACTTGCCTTGAATGGGCTATGGTAAAGTAAAAAGTGCTGATACATTCCTTTGGATGTCTAGCAATAGGCTCGTTTGACTTTGGCTATCTGCATCACAACCTGGCTGGAAGTGAGGGATTGTGGTCCTGGAGTGTTGCATGCTGTGTTAAAAACTTTGTGCAGATCAGTACCCCCAGTACTGGCATGGGTCAGCACTGGGGCTCTGCTGCCCTCTTGGGGGAATGCATATCCATCCCTTTGGGGGGGTGGCTGGGATCCGGGCCTCTGGGTGGCTGCTGGGGGCCCTGAGTCTCGGGCCATATGGGCTTCCTCCTTGCAGAGATGAGGTTGCAGTTGCATGACTGCATCACCATAGAGCACTCTTCATTCTGCATGACAGTGTGATGCTGCTTCCCGTTGCTCTGACTAGATTTTACCTGCTTCTGCCCACTTGTCCAACTCAGGGGACTGCGGGGGGGGGAGGCTCAGTTTCACCCAGAGGTGGCATATGCCTTTAAAGTGCTGATGACATGACCATAACTTCAAGTAACTTTTCCATACAACAACACACCAAGACAAAATAAGTAGTTCTGTGCAGTGGTAAGTCAATCAGACGTGTATTTACGTAAATATCCGATGTTTAGGAGGCTCGGCTAAAGGCTAATAGCTTTTCAGTCGTGAAACGAGCCGCCATGTTGTGACGTCGGCGACTGTACAGAGTTGTGGTCCGCCCATTGAGTTACTTGTATGATCTATGCCGTGGAAAACATGAAAGATGCTCCAGAACAGCTAGATTGGAACTGGATTGTGTGGTGGGATCATCAGCCAGTTCAGAAAAGTGTGATAATGCTGAGGAATTGGGGGAAATCACATTTTAAAAGCTAGAGCTGGCTAGACCCGAAGCCAGCTGCCTACAGCCTGTCTCCCAGCCTCAGGTCCACTGGTTCAGATAAAAGCCTGCAAGACCACACCGAGGGAACCGGAACTGTAAGGAGCGACCCGGAACAACAAAAACCAGACAACAGACCCACAAAGGAGTTTGACATACAGTAGATCTAGGTGTGACAGAAACGAGGCACTCGCCCCCCGCGATAGCTCGCAGCTAACGGCAGCCGCAAGCTAACCGCGGTAAAAAAAAAAAAATAGCCTTTAAAAATTGAGAAAATAACAACTTACATGGTTCCAGTTGAGTTTTAAATAGTTCCCGTTTACAAGGATGAAGATGAAGGGAAGGATGCAGCTTTGGAAGCAGCTGGAAGAGATCTGATGACCAGAGACATCCTCATATAACCGAGCAGTAGGTGTCTGCCGATAACAGGAGCTGTATGACCGATGTGATGAAGCAACGATGGATGTAAAAGAATATTTCCGAGGAGATGATCGCAGTTTCATTGTGTTAGAAGCAAGGGGCAAACTCCGCCTCAGAACAGTGAAGCTCGCTAGCTTGTTGCAAATAGTGTAATCCTCCCTTCATCCGCTAGGGGCTGGCTCCAAGAGCGAGCAAATCCCCATAGACTCCCATGTTAAAAACGCCAACTTCACAGCAGAAATAAACAGGTTTACAGCCTGGTTCAAAAAATCATTTTAGGTTTATTAGGTCAAGTTTACCTTCATGTCAACTGTGAGGGGGGTGAATTTTTTTATAACTCATTCGTTTAGATGTTATTTATTCTTCAAATTACACATAATTAAGGGCGTGTCCTTATGACAGACCGGAAGCTCCGCCTGCCGACCGGAGGCTCCTAGTTAGCTCCTTCTTTGCTCTTAATAAGGTCTCAGTTTGTTACAGAGTCGCACAACGGCGGTGTTTAGTCAGCGAATTGCAAGTCTAAGCATGTCTTACCTTAACCATGCCGCTTAGGGGGCTTATCTTTGTTAGCTCCTCTTAGTTTCGTGTTAGCTCAGTTAGCGTTTAGCCCACAGTACGTCAGCTGTCAATCATTTGCCCCGCGGCCGCGCTGTGCCCATTTTAGGATTTTCCTGGAGTGACGACGTACGTGACACGGCAAGATGGCGACGGTAAGACACGCCCAACTGGCTTCACATTTCTCTATTCAGAAGAGACCGGAAGCTACGTCCAGTAATTATATACAGTCTATGGTTAGAAGTCTCAACACGCTGGTTCCTGAACTTTCAGTAAACAGATGCTCTAGACGAGCAGAGAGGTCCGGTTGCTGCCTGTTTACCGGTGAGACTCATAGGTACGACTCTGATCTGCTTTTCCTTATCCTCTTCAAAATAAAATTCTGAATCTGTGGGAAACCTAAATAAACTAACGCTGCACTTACGAGCTTTTAACCATTAACTGTCAACACAATTTGAAGGCTGAGTCGTTACTGTTTGTCTGTAAAGCTAGAAAAGGAACTTAAAAACCGCAATAGCCACTTCAATGTTAATTAAGCAGCGAAGAAGAGGGCTCTCGCAGACGTCATATTCGGTTTTGGCTCACAGCACCACAGTCTGGTCAGAAAAGCAGCAATTTTTTCTAATAACTCATCTATGCAGCTGCGCTTGTTTATGATACATAGATCATCATGAAGGATGTTTTGTTCTATAAAACATGGCAAAAAATGTCAAAAACGTGTCATCTGCACTTTAAGGTGGTATCAGGTTTTATTTGTGACATTTATTCTCCACATGTGCTTGTGGTGAAAGTTTAAGTAATGAAGGATTAAAATAAAGGGACAACAAGGAAGCAAAGAAGAGGAAGTAATGAAACAGGTTAATATCAGATCTCGTGGCAAAATCTTGCATTCCAAGTATCCCTCTCTTATCATCCACATGAAAAGAATCATCAAGAAAGAAGAGTGTCAGGCTTCTTTTTTTAAAAAGAAAGAAAGAAAGAAAGAAAGAAAATGAAGCCATTGGAGGGAGCTTTCTCTTTTCCTTCTTTATTTTCTTTTGTTTTTAGAAGACAGGTGAACAGCACAACTAAACTAACCAAATTTGTGCTGATATCAGCAGCAGACGTCTCATAGCGATAACAGACTTCAGTTAGGGACAACAGAGATTAATTTTAATATTTCATCAGCTCAAAACAAATTGATCAAAAATGCTCACAATCACTTTTAGGATGTATAAATCTTTATTCCAGACCCAGGGAGATCCATGTTTCATAAAAACAATAAACAAATAAGAAAAACACAGACAAATAGACAACAACAAAACATGCAAGGCCTTCTGCCATATTCAATATTTAACATACAGACAGATTCGCCAATAGTTCCACAGTCTAGAAGAGGATCTAGGAAATAGAACTGCGTACAGGGTATCAGGTTACGTAGGACAGCCCAGCAGGTAGGAACTCCAACACAAACATGTGGCTTGCACTGGACCTTCTTGAGGTTTTCAGCAGCGCCATGCTGTCATTATATACCAACATGAGTTTTCTAATGCTGTCTTGTTTATATCTGCGGCACAGGTGGGCAGTATACATTGGTGTAGCATACCCTCTAAAAAGCGCAACCTTCACAGTTACGGATCACATTCTAAATTTCTGACACAGCATGTTTGCTTGAGCATACAGCTTCCGATACTCCCTGTAGATGTCCTGATCATGAGACAGGCCTTCTGTCATAACATGACCTAGATATGTGACCTCCCTGCACACATTGGGGACAGTGCCAAACAGGTAGAAGTCAGGAAGTTTAACCGTCTGTCTTCTCTACTTTTGACAATCATAATCTTGCTCTGTTTGGTGATATATTTTATATCACATTCAGCACCATACTCAGTACATATCCTCAAAAGCTGTTGGAGACCAGCTCTACATACGTAGACTAAGGGGCCGTTCACACAAGGACGATTGCGGGTATAGATGGCAAAATATTTCAATCGGAAGTGCCTTTCGTTCACACGGCAACGACGTTATTCTGGGTTGAAGATGTAAAACTCTAAAGACTCATTCCAAAGTGGAATTCCTAAAGACGCGATGCTGTTGTGTTCTTGTCTGCATGGTCCAAAATGCAAAAATGATAGTGGACCTGCTCACGCCATGCTCATGTCGCATGTGCGATGACGTCACAACCAAACAGGAAAAACAACAATTTACGTAAACTACGTAAACCCAGTGGATCAAAGGTAGATTTTACGCATGCATGCGGACATGGTGGAGTTCCATCACAGCACCACCTAACGGCCTGGCGTGCATATCCAGTTGAGTTCCACGCTCTCTTGCCTCCTCGTATGCACTCAGATTTCTTCATGACGATGCTCGTGTAAACGCGGCTGAAAAGATGAAGACAAGACTCTGCTTTTGAGTCTTCTCTTCTGATCGTCGCTGTGTGAACGTAGCCTAAAAATGACCAAATCATCTGCATACATAAGTGTCATGATTGTCTCCCCTGCCATGTCATGCCATGCTGCTTTCTTCCTCACTAATCAACTTTATTCTTCCCACCTGTCGGTTCCCTAATTGTTTCCCTGCCTCACCTGTGATCCACATTATTTAAGCCAGTGTTTCCCAACTTCAGTCCTCAGGACTCACTGCCCTGCATGTCTTGGAGGCAACCCTAATTTTGCACACCTGAATCAAATGAATGGCTCGTTAAAAGGCTTTCAAAGAACTTGGAAGGAAGTTCATGCATCTGACAGTGTTGGGCAAGCTACTTAGAAAATGTAGTTAGCTAAGCTACAAGTTATTCTACATTAAATGAAGCTTCACTACACTGAAGCTACACACCAGAGAAATGTATCAAGTTAACCTACAATAAAATAACAAAAGTAGCTTAACTACATCAAAGCTTCTTTTTTTTTTAACATCGAACTTAAAGGTTGAATATGGAACATTTTTATTAAGCGCTATATTTAAAAAAAAAAAATACCTCCACAGGTCGTTTGGGGGGTGTACAGAATCAAAGTACAACATTTCCCAGAAAAATTATATTTAGCCTAATAATAATTATTAAATAATTTTTTTACGGGTTCGATAATGGCATTTTATTTATGTCTATAAGCCAATACACGCCGCTGTTGCAGGTTGCCAAATACGATCTCTGTGTGGAAACAATATTTTGGTCATAGTCAGGCCTGTTCAGGGGAAAACCGTGGAGATGACGAGTGAAGCAGCTGCTTCAGAGCCCTGGAGATATTGGTGTCTGTTTCTGAGGAGGAGTGACCTGAGAAGAGCAAAACCTGGAGTAAATTTAGGTGAAGACTTCACTAAATGGACCCACATAAACGTTTTCCACGGAGTCAAAACACGGAAATGGCGACTTTCCTCCTGGATCGGTAAGCTAGCTTGTTTGCTAACAAGGCTAACGTTAGCTGTCGGTTATAAACTCCTCTGCGTTACTTGTTGGACATGCTGCAGACTGTTGGTCACTTGCGTATCGGCAGTGAGCCTGGCATCCCAGCGGCTGGAGTTGTTTTTCTGCCGTTGCAACTACAACCTAGACACACGTGATGTCGCTGTTCTGTCCGTATTCCATATTCAACCTTTAATTCATTCCAAGTCACATTGCTACATTTTCTAGTGATCAATGAAACTGATCTCTGATCCATTTGATCTGTCAGTTTATTAAAGTCTTCTACCTCAACAAAACTAATACTTACTGTACATACCGTAATCCCCTCGCCCCCGCAAAAAAAAAAAAACCTAGAAAAAAAAAGTTTTGTGTGTGTGTGTGTGTGTGTGTGACTGTCTTCCAGGGCAGCTACTTTGGTTGAATGGAGTCTCTTTTAAAGGAAAACAAAACTTTTCACATTTCAAATGTAACTTAACTATTCAGGTATAAATGAACACTTAATTCTAAAATGTTTGGATAATCATGCATCATACAACCATGATTATCAAAATGTCTCAACTAATACAGCAACTGTCAGTGAGTCAGTCTACTCATTGTAAATCAGTCTTTAGCTTTAATTAAATCTTTATCTCCCTCATTGCTTTTTGTTTTGATTAAAGTAACATGTTTATTTCATCTTGGATTATGTAGTCTTGCTATGAAGCTGTCTGTTTAGTAGAATATTGATTAGCCCCATTTTGTACAACTGCCATCTACACAAATATCAGTTATCTATTTAAACTGACCACAGTTTTGATTTGTAGGGGAAAAAGAACACTGGACTAAAAGCATGAAGATACGGTTGTATCCGACGCAGTGATATGTCCGTATCCGTCACGTTTACGGACTGTATCCGGGGAAATCCGCACCGCATACCTTAAGGATTCTGTTTTCGGATATCCCCGGAAACGGACCATTACAGATCCTGAAAAATCCCAAAACCCGGATACTTATCTGCCGAGTATCCTGAAGATACGTTTCCGGGATTCCCCACGTTTCCCACTTTAGATCTGTCTGCATACTGGCCGCATCTTAGCGTATCACGTTCACAGATCAAGACTGTATACGTGACGGATGCCCGTCGGATATTTGCGTGTTCTCATTGAAGCAGATACAGAAACCCTGCTGTGGTACACCTCTTAAGGCAAGCAACCCAACTTTCAAAAGTAGGCCTAAACTTCTTAAAAATTTTCATCCTGCTTTATTAGACAATGTAAAACCACAATTAATCGAATAGTGGGATCTTAATATTTGAGTTCTGTACTTTCATGTAATATAATAGTTGGGCCAGTATACACAATATTCATTTCATCCTGCTTCATTAGACATTTTCAAACCACAATTATAATAAAAATAGTGAGATCTTAATATTTGGGTTTCTGTACCTTCATGTATATAATAGTTGGGCCAATTTACACAATATCCACTTCAATATGCATTTATGAGATCCCTTGTTGTGAGATTATATAACTATACAGCAGAAAATAAATCAAGACATAAAAAGACACTGTATTTTCAATTTTTTTTTATTAACACACACTGACTATTTCACAAATAGATGCTGTTAACATTTCTCGGGGGCTGCCTCGTGCTGAACAAGCCACTGGCAACTCTGTGGTGGATCATTCTGTGATAAGTCTTTTGATGCTCCACAAGTTGGTGCTGACACCTCTGCAAAATGTCTGTTAGTTTTGGTGCCCTCCACGCAGGTGGATACACTCTCCACGTATCCTTGTCCTCAATGTCTGTCTCCTCATCACTCATTAGGTTGGCAGGCACCCCTTCAAGGTAATGGTACTCCTCATCTGTCAAAACGGAGCGAGCCACCGATCGGCGAGCGTGTAGAAGCTTAAACAGAAAACAGAATACATTTGTTAACTACAGGTGAATGAGAATATTTTAGATTTATATATTAACACAATACACACATTAAAACATGTTTAACCCTCTTCTGTATTGCCAGAAATTATTAAAAATTTCTGTTATTGTAGCCACAGATAAGACAGCAAACTAACAAAACAGCATAGAAAAACTGTAAAAGGGTACGGTGTAACTTTTGGCCACTTGAGGGCGCCACCACTGTAACTTTCAACAGGCTAACAGTAAAAATCATGTCTCCAAAAGAGTGACCCAGATCATCTGATCGTTTCAGCCATAGACATATACGTACACCCCATTAGACGCTGCTGGTGGCTAGGCTGATGTGCCTATCGGGCGGCCATCTTGGGTAATACCGCTGCTGTCAGAATGAATTGGAGGCTCCTCAGATCTCATTAATACATATTGCAGGTCCAAACATGACGAACACCACTTTCCTCAACAGGCACACATTCACTCTGACGGCAGTCTGGTCTGACCCAAGATGGGTGCTCTGTCAGCACGTCTCAAACCCGCGGATGCGAGGTGTATCGATGTCTATGGTTTCAGCAATGTCCCCACTCCTGCAAAGTTACGTCTGGTTTCTGAAGAGGGCAGCCTGTTCAGTGTATCCATACTTGTCGAGCACTCGGTTTTGACGCCATAAACCATCTAGTACTGCTAGACTGGGGCAATATTAGGGTCAAGTTACCCGGTATCCAGTTAAAGAAAATGCATTAACAACCCATTAGTCAACTCACCCTGTGCCTTCTGTTGTTCAACGCCTTGGCTCTGCGATCTGCTTCCATTTTGTTTTCCTCTGACAACTTCGACTCCCTCTTTATGTTTTCAAAATATCTGTTGCAGGCTTCTGCGCACACAAAAAGGACAATATGTGAAAACGTTTTAAATTAAATAGTTTTTGGAGTGCAAGTAAGAACCTATTTTAAAATCCGAACTTACTTCTTATCAAGGTGGAGTCTTTTTTTTTTTTTTTTTTTTTTTTTTTTTTGTTTGGGCGTGGTTTTTTTCTTCCGCGTAGGTTTTAGGGTCGGTTGTTATAGAATAATATTTGTTCCTTGTTTAAAAAATATTTTTTTTTTTTTTTTTTTTTTTTTTTTATTTTTTTTTTTTTTTTTTTTTTTTTTTTATTTTTTTTTTTTTTTTATTTTTTTTTTTTTTTTTTTTTTTTTTTTTTTTTTTAATTTGTTTAACTTTTTTTTTTTGTTTTATTTTTTTTTTTTTTTTTTTTTTTATTTTTTCTTTTTTTTTTATTATCGTATCAAAAATTATATATTATTTTCAACACTATTTTCCCACCCTACAATACCTATTATTCCCACCCTATGTGTATTCATCCTCATCCGTAATTGTCTGCGAGACCGTCTTTGTTACAGATGAATTGTGCTCCGATGTAAACCTGCAGATAATATTCAAGAAAATTTGTATAACCAAGAAACACAATGTGATATCAAAAAGATGCTCTGAATATGGTTAATTGCAAGGACTCCCTTGCAAAAGAGGTTTTTAATCTCAATGAGACTCTTCCTGGATAAATAAAGGTTAAATGAAAAGAAAAAAAAAAAAAAAAGAGTTCCGACTGTTTAAGAAAACAGTGCCATTATTTTTTGGGTAAATTAAACATTGACAAAGGTATAATATATTTTATGATCTGACAACCACTGAAGAGGCTTCTGCACCCTCTCAGCAAAAAAAAAAAAAATAAAGCACAGAACTACTAATCAGATGACAGACCATTAAACAGATGTCTCACCTCTCATTTCCCCTGTACTTTTGTCCATCCTCTAGACTCCTGTGGATCCTTTTTACCTCACGCTAGAAAAAAGCCAATATCACAGACAGAGAAAAGTTAAATCATGAAAGAAAACAATTCCTGAACTTTCTGGAAACAAAAAGGAGGTCAATTAAAAAAAGGATCAACCTTATTCATTCTAAATTTCTATCAAGGTGCTTTCGTTTGTATCAAACAGCAGCTACATATCAATATTAATGACTTTAAACTGCAAATTTAAGTTGCTTAAAATGTGCAATATAGTGTGTGGCTCTGTATTTCTTGTAATTATTGTTAGTGTCAGTTGGTGTAATACTGCTGTAACAATGACAGTTTTCCTGTCAAGTCACTAAGTTGTGTATTCCTTTTTTTAAACTTTAATAATACTGTGAGCTCGAAGCGGCTTTTTTGTGCTGATTTGCTCTTTATTTACAGACATTTACAGACATAAATAAAAGGACAAATCACCTCAAAAAAGCCAATTCAAGCTCGCGGGGGGTCCGACTAATGTTTTGTGACAAAAAATTGGTGAAATGAATGAGTTTGTGACAGATAATGCCTTATTTAAAGGCTGCGCGCGGTTTCCCCATCACTTCCATTATATCACATACGCTGATCTGGAGTGGATCTAAATATCTCCTGAAGAAATTCAAGTTGCACCAAAACTGTCTGGGTGAATAAATGAACATATTGACCATCCTTTTTCTAACAACTCGTAACATGGAGGTGAGATTGTTGAGCACGGCCAACTCTCAAGTCCTGTCTGGGAGAACTTCAGAGAGAGGGAGCTGAATAAAGTCGACAAAACTAAATCAGTGTGCAGACATTGCAGAACTAAGAGCTCAGTATAAACCTGTTTTATAGGTAATGAGACCTGGAACCAGTCTGTAAGCAGGTGCTGGATAGAAAACCATATCACAATAAATTAACCAGACTTAGTAAGCAGTGCAAGATCTGGTAGGGCAGTGCCCTGCCAATATGATAGTAGGGAAAACACTGGCTCAGGTATATATTATGAACTTGGCTGTGATGTTTAAGTTTCGTGAACTTGTTGATAAAACACAAGACAGATAATTTGTTCATTTTTTCTACATTACTGTACTGAGGAAAAACCAAACAGTGTGTACTGAGGTACATACCGAACCATGATTTTTGTGTATGTTTACAGTCCTAATGGGTAGCTAGATCTGTGCTAACACAAAACTGAACTGAGTACAACAAAAAAGGCCTAACGGACAACTTACAGATAGAGCCTTGGGAATGTGCTGTTGAGTGCGTGGTGGTTCCCCGGCTGCTGCACTTGCTGCTCCCGCAGCTAATTGGCCCTTCAAATCTTCCACTGCCTCGGTAAGCACGGTCATCATCCCCATCATCTTGTCCACTTTTTTATGAACACTGGAGATGGCCCTGAAACATTTGGAGTTGTGTTTGGCAACATTTCAGTTACTGACTATATTAACACAAATAAACATCACAGAAGCCCAAGCACGTGAACTCAATTTCTTCACTTAGGAACTTTTTCTAGACTTGTTGACAGTTTCACTGGTGAATTTGAAATTTTAATATTTCATTAGTAACTTGAAATACCTCTAATCAAAATATTTTAGAGTGAATAGTAAACTGATACGGGTCTGCTCACCCAGCGCAGTTCTGATTAGCGTCCGTTAGCATCATTAGCATACAGCCCCCCGCATTGCATGCGAATGCCAGTGAACTCTGCCCCATAACAACCGTGTTACTCTAATCCTAGTTTGTTTCCTGGCTAGGTTAGCCTCGTTTGAGTAATAGGGGATTATCACGCTTACCGAAGTTCCCGGATTTTGACACTTCCTCTTCCGGGCCATGTTAACATCAGCCGTTCCTGCTCTGTTATACTGTTTAAATCGGATAAACTCCAAACATATTTAAGTTTTCATTCTAGACTGAAGTGATACTGGATCAAAAGCTGGATCAAAGCGATCGATTTGCCGCGGTGAAGGGCCGAACTTTATAATAAAACACACGTTTGTTTGTCGCCGGTGGGGCACAACACTGGCACTTCACAGCATGCTAGCATTAGCCAGCTAGCGTTTACTGACGTGCTTAACATTGTGCGTCTTAAAACACACAAACATCTGAAAATCGGGTCTGTACCCCCCCGTTTCCAGTGGAACAACTGGGGATTGCCAAGAAAGGAGACGTTTTCAGATGCTTGTGTGTTTTCAGCCGCACAAAGTTAGGCACGTCATCAAGCTGGCTAATGCTAACCTGCTAACAATAGTCCGCCAGCTACTACTCTGTTAAACTTTGTAAATCGGATAAACGCCAATGCCAAGTTTTCATTCCAGACTGAAGTGATGCTGAGGAAGAAGTGGATCAAAACGACCGATTCGCCGCGGTGAAGGACCGAACTTTATAATAAAACGACACACGTTTGTTTGTGGCCGGCAGACTGCGCAGTCGTGTTAGCAGGTTAGCATTAGCCAGCTCAATAACGTGCCTAACTTTGTGCGGCTGAAAACACACAAGCATCTGAAAGCGTCTCCTATCTTGGCAGTCCCCAGTTGTTCCACTGGAAACGGGGGGGTACAGACCCGATTTTCAGATGTTTGTGTGTTTTAAGACGCACAATGTTAAGCACGTCAGTAAACGCTAGCTGGCTAATGCTAGCATGCTGTGAAGTGCCGGTGTCGTGTCCCACCGGCGACAAACAAACGTGTGTTTCATTATAAAGTTCGGCCCTTCACTGGGCGAATCGATCGCTTTGATCCAGTATCACTTCAGTCTAGAATGAAAACTTAAATATGTTTGAAGTTTATCCGATTTAAATAGTATAACAGAGCAGGAACGGCTGTCGTTAAAATGGCCCGGAAGAGGAAGTGTCAAAATCCGTGAACTTCCGGTAAGCGTGATAATCCCCTATCTGGAGAAAGACTTGAGTGTTCCTGTGTTTCTTGCTCTGAGACTCAACCTTTATTTTACAGGTCAGTACTTGGTTAAAACCGCCATACATGAGAGCTTTAAGCTTTGTACTCCTTCTGTAAGTGACAGATAGTAATGTTGTGACGATGTGTGAAACTTTTTGATCACTTTTGTAAAAGTTTATTTAGCCGCCGTCAGTAAGGGCGGGAAAGCCGAGCCGCATTGTGCCTGTAATCTCGCGAGATTGTGCCTGTAATCTCACATTGTTCTCGCGAGAGTTCGCTCGCTCGTTTGAAATTCATCCCTGTTGATAGTAAACTCAGATACTAGTTTCTTTACAATTTGTATATCGCTCCGAAATTGTTTGAGAAGACTCTTGATATGACTTCATATGTTTAATGAATCTAGAATAATATTTGTTAAGGTTTAAAGCAGTGATGACAATCACTATGTTGCATAAGTGTTGGTTTATCACATGGAAGAATGTTTGGGTGTAGTCATGTTAAGATGATTAATTTACATACTAAAGTGCATTGTCTGTATCTGAATAGGTTTATTGAACTTAAGAGTATAAATGAGCAATCCTGAATTTTGCACTATGTTCATTGAAGACAAAATGATATTTAAAGGTCTTGTGTAGTTTGTGTGTCAACTGAAACTGTGCTAAGCAGTAATAACAGTTACAGTAATTACAGGTGCAGATTGCTGTAATTGACTTTGTTTGGACTTTATTAGTTAATGTAAATAGGACAAGGAAGATGCACTGGTTGTAAATTGTATGTGTTGAATCAATCTAAGAGACGCAATCTGGAGAAAGACTTGAGTGTTCCTGTGTTTCTTGCTCTGAGACTCAACCTTTATTTTACAGATTCTCTCTGTTACTGTGGTCATCGTGCCCGAGACCCGTAACATTTACATACTCCAGCAGTACAATAATGATCAAATGATCTTAGTAATGATAGTTATGAAAAAAATGTAAAGCAACAACAAAAACCCAAATATAATAAGCAGACGCTTATACTAGTCTGATATCACTCTTACACCAGTCTCATACCAGTGTCATACTAGTATGATTCTAGTGTGATATCAGTCTTACACCAGTCTGATATTATTCTTATACTAGTGTCATACCAATATGATACTACTCTGATATCAGTCTTATATAAGTCTCATTCATCAGCTATCCACACAGCTACAGAGCTGACAGTTCATCACAGTTAGACAGACTTTATTTTTCAGAATTATATTGAACAAATCCTGTGCACACTTCCCAAACAACTGTCCACTGAACGAAAACCATGAGATAGCAAAATAATATTTTCACCACGAGTGCCACAAGGCTTTGAGGAACTCATAAAATGTATTTTATTTTATCCTAAGGTGAACAGAATTGCAATGGTGGCAAGTTAAATCCACATGACGTTTTAGGATCATAAATCTGGCAAATGAATAATGATAAACAAGAATAAAGAGAAACAGAAAAACAAAGTGCATTCACACAGTGCCATGTACCCAGACTACTAGCATGGTCTCACACTTTGCCGAAGCCATGAGAGCCTTTAATTGCAAAGTCCATCATTTTGTGGAACTCAGTTTTGTCATCCACCCCTCTTGGTAACAACAACACCAGTGCACACGTCGATGCATATGGTAAACGTTTTTCACCAGGCTCCTGGTCAAAAAGTCAATTGGTGGTGCTGGCAGGAATCCAAGAGGGGGCACTGCATCCGCACCAGTGACAAACACCAGGACATCCTCGAATGTTAAGTTCACCTGTCCCTCTGTGAAGACAGTAGAAAAGTGTTAACTTCTTTCATAATAAATAAAAAAAGTTTTTAGGCAGGAGTTGGATTACCCTGAATGTCCCTCAGCAAACATGCCCAGCAAAATATGGTGTCCTCCTCCAGTTCCCTGCGATTGCTCCCGGCCACCGACCATTTAATGTTGAACAGGGCCTGCATGCCGGTTCTGGTGAGTTTCTCACCAGTCTTACAAAACACCGGCTGAAACTGTACGTAGGATCCCTGGACGATTTCCCAGAAGCCACCACAGGAGTTAAATCCCTCAATATATTGACTTAACATGCTGGCTGTTCTGTGGGGAAAATAATTTGTGGATTTAGAAAGGATATTAATTTATGTAAACCGAGTCAATATTGTGTGCCTTTGGAGTCCTCATCAGAGTTCCTCAATTGTAAGAAAACTGTTGTGGTATAATTAACATTTGTTGTACTGTGATAGTTTACCAAACATTTATCTACATATTTAAAAAATAATTTGTCTCTTGAAACATTTTCCCTTTATTTTTTAGTTTCCTTTTTGATGTACAGGATTTTGGCACGTCCCACACACTGCTCTGTCCACTACTGTATAATTAGTTGTTAATGATTCTAAATAAAAAATCTTTACATGATTTTCTGACCACAACTTTAACAAAACAAGGCCATGTCATCATACAAGGTCCATTTTTATAAGCTTTACACATTTTGTGTGTGTCCATGAAATCTTTGTCCACCCTGTCATTATGGGATAGTCGGACCTTTAAGAAACCCTCCAAGTTTTTAATGACGTATTACTATTAGCATGTCTTTGTTCAAGGGTGGTGGAAACTGTGGTTAGTTGAAAAGTATTTCCACTTCTATTTTTGTATTTTCAATTGCATTATACATGTATTTGGGTGTCTTCAAGCATAACATGTCCACCCTGTCATATGGAAATTTCAGTGATTAAATTTGAAATACATTAGTTAAACAGTATATATTCAGCTTGCTAACAAAATCAAGTCACTAGCCACCAGGGCTTGAAATTCACTTCTCAAAATGGGGGGAATTCCCCCTTACATGCTTCACCAAGGGGGGATTTGTATACTTTGAGGGAGGGGGGTATTTACAGGGCGCTTTACCACAGGTCTTACAGTGTCCTAATAATAATAATAATAATACATTTTATTTGAAGCGCCTTTCAAGAAACCCAAGGTCACTTTACATAAATAGTAAGCAACATAAAATAACAGTTAAAACAATAAAAATAGAAAACAGTTAAAAACTATAAAACAGAGTAGACAGGTGCAGTAAGGATGGTCAGAGGTTAAAGGCGAGTTTGAACAGGTGAGTTTTGAGGAGGGATTTGAACTGAGGGAAGGAACTGGTATTGCGGAGGTCAGGTGGGAGGGAATTCCAAAGTTTGGGAGCAGAGCAACTGAAGGCTCTGCTCCCCATGGTAACAAGGCGGGGGGAGGGGACAGTGAGATGGAGGGAGGAAGAGGATCTGAGGGAACGAGAGGGGATGGCAGTGTGGACCAGAGCGGACAGGTACGGAGGAGAGAGATTATGAATGGCCTTGAAAGTAAAGAGGAGGATTTTAAAGATGATTCTGGAGGAGATGGGGAGCCAGTGAAGTTGTTGTAGGACTGGGGTGATGTGAGCAGAGGAGGGGGTTTTAGTGATGATGCGGGCAGCAGAATTCTGGACCAGTTGAAGTTTATGGAGTGATTTGTGAGGTAGACCGAAGAGAAGAGAGTTACAGTAATCAAGACGGGAGGTGACCAGACTGTGGACCAGGACGGCAGTGGAGTGAGGAGTGAGGGAGGGACGAAGACGGTTGATGTTGCGAAGGTGGAAGTAAGCTGTCCGGGTTATGTTACTGATGTGGGCTTGAAAAGATAGAGTGCTGTCGAGGATGACACCCAGACTCTTAACCTGTGGGGAAGGAGGGACTGAGGAGTTGTCGATTGAGAGCGAAAAGCTAGTAATTTTGGTGAGAGTTGAGGGGGTGCCGATGAGAATGAACTCAGTTTTATTGCTATTAAGTTTGAGAAAATTAGAGGAGAACCAGGACTTTAAGTCGTCCAAACAGTTGAGGAGAGAAGGAGGTGGAAAGGATGAATTAGGTTTACTGGAGATGTAGAGCTGGGTGTCATCCGCGTAGCAGTGAAAATTAATGTTGTGTTTCCGGAAGATAGTGCCAAGGGGGAGGATGTAGGTGATAAACAGAAGGGGGCCCAGGACAGAACCTTGGGGGACACCTGTAGTGAGAGTAGAGGATTGGGAAGAAAAAGATTTGAGCTGGATGAACTGAGTGCGGCCAGAGAGGTATGATTTAAACCAGCTGAGTGGAGTGTGGATGATGCCAAGAGAGGATAATCTATGGAGAAGGATGGAATGAGAGATGGTATCAAAGGCCGCACTCAGATCAAGAAGGATGAGTATTGAAAGGAGTCCAGAATCTGCTGCAATGAGGAGGTCGTTGGTGATCTTTAAGAGTGCGGATTCTGTGCTGTGAAGGGGACGAAAACCAGACTGGAATTGTTCGTACAGATTATTGTGAGATAGATGAGTATGGAGTATGAGTATGGAGTTGAGAAGCAACTATTTTCTCGAGTATTTTGGAGTATTTTGGAAATGCCCTAATGCCCAAACACCCCCTAATGGAGAGAACAAGCAATGGAGCTACGTGTCCCTCGCCCGGACGCGGGTCACCGGGGCCCCCCTCTGGAGCCAGGCCCGGAGGTGGGGCACGGAGGCGAGCGCCTGGTGGCCGGGCCTTCGCCCATGGGGCCCGGTCGGGCTCAGCCCGAAATGGAGACATGGGCCCCCCCTCCCGCGGACCCACCACCCGCGGGAGGGGCCATAGGGGTCGGGTGCATTGTGAGTTGGGCGGCGGCCGAGGGCGGGGGAGACCCTGGCGGTCCGACCCCCGGCTGCAGAAGCTAGCTCTAGGGACGTGGAACGTCACCTCTCTGGTTGGAAAGGAGCCCGAGCTGGTGCGCGAGGTCGAGCGGTTCCGACTAGATATAGTTGGACTCACCTCGACGCACGGCTCGGGCTCTGGGAACACCATCCTCGAGAGGGGCTGGACCTTGTTCCACTCTGGAGTTGCTCCCGGTGAGAGGCGCCGAGCGGGTGTGGGCATACTCATTGCCCCCGGCTCGCTGCCTCTGCGTTGGGGTTCACCCCGGTGGACGAAAGGGTAGCCTCCCTCCGCCTTCGGGTGGGGGGGACGGGTCCTGACTGTTGTCTGTGCCTATGCACCGAACAGCAGTTCAGAGTACCCACCCTTTCTGGAGTCCTTGGACGGCGTGTTGGAAAGCGCGCCCTCCGGGGACTCCATCGTTCTGCTGGGGGACTTCAACGCTCACGTGGGCAACGACAGTGAGACCTGGAGGGGCGTGATCGGGAGGAACGGCCCCCCTGATCTGAACCCGAGTGGTGTTTTGTTGTTGGACTTCTGTGCTCGTCATGGATTGTCCATAACGAACACCATGTTCAGGCATAAGAGTGTCCACGTTTACACCTGGCATCAGGACACCTTGGGCCGCAGTTCCATGATCGACTTCGTAGTCGTGTCGTCGGACCTGCGGCCCCTTATCCTGGACACTCGGGTGAAGAGAGGGGCGGAGCTGTCCACTGATCACCACCTGGTGGTGAGTGGGCTCAGATGGTGGGGGAGGTTGCCGGTCAGACCTGGCAGGCCCAAACGTGTCGTGAGGGTCTGCTGGGAACGTCTGGCTGAGTCCCCTGTCAGGGAGAGCTTTAACTCCCACCTCCGGGAGAGCTTCACCCATGTTCCGAGGGAGGTGGGGGACATTGAGTCGGAGTGGGCTATGTTCCGCACCTCTATTGCTGAGGCCGCTAGTCGGAGCTGTGGCCGCAAGGTTGTCGGTGCCTGTCGTGGCGGTAATCCCCGAACCCGCTGGTGGACACCAGCGGTGAGGGATGCCGTCAAGCTGAAGAAGGAGTCCTACCGGGCCTTCCTGGCCTGTGGGACTCCGGAGGCAGCTGACAGGTATCGGCGGGCCAAGCGGAGCGCGGCTCTGGCGGTCGCTGAGGCAAAAACTCGGGCATGGGAGGAGCTCGGTGAGGCCATGGAGAACGACTTCCGGACGGCTTCGAGGCGTTTCTGGTCCACCATACGGCGACTCAGGAGGGGGAAGCAGTGCACCATCAACACTGTGTACAGTGGGGATGGTGGGCTGCTGACCGCGACTCGGGACGTCGTGGGCCGGTGGAGGGAATACTTTGAAGACCTCCTCAATCCCACCAACACGTCTTCCGAGGAGGAAGCAGAGTTTGGGGACTCAGGGGTGGACTCTTCTGTCACTGAGGCTGAGGTCGCCGAGGTGGTCAAAAAGCTCCTCGGTGGCCGGGCCCCGGGGGTAGATGAGATCCGCCCGGAGTTTCTTAAGGCTCTGGATGCTGTGGGGCTGTCTTGGTTGACGCGCCTTTGCAGCATTGCGTGGACATCGGGGGCAGTGCCTCTGGACTGGCAGACTGGGGTGGTGGTCCCCCTCTTCAAAAAGGGGGATCGGAGGGTGTGTTCCAACTTCAGGGGGATCACACTTCTCAGCCTCCCTGGTAAAGTCTATTCGGGGGTACTGGAGAGGAGGATCCGTCGGATAGTCGAACCTCGGATTGAGGAGGAGCAGTGTGGTTTTCGTCCTGGTCGTGGAACAGTGGACCAGCTCTACACTCTCTTCAGGGTCCTGGAGGGGGCGTGGGAGTTCGCCCAACCAGTCTACATGTGCTTTGTGGACTTGGAGAAGGCGTTCGATCGTGTCCCCCGGGGATTCCTGTGGGGGGTGCTCCGGGAGTACGGGGTGCCGGACCCCCTTATTCGAGCTGTTCGGTCCCTGTACGACCGGTGCCAGAGCTTGGTCCGCATTTCCGGCTGTAGGTCGAATCCATTCCCGGTGAGAGTTGGACTCCGCCAAGGCTGCCCTTTGTCACCGATCCTGTTCATAACCTTTATGGACAGGATTTCTAGGCGCAGCCGAGGTGTTGAGGGGATCCGGTTTGGTGGCCTCAGGATCGGGTCTCTGCTGTTTGCAGATGATGTGGTTCTGTTGGCGTCATCGGGCCGTGATCTCCAGCTCTTGCTAGGGCGATTTGCGGCCGAGTGTGAAGCGGCCGGGATGAGAATCAGCACCTCCAAATCCGAGACCATGGTCCTCGCCCGGAAAAGGGTGGAGTGTCCTCTCCGGGTCGGGAGTGAGGTCCTGCCCCAGGTGGAGGAGTTCAAGTATCTCGGGATCTTGTTCACGAGTGAGGGAAGGATGGAGCGGGAGGTGGACAGACGGATCGGTGCGGCATCTGCAGTGATGCGGACGTTGCATCGGTCCGTCGTGGTGAAGAAGGAGCTGAGCCAGAAGGCGAAGCTCTCTATTTACCGGTCCATCTACGTTCCCACCCTCACCTATGGCCATGAGCTGTGGGTCATGACCGAAAGAACGAGATCGCGGGTACAAGCGGCCGAAATGAGTTTCCTCCGCAGGGTGGCCGGGCTCTCCCTTAGAGATAGGGTGAGGAGCTCGGTCATCCGGGAGGGACTCAGAGTAGAGCCGCTGCTCCTTCGTATAGAGAGGAGCCAGATGAGGTGGCTCGGGCATCTGATTAGGATGCCTCCTGGACGCCTTCCTGGAGAGGTGTTCCGGGCACTTCCCACCGGGACCAGACCCCGGGGTAGGCCCAGGACACGCTGGAGGGACTACGTCTCCCGGCTGGCCTGGGAGCGCCTCGGGATCCCCCCGGATGAGCTGGCGGCTGTGGCCGGGGAGAGGGAAGTCTGGGCTTCCCTGCTTAGGCAGCTGCCCCCGCGACCCGACCCCGGATAAGCGGAAGAAGACGGTACGGTACGGTACGGTATTTTGGAAATGAAGGGGAGGTTGGAGATGGGTCGAAGATTGTCAAAGTTATTTGGATCTGAGCCGGGTTTTTTTAATATTGGTGTAATGACTGCAGTTTTGAAAGGAGATGGAACAATTCCAGTGGTAAGGGAGGAGTGGATGATGGTGATGATAAGAGGGAGGAGGGAAGGAAGGCAAGATTTTACCAGGACTGTCGGAAGGGGGTCAAGTTGGCAGGAAGAAGATTTGGATTTATGGATGAGTTCAGATATGAGTGAGGGGGTAGGAGGTTCAAAAACAGAAAGTAGACTAATCGGTGGGGGAAGATCATCAGAGGAGCAGAGAGGGGGCGTAGAGAGTAGAGACTGGTGGATGGTGTGGATTTTTGTATTGAAAAATGACATGAGAGAGTTGCACTGAGCTGTGGAATAGAAGTGAGGGGGGAAGGAATCAGGGGGCCTAAGAATAGTGTTGTAAAGAGAAAAGAGAGCCTTGGAGTTACCTTCATGAGAGGAAATAATAGCAGAATAAAAGTTGTTCTTGGTTTGACAGATGCAATCTTTGTAATATAGAACATGGTTGAAATACATTTCTTTATGGATAGATAGTCCAGTTCTCTTATAAAGACGCTCAAGTTGGCGACCTTTAGATTTCAGGAGGCGGAGTTGAGGGGAGAACCATGGAGCAGAAACAGAAAAGGAAACAGATCGAGTTTTCAGGGGAGCAAGTGTGTTAAGAACATTGGATAAACTGTAATTGTAATGAGAAACCAAATCAGTGGGATCAGATGAGTTGAATGGAAAATCAAGGCAACTGATTGCAGATGAGAGGTGGGCAGGATCAATGTCCTTAATGTTACGGAAGGAGATGAAACGTTGAGGCTTGGTTGGGGAGAGAGGAAGATTAACACTGAAGGAGAGAAGAAAATGGTCAGAGATGGGTAGTTCGGCAGCGGCAATGTTGGAGGGAATGATACCAGAGCAGCAGATGAGGTCCAGAACATGTCCTTTGGAGTGAGTGGAAAAGTCAATGTATTGCATGAAACCAATATTCTCTAGACAGGATGCAAAATCTTTGGTAAGTGGAAGATGGGAGTTGTCCATGTGGATGTTGAAATCACCAAGCAGAATTATGTTAGATGAGAGGGAGGATAAATGAGAAAGGAAGTTTGCAAAATCTGTAATAAATTCACTGTTATACTTGGGTGGGCGGTAGACAGATGCAATGACAGTTGGATTAGGGCCGGGGAGTTTGCAGACAGTGGATTCAAAAGTATTGAAAGTGGGAGCAGATACCGACACAACTTTCCATTCCTCACGGTGAATAATCGCGAGACCACCACCACGACCGGAGCCACGGGGTTGGGCAATGTAAACAAACCCCGGGGGCGTGGCCGCGTTGAGCTGCGAGAAGTCGCCAGGTTGCTGCCAGGTTTCCGTTAAGCAGAAAAAGTCATACTTGCGGTCTGTGAGGAGATCCTGGATAAGATGACCTTTACTCGTCAGAGAGCGGATGTTTAGAAGACCAAAGTTGAGACAGCTGGAAGCGGAGCTGGCGGGAGCGTTAGCCGACCTGGCGAGGTTGGCTAGCACACTGTGGTTGACAGCCCGGTCAGCGTTGTGTGGAGGGCGACGGGAGGAGGACCAGAAGGATTTGATCTTCTTGGAGGTGTCCCAGTTGAAGGAGCGGCGAGATCCGCGGTGGATATATCTCCGAGAATAACTCTTTGAAGGCTGTCGAGCGATGTCAGAATGAAGGCGCACCACCGGCGACATCACCGGCAGGCAGGGACGCAGCCGTAGCAGCTCTTCAGCCGAGTATTGTAAGAGACTGGAAACAGGCCGCAGCAGGTAGGTCCAAACAGCGATCAGCAGTAACGTAGTCCTGACAATCCTCATTTTCGAGAGGTTTCAGGCAAGTAATGAAGCCAATGGAGAGTTATTGCAGTTAAAAAGTTTAAAACGAAAACCGGCGAGCAGCGGCGTCACGTCGCCAGCGTTCACTCCAACCGGAAGCCTCCTATCCATACATATTGCAGTAATCTGTTGCATCTTTCAACTGCATTATTCTGGTGGTTCTTTCTTCCAGCTCTGTTCTGTTCTCTCTCCTCTATGTAATCTCTTGTGTTTGATAAAAGTTCTGTTAAAATAAAACTGGTCTTGGGGAACACAGAGCATCTTCTACATGCAAGGCTAGAAAACTGTCAGATACTTAATGAATATAATAATAATAATACATTTAAGAACACCTTTAAGAATACCACCCAAAGACACTTAATAGGAAAGAAAATAAAAACACAGAAAATATAATAAAGAAGATAAGATAAAAGATCAACAAGAACAAGTGAAGAGCAGTGAGAAAATGATAAGGAAACATTCTCCAAATCAGCTTCTTTCTCCAAAATAATACCAAATTTAGATTTTTAATAGGGCATATTTAATGCTGTTTAGCCTATGCATCAAAATATAAAATGTATTCATCATATCAACCTATTACTTATCAATACTATCTTTATCTATGAATCGATCTCACATTCAGCTGCCATGTGAGAAACGGTGACGCAGCGCTGATGTTGGTCTCATCACACCAACATTAAACTGAGCAGCTCGTGTCTCCATCATTATGATCAAACACGAATATTCTGAGCCAGTTAGGCTAAAACTTTTCTTTGGGCTGCTTGGTACCGTGACCAGCACCGGCGCTACCTGAGGATCCAGAGGATTTGGGTCGTAAACGAGACCGACACCGCGCCGCCACAGCGAAGATCTTTACTGGTGTTGGTCCAGACCAGCTTCCCTTCAGGTGACCCGAAGTTACATTTACGTTATAAGACTCCGTGAAAGTATCGTCTTACTGGTGGGAAATCCGCCAACTATGGTTGGTTTATAAACAAGAGGGAAACTGTGACATCTGACAGGTCAGAGAGAGAGAGAGAAAGGGAGCACGCCAGCGTGCGTTTAATGGCCAACGCGGGAGGCGACGTCACTCCTCCTGAATGAAAGGAGAAGGAGCGACGTCGCCTTAATGTGTTGAGCCCTTTATGCTTCGCTATTACATGGCCCCGATGCAAACGTTCACTGCACATTATGTCGCTGCAATTGCAAGCGGGAATTTCCCGCATTATAAGAGCGAAGTTTGCGGGTGTTGATGGTATTATGCGCGATTCCCGCAATCCCGCAGTGGATTTCAGGCCCTGCTAGCCACCATGTGCCCATTAAATGCTAATATTATCCAAAAATGTCCACCCTGTCAGCAAACCTCCCGTTGCAGGGTGGACATGGCTCATAAAAGAAATAATGTCTTTATAGTTTAGACTATATTCTGATAATGTTACACATAGACAAGTCAGATGCAGAAAAAGAGCTGAAAATTTTTAAGTAAAAGTATTTTTATTTGGCTTAAATTTCTAAATGGAAGTAAAAGTACTAATTTAATATTTACTTTGAGAAACTTACTTTCAATTACTTTCCATAAAAAATGGTCAACCTATTAAAAGAAACTCATAAAATGATGAATTATTCAGAAAAATACTTAATTACAGCAACATGAGTAATTAATTACTTTCCACCTCTGCAACAGACACTACACACATTGTGTAATACAGAAGAGAAGACAGCATTGGATTGTTTTGGTGGCATCAGTATCACCAAGCCTAATTTTGTAATTGTCAATGGTTAATGTCCCCGTAAATGAAAGTTAATTATCACATTTTAAATTATTAAAATCCCATGGCCAGTGGGTTATTGACACATGAAAAAGTAAAGTTGACAATCAAGAGCACTTTTATCCACCCATCTCTGACGATATCAGAAGAAAACATGAAAATGAAAAAGCAAACCAAAAACTGATAGCAATATTGACTAATAACTCAAGTTTCAAAAGCATGCAGAACGATCAACACATTTATTTGTTAGTTTTCCCCCATGGGATAAGAAATATATAATTTATTAAGATGGTTTGTTAGAACAGGGCCTTTTCACTGTGTCCACCCTGTCACTGTCATGATTTCTGAAAATAAGTTAAATACTTTCAAAAGTTAGCAAAACAATTTGTGGGATTTTTTTAAATAAACAAAGAGAGCTAAATAGTATTTTTTGAAAATTTGACCATATATCTTTGTTGTTAGGGTTTATTTAGAAAAGACAGTGCAATTCTCGTATATTTTATAGAACATGAAAAGTTTGCCACAATTCAATTATCCAAATCCTTTTTCCATTTACTTAAATGTATCATTGAGAAAGGGACAAAAAGTTACCAAAAATGTTAATTTTTTAATAAAAATGTCAATACCATCTATCTCCAGGGTAGACATTCTGGTATACTGATGAAATTTGATAACTTGCAATTAGTTAAAAAGGTTTGGGAACTTCAACAACATGCATTTGTAAAGGATGAACATCTGCTTAATGCAATAAATATGATTTGACCAAAAATCTCGAGCTACTTTTTTGGGAGGCAATTGGGAAGTCCAAAAGGCACATTATGATGATATTGACCCAACTTTTAATGTAGCATAGCTTTTTATTGAAAATTGATCAAATATGAAGTATATTTTTCTCATCTTTTACCTGTGAAATATAAAATGCTCCAACAGTCTTATGCGCACAGCTGGAAGCTTTTCAAAGGTTGTGACAAAGATTTCTGGTACTCCACAGGACGCCACCCAGTCCCCAAGTTCCTCCTTCAGTTCACTTAGTTCTTCCAGAGAAGAGCACTTCCACACCTGCATACATTTGACCAACTCTGTGAGATCAAAGTAAATAAAAGTACAAAGCATCAAATTGAAAACAGAATATACCTGTTCCATTTTCTGCCTTTCATCCTCATCTGTCAGGATATCAGGACCCAGGTCACTGAGGTCAGCTTTTTGACGACACATATGATGGAATAATTGTGTGTTTATTCCTCGTGGACCTGGCCCATTGTGGAAGATTGACCAAGCTGCTAGTTTTCCAGCAAGGTGATACTTTCCCTCAGCAAGGGCTTGAAGATTATATGTGAAAAGGAGATTATCAGGTCGTCCCTCAAACACCCAAAGAGGAGTTCACCTCCGTCATCAGCAGCCTGAGGGACTTTTTACATTTACAGTTTTTTTGTGTAACAACTTTGTGATTTGACTGACAAATTTGATAACAAATAAACATACCTTAAAAACTCACGTCGCGGGCCTCCCAAATCCTCTCCCACTTCGCCCACAAACTCCACAGATGGAGTTTTGTTCCAGCAAAAGTTTGGATTGTCCATGGTGATTTTGGTGCTGCGGACAGTCCTTTTGCGACGGGCAATTACTACACTCTCTTGTGTGTCAGCAAAAGATGCTTGAAAACTTGAGAGTATTTCAGCCAAGTCGCGATTTTCCTGGAAAAGGTAAACATATAAAATCTGTGTTATTAAATATACTAAAGAGTACAATTTCTGTATAACTGATATTTATACAACCACTTCCAAATGTTATCCTTTTAATTTACAGCAAATGTTTCAAAGTCAAGTCAAAGTCAACTTTATTTTCAAATGTGCCACATGTTAGCCATACAACACCAATGAAGTTACAGTCCTCTCAAACCCATAGTGCATATAATAAAATATAATAAAAAATAAGATAAAAATATTAAATTATAGAAATCCGCTCGGATAACCTAGAAATCTAAACACAAAACTAAGTTTAAATACTAAAAATGATTACAATCTACTAATGTGTTGACAGTAGATGTGAACGGTATTGCAGTTGTAATGTAGGTAGTGCAGATATTACAGCGCAATGACAATGTGAATAATGTAACCGTAACATTTAACAGTAAAGTTTGACAATGTAACATTGCAGTGGTCCTGATGGACAATACTGCAAATAGTCCATGTAAATGATGTAACTGTAACATGTACAGCAAGATTTTAGCCATATAACAGTACAGTGGCAATAGTGCAATAATGCATATTGCAGAGTAAATTGAGTAACAGTCTTAATCTAATGGATGCAATGGTGCAATATGTATTAGTGCCTTAGTACAATGTTCTGCAGTATGTAACTGGTGCCATGGTCATGATAAAGTGAGGTGTGCAGTCTAGAGGTAGGTGAGTTTGTGAGTGGGCAGTCAGTGGGGATCAGGGAGGGAGTTGAGTTTCCTCACTGCCTGGTGGAAGAAGCTGTCTGAGCCTGCAGGTTCTGGCCCGGAGACTGCTTGTTTCTCTCTCTCTCTCTCTCTATCTCTCACACACACAAACATGAGCAATTATGCATTTGTGCACAATTTGGGATTTTGTAGGTGTGCTTTAGATATACTGTGATTGATGAGTAAAGTTCACTCAAGTAATTGGAATTGATTATACAATTGTATCAAACCCGCACAAAACAAACTGTACCTGAGAGAACTCCACCCATGTCAAAAAAACAATGCATCAATGTATAAAGATATTATGACAACTGACCTGAGGTGCAACAGGGGCTTCTATGATTTGGACAAGGTCTCCATCCTCCATCTCTTCATCAGAATCCTCATCAGATAAGGTGATGATCCTTTAGTAAATTGAAATCAATATTACTGTGATCACCACCATTACTTTTCATTTTAAAAAAAGAAAAAAATGTGTAGTTTCCCTTTCAGTAGTATCACAGCTAAGTTCTTGACTTTGAAGTGCAAAATAATATGTAAGTTTAAATACAAAAAGGGACAAGGAACAGGTGAAATTCATTGGGGCATGGCAGGCAATTGACAAAGGGGAATAAAACCAAAGAAAGAAATGACATATAAGAACATGTCCAAATAACACAAGGAAAACAGACGTGATAAATATAGGACTAAGTACAAGAAGACAAAATTAAATCAAGGGTAATACAATCACAACTAAAACCCAAATTTTTACATACCTTCCAGTGGCCAGTGTGACGGTACTTCTCCCCTGACTGTAAAATAAAATGGAAAATTACTTGAAAAGTGTTTAAATGAAAAAGTACAGTTTAATTAAAGACAAAATCTTATTTTGTATCCTCTGCCGCAAACATGATTTTCTTTACTGCATTTGCATTTTTAAGACATTGCAGATGTAGACCACATACCATTGTGAAGACAGACATTACAAATATACTTGCCTTGTGCTTGGGATTTCCACAGGTGGAATGATTTCTTGTACAGGAGACGAAGACTGTGGTGCTCTATGAATTTACAAAGAAACACTAAATACAACATCAAAGTGCTGAGATAGTGATGAGTACAACTTAAATATAATGTACCGACCTTTCGGTTGCTTCTAGCGCTGCAACTTCTCTGGAAGGAACATTTTGAACAGAATGAGTAATGCTCTAATGTTGTACTTTGCACAAATATTAAAATATGGCTGATTTCTTACCTTGTATCCCCTCTTTCTGCACCACGTTGATTTTCTCCACTACATTTGCATTTTAAAGATATTTAAAGAAGTAGACACAAACTGTTATAGTATTTTGATAATCAGTGCTCAAAAAGGTGCAATGCTGACATCTACTGTCTGCAGAATGTTAATGCTCTCTGATGTTCTTAATCAAGACATAACAACTCAAACCATAGTGAAGAAAGACATTACAAATATACTTGCCTAGTGCTTGGTCTTTCCACAGGCAGAATGATTCCCTGTACAGGAAACAAAGACTGTGGTGCTCTATGAATTTAGAAGAGAAATAGTAAATACAACATCAAAGTACTGAGATAGTGATGAGTGCACCTTAAAAATAATGTACAGACCTGTCAATGGCCTCTGGCACTGCAGCTTCTCTGTGAAGGAAGATATATTATAGAATGAATAGTGCTTCAATGTATTGCTGCATTTATAATTTTATCTTATACTGACCATTACAATTATCTGTATTATGCAAACACACATCTGATTAACTTCAAGATCACTTACATTGCTACTTGGGGCTGCCTGTGGCCTTCTTCAGGCTGCCTTTCTTCCACTTGTGAAAAGCTAAAAAACACATTTGGCAAATGAAACATTTTGAACAGTATCACCACTGTCACCATTACATATATTGCTGTATTATGCAAACACACATCTGAGTAACTTCAAGATCACTTACTTTATCAGGTGAGGCTGCTGCTCAATGGTTCCTAAATCTAAAATGCATAAATGAGCCATTATTCAACATGAAAAGAACATCAATATAGTAGACAGAATCTTTTTAAAAAAAGGCAGATATATAACTTCAAATAACATGGGAATACTATTAGCGAATGTAATAAAAATAAAGCCAGGTATATAGCCTAAATGGCTATGTTGTCAAATTCAATAGATCAAAGGCAGATTTAGAATACCTGTGGAAGAAGATATAAATTGGAACGCCCCAGGACTCTGGAGTCGTGAATAGTCCTGGGGCATTTCTCCTCCAGAGGCACAACCTCACGTTTCCCATTTACCCGACATAATTGGAACTGTTCAGGTACATGAGGTACAGCTTGCCGAAGGGCCTCAACAAACCCCTCAGCATCCAAATTTAGATCCACTACCACCCTGCTGGCAGGAGTACCATCTGAAAAAAACAAGAAAAAAAATTGATATTGTGATATTATGAAAGTGGTATGACTATTGAAAAGTCAAAGATACTGCAGCTATTACAGATGTTAAACTTATTGCTATAATTTAACTTTATAAAGTGCTTTTTTAAAATTATATATATATATATATATATATATATATACATATACATATATATATATATATATATGTGTGTGTATATCTCATCAGTTACCACGATGTGACCGGTAATGGGTCAAACATGTAGTCCTTAAAACAGACACTTTAAAAGTGATCTGTCTGATGCGTGGTGTGGACTTCTCCCGCCTTCTTCTCCCGATCGGTCCGACACCCTCCTCTCTCCTGAACATTTCGAATCTACATCAGAAAATGACATATTATAACCTAAGAATATGTTTTGTTTTTTTAAAACCCCATTCATCCTTCAAACTGTCGAAATTTTTTTAATTGAAATTCATCCCAAATCTGTAACGCTCCAATCGAATAGTCTTTCAAAATAAAAAAGTGTCTTGGGACAGAAGAAAAAGTCCAGAGTGCTCAGAAGGTTCATCCAAAAAAGTGTGGCGAAGGTGCTCTTTGGTAAGGGAAAACTAGGTCATCAAAAAAGCAAAGGTCCAAGGCACTCTTCTTAGAATATAAAAAGCCTTTATTGTGGGATGGCTAAAACATTAAAACAAGTGGGTAAAAGTGTCTTGTTGCTTTTTTTTTTCAAACTAACAACTTTTTACACGTGTGATTATACTGACGAAGATTACAGAATGGTAAGGACAGAAATACTTTTACCTTTGAATAAGTGAAGAGCCTTCTTCCTGGTCCTCATCGTTCAAAATCCTTGCAAACTGTGCGTTCATCCTGTCACGAATTTCTGATACCCTCCGCCGAAACCGCCTGTCACTCATCGTCCACCAACACAACAACCAAAACCGCCTAAACTGTCTACCTATTTATAAAACTCGTAAATTCTGAATTTTTGCGGGATTACTGAGCGCAAATGACAGCTTGTCTGTGATTGGATCAGAAAGAGTCCAAGAGCGAATTGAAAGCCTGTCTGACGGTCCACTTACTTCATAGGAGAAATACCCAACATCATGTGACTATTTGTGAAGGTTGACGTTGAACTCCATGAAGACCTTTGGCGAACAACCTTAAGTAGAAACTAAGTAATATATTGACGATTATTTTGTGACTGAAAACGCTGGATCATGTACGTTACAAAATAAGTAAGTAATCGGGCGTAAAATAGTAACAGTTTTCATAAGTCTATTAAAAGTTAAATTTTGAAATGGGCATACATTGAGTATGATTGATTTCTTAAATCAACCATCGTGAACTCAATTATTCACGATGTTAGTATTGAGGACTGCAGTATACTGTAGCTCCAACGACATAATGGTGGTGTTAACATTACAGAGTATTTCCTGTGGTGGGCACGGCTAACCAACAAGTTAGCTTCTTAACCAGTCTTCCGCTCATTGAAAGGATAGCTTAAATGACACTAAACTGATAAACTGCTGAAAGATTTTTTTGGAAGCTAGCGATAACTTTTAATATAATGTTGAAACTATAGAGTGAGGACGTTGGACATTGATTACTGGTACAACAGCTAAATTAAGTAGGACAGTGAGCTGTAGTACCTCAGTTGACTGGAGTCACGATATACGAGACTTAAAAAGATATTTTGCTAAAATACCTTAAATGAAATAAATAGAAGCTGTGTTTGTGCCAAAATTTAAGCAGCCAAATTCAGCATTTTAGATTGTTATTTTAATATCAGAACAAATGGAGCAGGGCAGTGCTAATTTGTGCAATACCTGCTTGAACTTGCCTGTTATCTCTTACATATAGAAAGTAATTCCCCCCCCCCCCTAAATTTTTTTTATAATAACTCTTTATATCATGAACACCCATGCATAGGTCTTGAAGTGTTTCCTCTTTATGCAGACTTTCTATTTTATAGATTTTTGTATACTTTATATTTTATATAATTTATATTTTTAGGTTTATACTGTACTTGTCCTTTTCACTGTGTGTCATGTTGCAGCTTTTTTTTTTAAATCCTGGGATCAGTAAAGTGCATCTTATCTTTGATGAGGACCTCTGATGCCTCTCTTCAGCTTCCCAATTCATGCTTAGCCACTCCTCATCTTTTACATACATCTAAATGTAGTGGGTGTTAGCAATATGTGATTACACCTCCACCAAACTGAGCTTTTCCTTTCAACTCCAGACAACAAAGAGTCCGTACACAGCAGTAGGAAGTATGGCTCGGTGGGCTTGCGATGCAGTCACATTATTGAGGAATGTACACAATGTGTGCTTATGGAAGATCCCTGCTCTCATGTCAAGTTAACATTAACAAGGGATGTCATGTAACATTGGGTGACTTCTGGCATTTTCAAAGACAATCAAGTACAAAGCTCAGTGAATGAGATGACTTATGTATGTCTGTTTTCGTGTACATATCAAATATATAAATATTTTGCAATGTAAAGAGATGGGACATGGAAAGTATACAAAGGCTTACATGTAGAAATACGCCATGCTTTGATCATAGACTGGAAACAATGCAGAGAAGCCTTCAGTGGTCAAGGGGAAGATTCATCAGTCTTACAGCAGCAGATCAGCTTCTTCGTGACTTGGCTGAATTAATTCAAGAGGTCAGAATGGCTTCTCAGTCTGAACAACAAGGTAGGTACATGTGCTTTACTGTTCTGCTAACTTTATTGGTTAAAGTTAGACCAGGGGTGTTGTCTTCAGATTTGCTTCATGTTCCCTTACATCCATTTCAACATTACTCTTCACTGGCTGCATTTACCAATTGAAACAGTGTGTGTGCATCCAGTCCAAATATTTCTAATTTCCGGGGTAAAAATGTCTTATGTGTTGTATAGATATACAGTAGTACTACTATACTAACGCACTAGTACAGTATTACAATACATATAAATATATTGGTATAATGCTGGCAATAATACAGAGGGCTTGAGTAAAGCAACTGGGCTTCTTCTTGGATCTTGAAGAAATTTCACTTCTCATCCAAAAGGTTTCTTCAGTTCTACACAACATGGGGGAGTATCAGCTTATAAGCAGAACGGGTCTTTATAGTCTGAACCCCCCGGCTAAAATGAGAGTCGATAGGGTTGTTTATTTGTGTTGCACATTTCATAGACGATGACAACTCAAAGTGCTTCACAAGGCATGAAGATGAATTAGAAATAAAAAAGTGAAATACATTAAATTTATAAAAGGACAGAAAAAGGATTTTAAAAAGAGAACTGTGAAAATATTGCAGATAAATCCGACTAAACAAAGGCAGGAGAAAACAGTCAACTTTTTAGTGTTACTTTAAATGTGTCTACAGAGTTGTACAACACTTGTTCTCCAGAAAAATTTTATTCCATCTATACAGTAGAGGGGCTAAATACATTTTCACCCTGTTTGGTCCTAACTATTGTCAGTCCGTTCTACTGACTGACTGCTACCTAAAGGTCTCAGAGATCTACAGTACTGGGTTTATATTCTGATAGAAGATCAGTAAAGTACTCTGGCCCCATATTATTAAGTGATTTGTAAGTAAGAGCAACACTTCAAAGTCTATCCTGTTGGTAAGTGGTAGCCAGAGTAAGGATCTCAGAACAGCAGTAATGTGCTCAGTTTTTACAGTTCTTTTTAGGACTCTGGAAGCTGGATGAGCTGAAGCTGTCTAGTTGTCTTTTTGGGTATACCGGATAAAAGAGCATTACAGTAGCTTTTATCACATTAACCAGGGGTTCAAACAGCAATGACCTTTTCTATTTATACTCCCCACCATGTAGTGTATAACTTAAGATGCCTTTCAGATGAGAGGTGAAACATCTGCATGATTCAGGAAGAAGTTCAGTTGCCTTTACTTAAGCCCTCAGAATTTACATAAACTGGATGGCTGATAATCTACACTTACGGGCATTGATAAAATATGTTCTTTTTTGATTAAAACTTGACTGGCTTCTAACTAATTCTTGTAGTAAGCTTTCTTAATTTGTTCATATGACATTGTGATCATTTCAGGCAGTTTCAGCTACCATGCACCACTTGCTTTGAGTGGAGGAAGAGGTCGACCCTCTTATAGTATCTGCTATGAACAACTGTCTCGATCTGTTCCTGAGGTCATGTGGCTTCACTGCACCACAAATGGCAGATATTCTAGATGTGTCTGTGCGCACAGTTACGTTTAAGGTAAGTGACATTTCACAGATACTCATCCTGTAGTACACTGTAAAAATAGTATCTGGGCTGTAGTTGATATGAAAGACTTATTTACATTGATCTAACTTAATTAATTATTTTGGTTTGGTGATAAGATCTTAAGTTTTTGAATTAAATCAACTTAAAAATCACACTCTTTAGTCCAAAATAAGTTTTTACTTCCACTCAAAGTAAAATTTTTTAAGTTGTTTCAGCTTTAGAGTTCATCAACAACAAAGGGGGCGCCGCTATTTTCAAAACTCAACATATCTGGACCACAAAGGCTCATGGGAAATACAAATTCAGCAGGAGTTTCACCTTTTATTATTGTTATCCTACAAATTTGAGTTATGTGTTTACTGCCTTTGTTATGTTCACATTCAGAGGAGGCTGTTTAGACATTCTGTGTAGTTTGGATGTTAAAGTTGCACCATTGTTAAAAAAATTTTTTTCAAATTCTGGCTGTAGCTGGTGTGAAAGAGCTTTTACATTAATCTTAATTAATTATTTTGGTTTTGGTGATGAAATCTTATGTTTTTGAATTAAATCTATTTAAAAATCCCATTCTCTAGTCTGAAATAAGTTTTTACCTTTACTCAAAGTAAATGTATTAAGTTGTTTCGGCTTTAGAGTGCATGCACTACAAAGGGGGCGGGGTTATTTGATAAACCCAACATTTCCAGACCACAAAGGCTCATGGGAAATACAAATTCAGCAGGAATTTAACCTTTTATGATTGTTATCCTATAAATTAGAGTTATGTGTTCACTGTCTTTGTTTTGTTCATATTCAGAGGAAGTTATTGAGAAATTCTGTTCAGTTTGGACGTTAAAGTTGCACCATGAGTGTGAAGGATAGTACAAGGCGTTAAACTCTCAACGCACTCGGGCGTTCTTTTGACACGTGGTTTGAAACCAACATGACATTGACGAAAATGCTATTGTTCAGTCACCGACTCATGTAATGAGTACCACTTTGACTCAGTACTATTTAAAATGTATTGAGTAAGCAAAAAATAAAGGTTTACTTGGTCCTAAATAAGATATTTAAGTTGGCAAGACAGATAAAAGCATGCTACAGAATAACCTTCTTCCCCCCCCTTCCCCCCCTTCTCCCCCCCCCAGCAATTCAATTAGATTATTCCAAGATGAAAATCTAAGTTGTAACAAAGTGGAAAAAAGGTTTCTTTGTGATTAATTACATTTTTACTTTGTATCAAAGCAATTTTGTTTTTGTTTTGTATATTTTACCTTTGTTTTAAGGTAAAATATACATTTCCAGTAAATCAAATTTTATTGTTTCAAGCAAATCATATATTTAGTTTAAGTAAAACTAATAAATTTAGCTGTAACAGAATTACAGCAATTTGTTTAGTTTATTCCAAGATGAAAAATTAAGTTGTAACAAAGTGAAAAAAGTTTCTTTGTCATGAATTATATTTTTACTTTGCATCAAAGCAATTTCTTTGTTTTAAGGTAAAAGATGTATTTCCATTAAATCAAAATTTATAGGTTCAACCAAATCAAAAATTTAGTTTGAGAAAAACTAATAAATTTAGTTGTAACAGATTACAGCAAATTTTTTTTTTAGGTTGATCCAAAGTATCATTTTTTTCAGTGTAGGCTGTTAGATGTTTGAAAAAGAATACAAATTAATATCTCAAAATATTGAAAATTACGTTAAATCATCCATCCATCATTCCATCCATGCATCCATTCATTATCTTGGAACAAGTGCTGTAGAATCACACACAGGTGGTCCACACGGGCATTTTGGAATCTTACACTATCTTGAGTACTAGCCTTGCCCTCAAGCAGCACAACACTTGGACAAATGTGAAAGTCCATAAAAAAACAAACATGTAATTACAATATTATACTGTACAATACAGTAATATAGACCATGCATTTCGTGGAAAGTCTCTACAGTGTACATGCTGATACACAGCATGACATGACAAAATGCTACAAGCAGCCTCTAGTGTGATGCCACTCTAGAAAAATGTCTCTATAATGATTTGGGCATGTTGTTTGTTCTTAATTAGTTTTCTCTTTCACCTCTCAGACAGTTAACCTCACCCAGACATCAATGTACGCAAACCTGTCAGACTCAAGACTTGATGAGCTTGTGCAGGACATTGTGGCTGGAAATGATCGCATTGGTCCTGAGGCAGTGAGAGCATCCCTTTGTGCACGTGGACTGCAAGTACAGAGAAAAAGGGATCATGCAAGTGGGATCATTTTAAATCTAGGAGCTGCTGCCCTTGGATCAATGTTGCAGAGACGACAGCGTCAGATTTATCAGGTGTCGGGGCCAACTCATAGTGGCACATTGACGGAAACCACAAGTTGATAAGGTAACCTCTGCAAAAGATTCATTAAGCACTTGTTTGGACATTTAAATTAGAGGGAATTGAGTGAACAACAATAACATGTATTTGCTCTTGTCACCAGCAGTGACATATGGGGCGCACTCAGTAAATATTTAAAATTCACTGACTGGGACAATCAACCAATTGAGAAATTCCATGTTGAATTCTGTAGAAACATATTACACCTACAGAGACTCATCCCAAATAACGCCTGCCGATCAGAACTGGGTCAGTATCCCCTTCAAAATTACTATAGAAAAAAGAGCCATCAAATTCTACAACCACATCAAAATAAGTGACCCCCAGAGCTTCCACTACAAAGCATTAAAATCTCAAGAGATAAACTTGGAGAAAAGTCCCTCAGTCAGCTCGCCCTGGCTCTCAGCTCCCTGACCTCAACACCAGACCCTCTGAACAGACCCCAAACCATCCGGCCCAACCAGATCACAAACACAAAGAGAGAGAAATAAATCACCCACTGGAAGGACAGCACAAAGAAGCAGAGCAGAATGGACTGTTATTAAGCCTTAAACAGGCCGTACACAGTGGCAGATTACCTGACCACACACTCATAAAGACTCTGACCAGATACAGACTGAGGGGCCACAGTCTGGCTCTGGAAACCGGCCGACACAGACAGACTTGGACGCCCAGGGAGGACAGACTCTGCTCGCTCTGCTCACAGGGACAAATAGAGACAGAGCAACATTTCCTACTCCACTGTGATAAAAATAAAGAAATTAGACAAATGTTATTTCCCAGAATTTAAAACCACTGTATAGAATTTGAGTCCCTCATATGAAGAGAAATTAAAATATATCTAAGGTGAGAAACCAAAGTGCTGCAGACTAGCAGCTGAGTATGTGTCCTACTGCCACAGAGTGAGGGACGACCAAGGAAGCACCACGCAACTCTATAGCCCTGTAAATACGTATATTGTGATCAAAATGATCTGCTTTTTAATGTTTGTATGATATTGTTAGATAATGTATGCATGTTTGATATTATATATATGTTTGATATTATTGTATTGTTATATGCTTTGACAATATATGCACTGTTGTCATGCCAATAAAGCTATAGAAATTGAAAACTGAAATATCCATGTTTAATTTTAATTTTTTTACATGTAGATAATGAAATGCATCTGTGGGCCCTTCATTACATGTACCTGCCGTGGATCAACAGGGACTTGAGACGTTTTGTGACACAATGTAACCACCATGGCTTGAGGACAGAGAGACACATGAGCCCATTGCAGATGTTTTTCAGAGGCTGTCTCCAACAACAAAACCGACAGTCAAGTGCCATGGAGGGTATCTTTGGGCACAGAGATGCTGCTGCTGGTTCTGTTCTGTTCCTTAAGCTGCTTTTGGTGCAACTGCTTCTGCTGATGATGCTGTTGCTGCCCAAGGGGCAGAAAATCTGGACCTTATGTTGGACTGGCCAGAGAGAGTTGCCGTTCCTGACATCCAGTACATCTTAGTGGACCAAGTGCTGCAACAGGTTCAGAGACAGTTTCATCCACTCAGTGCTCCAAGGGGGAGTCATGGAATAGAACTGATTTGTGATCTAATTTCATTTTTGGACAGTGTCAATCACTGACACCAATGTATTTATGGTGAAACCCGAGTGATGGTGAACTTTCTTTGTTTTTACACTTCTGAAACTATTTAAAGAAAAAATATTTACTTGTGATTCATGATGTAAATACTTTAATGAAACCTAGTTTTCTATGTGTAATTATTTAATTTTCGGTTTCAAGTGTACTGAACTTCAGATGGGGCAGGTTATTGATCTTCATCATAAATGCGCAGACAAATCTGACAAATTGAAGCTAAATCCACATTATGAGCTACTGTGTGTACTTTGGTAAAAATTTGAGTCAAATTCAGAATAGAAGGGTTTAGATTATAATGATTTGATGAGTTTTTTTTGTTTTTTTTTTGTTTCTTTTATTTCTTTTAATGCAACAATTATGTTTGGATTTTTTTCTGTTTTTGACACTGTGTGTTTTTTTTTAATAGTTAAACTTTTGTAGCAACTTCCACAGTCACTACAAAGGCAGAGGGTGGGTTCTGTCTATTGCATAATGCGCTGCTCCTTTCTTAATAAAAGAATGCATGTCATTTGTTTATTAAAATAATTGATGAATGAAAGGATTTACTTGGGCAGGATGTTGGCTACGTTAAACTTGACAAATCAAAAACAATAAATATGGCATAAGTATCTCAAAAGTGAAAAAAAGTTTAAGTTAGCTGCCTACAAAATCATGACTACCCAGCCCTACTTTGGCAAAATCACAACATGACTGTCAACCCTTTTGACAGTTCATCATGTTCACCACGTGACCTAAGTCACATCACCAGATACACAAATAATTAACCCAGTGATAAATATCTGTGGCTCATACAACTTTATCATGTCACCCATTATCCTAAATCTTTTGTTCCAGTTTGTTTAATTTGGAAGGGGGTTACATATTACTTACACTGCTGATGTTTTCTCTAAGCTGACAGAGGTCAAGTACGCACTCTGTAATATTTGGTAATGCGCCTTTGTACACGAGCACACCAGTAAGTACATTTACAAGACAAGATGCATGACATCAAGGTGAAATAGGAAGTATTTTAACTAATCAAGGGAATGCCCCACCATTACTACCAGACACAGTCATCAAGGAATCCAACTGCAGTTGAGATATGAACAGCCTCTGGTGAACAAGATCGACCAGGGGATCTTCTGAACTCTGAGGATAAATGTTATTTTAACTCAGGAAGAAAAATCTTACTAAATCCATTTGCTAAATGTCAATTATATGGATCCATTGCCCACAACACCACACAACCTTTATTATGCTGTTCCTCTTTAGCATATTGTAAAAATATAGGAATGTAGCTATAGCAAAACTTTAAATCTGTGTGGGGTCACAGACTATAGGTGCCACAAACATTGTTCCCACATTACAAAATTTGTCCAGGCCAAGTCTTGGACACACCCTTGCATCAGCACTGGCCCACTTTTGGCTGGGCCCTTATCCCAGGAATGGCCCACTCATTTAAAAATGACACAACAAGCTTGCTTTGGCTTACTTACTGCAAGAAAACTCTCATGGGTTATATTGGCCCAATACTGGCCCACACTCAGTGGGTCAGTACAGGTGTGTGCTGGCTTAGAGTTGACTGGATCCCTGGCCCAATCCTGCAAATGTGTGCTGCTTGAGTGTTGGCTGAGCGTCACCAGTCCAGTGCTGGTCCACATACAATAAAAAATCATGCAATAAAGTGCTAAATGTTCAAAACAACAATAATTTTTTTGGGCGAAACTTGCATTCATAAATGTAAGACAATAGACACAGTATAAGACATTAAATGTGTTGAACACATGAGAACGCAAAACATTAACCTTACTACTACTATACAAAAATGTAGTAATAATCACCACACATACAATACACAAAAACATCCACATAAAGAGAGTGAGCCCAAGAAGCATTTTCTTTATCAAAGAGCCTTCTCTTTCTCTTTCCGTCACATTCTGTTGCGAGCTGAAGTCAACATTTCATTATTCTCTCCACCTTTTCTTCAGCAGTCACACTAGTACCTAGTACCTGGGTTTCTGCGTAATGCAGTTATGGATATATGAAATGGACATGTGACTCCAGTTGTGCTTGAAAGTTTACATACCCTCCCATCAAATAAAAGGCGAAAGTCACAACAATATTTCAATTAACAATAAACTGAAGAAACTAGTAATAAGTAAAAATTGACAAAATTATATTTTAGTGAAAAAAAATATCATTTTGGAATTGTGGTTGAAAATAATAATTTAAATAAACAAACAAACAAAACTATCTCCTACACATAAGAGCACCTTTCCCATGAACAGTGGACCAAAGTACCTGTCAGTAAGTGTAGTCTTTTTTAACTTTATGGAAAACACCTGATTGCAGTGATTGCCTCAAAGTGTTGCTCAACAAAATTTGATCTTTGGAGCCCCATCATGCTTGCTTACTTTTTTCATTTTTTGTGTTTTAAAAAAAAATATTTGTATCAAATCACAATTCAAAATCATTGCCATGATTTTCAAATAATTTTCGATGGATTTTATATATATATATATATATATATATATGTGTGTGTGTGTGTGTGTGTGTGTGAGAGGATGTCAGATGAAGATTACGTGCACAGTAGGCTTGAGTGTGGTGGTTTCAGAGGTGGAGGCGCACATGAGAGTGGGCTTGTCCTGCACACATTGAAGTCGCTGAAAAGTGTGCTCTCACCTGTGATACACATGAGGGAGCCAGGTTTGGGCTGCTGTAATTTTGTTTGACCACTTCGTTGCTCATTCATTAATTTTCCCATTGGCTCTCTATACATATAAAGCTGTCGCTCAGTTGCTCTGCATTGGCCTATTTTTCCAGTGAATCAAAAGCCTGCATCAGAATTGAGAATTTTAAGTGCACAGCAAACGACTGTGTCTATAAAAGAAAATCCAAGTATATGGTAATACAATTTTAACGAGTCAACCACAAGGTTTGCTGTTAGTATGCATATTGTATGTATTATTGTTTATCTGTGTACAGAGAAGAAGGTGGAGAAGAGGTGATTCTCTGAAAAAGTAAAACAGCAGTGTTGCTGATGAGAATTTCTGTATTAGTGTGATGGGAAAATCTGCATTTCTGCGTCTATTTTATTGCTCTATATAATTTGGAAAATTACCTCCCATGGAAGAAACCAACAAATACGATTGTTTTGAAGTCTACTTCAATCAACGACGTTCGTGTCACATGACCATGTGACGTCACTCCGAGTTCACTACAACCCCTGCTCCATCCACCTTGTTCTAGCCGTGAGAATGCAGAAGTCTGAAAGTAATGAGTCTTTTACACAAGGTAACAGTTTTTATTTATTTGAAATTCCACTGTGAGTGTTGTGTGCTTGCATTCACGTGTAGCTGCAGAACGGAACAACAAGCAGAGGTGCTGGATTATGCAGGCTAGCGCAACAAGGCTACTTTCAGAATATAACCATTTGTTAGCTTTTAAAACCTAATATTTTGTTCTCCCAGTTCACATCGCTTTTACACGGCTTTATTTTGCGAAGTTGAATCATGCCACAACATATTTAAGATAGCCGGAGCATCATGCTCTGCTCCCGGAAAGCTAACTTCTTAGCTAAGCTACACTGCCGCCGCCATTACAAGATCAAAGTAAAGTTTATGTTAGTATGTTTTATAAAATGGTTTGATTTTTCTAAAGTATGGGGAGGAAATAAGCAAGGACATTGTGTTTGTTTGACGCAGTGTTTGAATGTGTGATACTGATGCAGCTGATGGAGCTGGTGCAACTGCACCAGCACGGGTTGAAACTGTCAGGTTATTTTCCATCACTGGCGACTAAAAACACTGTTTAGTTGCATTCATGTTTAGTAGCATAAAGCTTTATGACGGGGTAGACAAGTCCCGTTAGTCTAGTGAGACAGACACTGGTCCTGTGTTTTTACCAAACCACACAACAGATAAATTAAGTATCCCAAGGAAACCACTCTGACATTTCCATAGTCTTACTGTATCAATGCAAAGTCAGTCCAATATATGTGTATGTGTGTAAATGTGTATATATTTATATATATATATATATATATATATATATGTATGTATGTATGTATGTATATTAGGGCTGAATGATATGGACAAAATGTCATATCTCGATATTCATGCCAGACATCTCAATATCAATACAATACGACTACGGGTTTGTTGAAAACCAGCACTTTTGTGGAAAGTGCAGTTTTGTTTATGACTTCCAGAGCTTTACATGCAGGACAAGCGCAGGGAAAATCTAGATCTTTTATATAGTTGCATTTTCTGTATTAATATCTTGAATGTTCATATCTCGATATAGATACGATAACGGTATATCTTTCAGCCCTAATTATGTATATATATATATGTATATATATATATATAATATATATATACAGGTGCTGGCCAGTAAATTAGAATATCATCAAAAAGTTGAATTATTTCAGTAATTCCATTCAAAACGTGAAACTTGTATACTGTATACTTTCCTTCCACACATAGTGATATATTTCAAGTGTTTATTAATCTTTATTTTTATTATTACAACTGACAGCTAATGAAAACACCAAATTCAGTATCTCAGAAAATTAGAATATTCTGAAAAGGCTCAATATAGAAGACACCTGGTGCCACACTAATCAGCTGATTAACTCAAAACACCTGCAAAGGCCTTTAAAAGGTCCCTCAGTCTTGTTCTGAAGGCTCCACAATCATGGGGAAGACTTCTGACTTAACAGTTGTCCAAAAGACGACCATTGACACCTTGTACAAGAAGGGCAAGACACAAAAGGTGATCGCTACAGAAGCTGGCTGTTCGCAGAGCTCTGTGTCTTATGTCCACATAAACAGACAGGCGAAGGGACGGAAAAAATGTGGTAGAACAAAGTGTACAAGCTCTAGGGATAACCGCACCCTGCAGAGAATTGTGATGACAAACCCATTCAAAAATGTGGGGGAGATCCACAAAGAGTGGACTGCAGCTGGAGTCAGCGCTTCAAGAACCACCACGAAGAGACGCATGAAAGACATGGGATTCAGCTGTCGCATTCCGTGTGTCAAGCCACTCTTGAACAAGAAACAGCGTAAGAAGCGTCTCGCCTGGGCCAAGGACAAAAAGGACTGGACTGCTGCTGAGTGGTCCAAAGTTATGTTTTCTGATGAAAGCAAATTTTGCATTTCCTTTGGAAATCAAGGACCCAGAGTCTGGAGGAAGAGCGGAGAAGCACAGAATCCACGTTGCATGAGGTCCAGTGTAAAGTTTCCACCGTCAGTGATGGTGTGGGGTGCCATGTCATCTGCCAGTGTTGGCCCACTCTGTTTCCTGAGGTCCAAGGTCAATGCAGCCATCTACCAGGAAGTTTTAGAGCACTTCATGCTTCCTGCTGCTGACCAACTTTATGGAGATGCAGATTTCACTTTTCAACAGGACTTGGCACCTGCACACAGTGCCAAAACCACCAGTACCTGGTTCAAGGTACTGGTGGACCATGGTATCCCTGTACTTGATTGGCCAGCAAACTCGCCTGACCTTAACCCCATAGAAAATCTATGGGGTATTGTGAAGTGGAAGATGCAATACGCTCGACCCAACACTGCAGAGGAGCTGAAGACGACTATCAGAGCGACCTGGGCTCTCATAACACCTGAGCAGTGCCACAGACTAATCGAGTCCATGCCACGCCGCATTAATGCAGTGATTGAGGCAAAAGGAGCCCCGACTAAGTATTGAGTGCTATACATGGGCATTCTTTTCATGTTCATTCTTTTCAGTTGGCCAACATTTTTAAAAAAACAAATTTTTTTTATTGGCCTTTTCAATATTCTAATTTTTTGAGATACCAAATTTGGAGTTTTCATTAGTTGTCACTTATAAATATCAAAATGAAAAGAAATAAACATTGGAAATACATCTGTCTGTGTGCATTGCATAAATATAATGTACAAGTTTCACTTTTTGAAGGGAATTACTGAGATAAATCAAGTTTTTGATGGTATTCTAATTTACTGGCCAGCACCTGTATATATATCCTGTATATATACATACATATATATACATATATACATGTGTGTGTGTGACACAATTTTTAAAGTCAAATTTCTGTAAATTCATCTTTAAAACTGAGTTAATGTTAAAACCTCATGGATGGGGCTCTACACATGATTGTGCTGATCAGTTGGTTGAGTGATTTAATATGCGTTTTGTTCGACAGACCTTTGAACTGGTTTGAACACTGCATTAGTTTAACAGCTGTTGGGATTTCCTTATGTTTGTTGTAGTGTTTTGTGTTTGTCTGTGAAGTAGAAAAAATGACTACTAATTTGCATCATGTATTTGTGTTTGCATTCTCCATGAGGGCCTTTAGGTGGAAGGGAGTCCCTGCTGAAATGTCTCTGGTGTAACCTGGAGAACATGCGGACAAACTTATCAGCGATATGTGGTAAGCCCACCGTTTTACAATCATCACTTCAGATGAGTGAAATCATTGTTTTGATTTTAAAGTTACATACAGTACCAGTCAAAGGAGTGGGCTCACCTGATGGACATGCATGTCATTGTCCAAACTTGATTGTTACTGTTTATAGTCTGAGCTTCGTAACACAATAAGAACTATTTGACACAATAATGTTCAGCAGGGAAAACTTGGACATGGAATTTATATCATCACCAAATATTGCTTGGGGGAGTGGGTAGCATTGTGGAAATGGTGCGGCAGACCCGCGTTCAAGTCCCAAACGACACTCAGGTGAACCACTGTGGACCCCTGAGCAAGGTCCTTAACCCCCACCAACTGCTCCCCGGGCGCTTTAAATAGCAGCCCCCTGCTCTCAGGTTCAACCTGAGATGGTTAAATGAATTTTCTAATTGGCACACGAATTGGGATTAATAAAATCTTTCTTTCTTTCTTTCTTTCTTTAAAAGGGATATTGTGTGAGTTCTCCTGTTATTTATTCACAAAAAATGATTATTTCGTTTAAGTATTTTTCCATTAATCAGTAATCATTCCCATCAACAAACTAAAGTGCTCCTCTAAGCTCTGAATCTGCCGTTCGCATCATTCATATCTACATGAACGAGTCGGCTCGGTGGGGGCTACCATGTCGTGTTGCCATGTTTTTACGTTCAGTAGAAGCATGACAGTAGGAAACCACAGAAACTCACCAGAGACACCGGACTTGTCAGCTCAGTTTGAGGTCATGGTTTTGAAAAGTCATCGCGGGTGCAGTGAGGAGGAACTAGTGTTTCACTGATGCTGGGGTCACGTGCAGTCGGGCAGACGGCCGTCGGTAACAAACCAGATGTAATTTTAATCACAGAAGCCGAGACAAAGACGGTAAAACATGGGTCAGGGAAAACAATACAACATCGCCATGACAACAAATCAGATGTGGACTGATGTCACTGTAACTGACGGACCACGTCTTCACATAGAGACTGGTGATGCCTTTACATGCAGCGGCTGCCGTCCATCTGCCCGGTTTCACGCAAACGCAGCGTGAAAAGTACGAGGGACCTTCTCACGATATACAATTGTTACACAATGTCCCTTTAAAGATTCTGTGGCCAAGTTGTGAAAATTGACAAAACTTAACTTTCAAGTTATTGTATGTCCTGACAAATGTTTCCTCTCATTTTTCATCTGTCTGAGAAAAACACAAATTCCCTGAATCTTCCATTCACCACAGTGAGCAACATATATGCACTGTGGCCATGCAGCATCACACTGGTTAAACACCTGAACTCATAAGTTACATGGAGAAGAATTAAAAGAATCAAATTCCAGCTACGTTTACATGGAGAAATATTTAATCTATCAGATTGAAATAATTCAGATCAGAGATCCCAGCTGTCAGGTTTACATACAGACGCTGGATATTAATGATCCCATCAGTTGTATTTGCATGCTGGACAACTTTAATGAGATGGGAATGCTTTTGAGCTTTTGACATGCACAATACCTACGAGCTCAGAATAGTAGTCTTTTTTTTCTCTCTTTTTTTAAAGCCTTTTGACCGTAGGAATGCTCTATGATCATTACTTTTTTCATTACGTTTCTAGCATAAACGTTTTACGTCACAGGTCTGTTGCAATTTTTCAAGTCTTCCCCAGGGTCTTCCATGAATCTGCCACGTCACATCGCCCCATGTGGTTAAGCTTGAGCAGAGACGTCATGCGCCACCACCAGAATGAGTGTTTACTGCTCATTTTCCCTACTGATCTGATCACGAAAAGGTTTAAATTACCCCTCTCCATCAGATTGAAAACCCTTTCTGATTGGCTCAGGTGACATGTTTACATGTCGCATTTTTGTGCTGATTGGCGTTCGATCGGATCAGAAGTGCTCCATGTACTGTAAACACAGCCAAAAATGACTGAAACACATTGAAAGTTTGCTGGAAAAACACCGATCCAGCATAGCGGAGGACCTTAAAAACTCCTTCGCTGCATTGGAGTCAAATCTGGAGAAGATGCAGACCACCTTGGCAGATCATGGGCAACGCATCACCTCGTTGGAGGCTAGCGCCGAGTCAGATGACGAGCGCATTCGTACTCTGGAGACCAAACTAAAGGCTTTAGCCGACAGCAACAACAAGCTGCTTGCGAAGACAATGGACCTCGAAAGTCGGAGCCGCAGGAATAATATCCGAGTCATTGGCCTCCCTGAATCGATCGAGGGACCCAAACCCACAGTCTTCTTCTCTAAGATGCAGGTTGAGCTGTTCGGAAAGGAGACCTTGGAGTCCCCCCCAGAACTCGACCGAGCGCACAGGGCGTTGGCCGCCAAGCCGCGGCCAGGGTCTAGGCCGCGGCCGGTTATTATCCGCCTGCACCGCTATTGCATCAAGGATCTTATCATACAAGAAGCCCGCAAGAGAAGAGGCAAACTACAATACCAAGGAGCCCCCATCCAGATTTTTGAAGATTATGCACCGGAGGTGGTGGAGGAACGCGCAAAATGTCGGACTGTAATGGCCGAATTATACCGCCTCTCTCTCAGGCCCGCGTTACTCTTCCCTGCTCGCCTGCAAATAACGCTCAGCGACGGAGCAAAGAAGAGATTCTCTTCCCCAGAGGAGGCTGCAGCGTTCGCTTCCAGCTACAAACAGAGTTCAGGACCTAACTAGCTCATCCAGGTTGGGCATATACATACATTAAGGGCAGCTTCGGTAAGATGTAAAGCTACTATTAATAAATTTGAATCATGGATGTCCATTATGTCGTGGGTGCTGTATTCTGACTGCAGTGAATATATAAAAATCCCATGCTTTGGATTACCGGCTTTTGTTGATCTGTTTACCCAGCGGCTACTGCGCTGGCATTTCATTTCATTTTATATTATTTTATTTTATTTTATTTTATTTTATTCTTCTCTGTCTTGGGCTTTAAAGGCCCATGTAGTTTCATCCAAAGATGCTTTCTAGCAGCAAACTGAGTTAACTTTGTACTGGGACATTTTGTTTTTTCGTTATGATTCTTTTGTAAACATTTGTTCTTCAGTCCTTATAAGGTGATGACACTTTTACGGGGCCTATGGTGCAGTAGGGGTGGCCTTTTATTTTATTTTAATTCATTTTTATTTTCTCTTTCCCTCGTTTTCTCCTTAAAAGTTGCAATTCTAATAGATTGAGCTTAGACCAAAGTCGGGATTAATTAAGCCTAGGACTTAGTTTGTTAAGTTTTGAAAGTTGAGTTATTGCATTGCAGTAACAGTACTAATTGATAATTATATAAAGCATCTTTACTTGGGCCTTAGTCTGCTATGTAATGTTTCACACATTCTTCTGAATATTTTATATACTCCTTACTTCAAGTTGAAAGGGTACAGTACTTTGTCTTATGTTTGAAGGGTTAATAAACACATGTTGACATGTTGAGTTATGGGGTCAGAGATGACTGTTCGAGGTAGGATGTTTCAGGATGGGAAGTATAAAATTAGTCTAGATGTTGATTATATTTGGGGAGTTTGGGATGGGTACCGGATGGAGTGGGGGCAGGAGATGAAGCTCAGACGAGGATGGGGGAAAGGGACTATTATAGTGACAAGTTACACGGATTTCTGCTGTTCTTCTGTTGAACATTTGATGTCATTTATTATGCTTTATGAGGGTTTACATATTCTTTGCTGCCTGCATCTCAAAATTGACTTGACACCTTTTTTACCAACTGCTGTAAAATGACTGACACGTTAGACAGGGGGACCATCGGTGGACAAATGGTAAGATTTATTTCTTTGAACACAGGAGGTTTGAACACTGCATTAAAACGAACAAAGGTTATGACCTACATCAAAAATTTAAAAGCAGATGTGGTGCTTCTTCAGGAGACACATCTACTACGTTCTGAAAATAGGAGGCTGAACCGTCCATGGATAGGACAAATCTTTCATTCTCAATTCAACTGCAAAACAAGAGGCACAGCCATATTAATTAGGAAAAACACCCAGTTTGCCCCCAATAAAGTCATTACAGATCCGGAGGGACGTTATACAATTGTCTCTGGTACTTTATATCAAAAGCCTGTAATCTTGGCTTCAATTTACGCCCCTAACTGGGATGACCATAACTTTTTCAGTACAGTCTTAGCTTTAATTCCCGATCTGGATTCTCATACTTTGATATTGGGGGGGGGGGGGGTATGAACTGTGTTTTGGATCCAGTTCTAGACAGATCTAGCTCCCGGACTATCCCGCCCTCAAAGATGTCACAAACCTTGTCCACTTTTATGGATCGGTTCGGTTATGTTGATCCCTGGAGATTCAGGCACCCATCTTCCCGTCAATACTCTTTTTTTTCACATGCCCATGGTTCTTTTTCTCGCAAAGATTATTTCTTAGTAGATAAAAATCTAATCTCATCACTCATCTCTGTACAGTATTTACCCATAACAGTCTCAGATCATTCAGCTGTAATGTTGGATCTCCGTTTTGATTTAAAACCTAAACATTTCAGGTTTTGGCGCATGAACCCTCAATTGCTTGCAGAGGAAAATTTCTGTAAACATATCTCTGACTCGATTACACTTTTTTTTACGAAACTAACAGAAACGCCGAGACTTCTCCATCATTGTTATGGGATACCCTTAAAGCTTTCCTCAGGGGTAAAATAATATCATATACGTCATCATTTACCGCTTATCCAGTTCAGGGTCGCGGGGGCTGCCGGAGCCCATCCCAGCTCTTTAACAGGCGAGAGGCGGGGTACACCCTGGACAGGCCGCCAGTCCGTCGCAGGGCCAACATGGAGAGACAGACAACCATTCACGCTCACATTCATTCCTAGGGGCAATTTAGAGTGATCAATTAACCTAACATGCATGTCTTTGGACTGTGGGAGGAAGCCGGAGTACCCGGAGAGAACCCACGCATACACGGGGAGAACATGCAAACTCCACACAGGAAGGTCACGGTTGGAATTGTTCGAACACCCTCCCCAGCCGGGAATTGAACCAGTGACCTTCTTACTGTGAGGCTGCGGTGCTAACCACCATGCCACCGTGCAGCCTATATCATATACGGCTCATGCTAATAAGAAACGCAGGGTGCGCCAAGAAGAGCTGGAAAAATCAATTACAGACGTAGACAGATCATTGTCATTAACAAATACTCCTGATCTTTTTAAAGAGAGGCTTAGACTTAAGACAGAACTTGACTTACTCCTTACAACAGAGGCTGAGCGACTCCTCCTTCGCTCCCAAGGATCATTATATGAGCACGGTGACAAGGCTGGACGCCTCCTTGCTCACCAGCTAAAAGCCAGACAAGCATCCAACCAAATAATTCAGATCAGAGATGGATCAGGCACAGTAGTGACTGATCCAACTGAAGTTAATACCTCGTTCAAATCTTTCTATAGTCATTTGTATACGTCGGAGTTCCCCAGTGATGTAACCCAGATGGAGGCCTTCTTTCAGAAATTGGATATGCCGAGAGTTTCACCCAATGACAATGAAATGCTGGATGCTCCTTTAACACTTCTTGAGATAAAAGAAGCAATCAACTCAATGAATAGCGGCCAATCACCTGGTCCAGATGGGTATCCAGCTGAATTTTACAAACGATTCTCCAATCAGTTGGCCCCTCTACTTCTGGAGATGTTCAACTACTCATACAGTAATGGTTCTCTGCCAGCCACCTTAATGCAAGCCTCTATTTCACTCATCCGCAAAACAGACAAAGACCCCCTAAACTGCGCATCGTATAGGCCAATTTCCCTTCTACCTGTAGATGTCAAAATACTCGCAAAGATTTTAGCTCGTCGTCTGGGGCCCATCATGCCTTCAGTCATTTCGGAAGACCAAACGGGGTTCATTGGTGGAAGGAGCTCCTTCTCTAATGTTAGGAGGCTTCTTGGTATTGTCCACACTCCATCTTCTCCCATAGATCCAGAGGTGGTTGTGTCGCTTGATGGAGAGAAAGCATTTGACAGGGTGGAATGGCCTTACCTCCTTTTCTCTCTGCAGCAGTTTGCGTTTAGCACTCGCTTCATTTCCTGGATCAAGCTCTTGTACTCCTCTCCCCAGGCATTGGTGTGCACGAACACACAACGCTCCGACCCTTTCCCTCTTTCTCGTGGTACACGCCAAGGATGCCCCCTCTCCCCATTGCTGTTTGCGCTGGCCATTGAGCCATTGTCTATAGCACTAAAGTCAGAGGGGGGATTCAAAGGGATACAGAGACATGGGGTGGAACATCGGGTCTCTTTGTTTGCTGATGACCTACTCTTGTAGTGGGCAACCCCATGTCAAGCCTCCCACCCATTCTTTCACTCATTGACTCTTTCAGTGTATTTTCTGGTTATAAACTAAATGCTTCTAAAAGCGAGTATCTTCCATTAAATCAATTGGCAGTAGAAATTCCGGCGCACCTTATACCATTTAAGACCGCTACAGTGGGCATAAAATACTTAGGAATTATGGTTACACGATCCATGCACACATTGAAGGAACAAAACTTTTCAGCACTCTCATCAAAGGTTAAACAAGATCTTCAGAAATAGAACCGCTTACCTCTGTCCCTGGCAGGTAGAGTGCAGACAGTAAAGATGAACATATTACCGAGGTACCTTTACCTCTTCCAGTGTCTACCAATCTGCCTTCCTCGTTCATTTTTCGATAGGATTGATAATGCCATATCCACGTTCATCTGGGCAGGTAGGCGTCCCAGAGCAAATAAATCTCTACTTCAGAGGAATAGATCCTTGGGCGGCCTGGGATTGCCTAGCCTCCTCAGGTACTATTGGGCAGCCAATGTGCATAAGATTTTGCTTTGGTTTACGTCACCCCAGCACAGTTGGTGCCAACTGGAGACAAACTCGTGCTCCACATCACCTCAAGCACTAATATGTAGCAGCCTTCCTATCTCTCCTACAAATTTCACATCTAACCTGATTGTAATTAATACATTAAAAATATGGACCCAAATCAGGAGGCAATTTGGATGGCTCTCCATTCCTCAGAGTACACCTCTATGTAACAACCACTTATTTGTGCCCGCTAAGATTGACTCACGTTTCCTAACTATGGAAAATAGAGGCCTGCGATGTCTAAGAGACCTGTATGTTAATGGAGTGTTTGCTGGTTTCAACCAACTATGCTCGAAATACGGACTAGGTAACGCTGACTTCTTCCGTTTCTTCCAGCTCCGAGATTTTGCAAGAACCCATTCTCCTCAGTTCCCCCAGCTGCCACCCCCCAGTGGTGTTGATTTGGTACTCCGAGCTGAATCCTTACCTAAACGCCATATCTCATATTTTTATAGTCTTTTCTCGCCAGGGGTTGACTCAATTGTCAATAAGAGCAAGACTATCTGGGAAACTGAACTCCAAATAAATATTTCTGATGATCAATGGGAAAAAGCATTGAGGGCTGTTAACTCTTCCTCTAGCTGTGCTAGGCTCTCTATCATTCAGTTCAAGGTACTCTTCAGACTGCACTATAGTAAGGATAGATTATTTAAACTTTATCCAGACAGAGCAACCGAAGCCTGTGACAGGTGCTCTCAGGCACCCTGCAATTTGACGCATATGTTCTGGGCATGCTCTAAATTATCTAATTATTGGCAATCGTTTTTTAAATGTATTTCAGAAATTTTGGGTATATCTATTAGCCCCTCGCCACAGATAGCCATTTTTGGGGTGCCTCCTGGGGAACTTCCGACTACAACTATACAGGCCAATGTAATTGCTTTTGCATCTCTGATAGCACGTAGGAGAATTCTCTTTCTATGGAAATCCCCCCAGCTGCCCTCCTTCAAAACCTGGCTGAATGATCTTTTATTTCTGCTGAAGCTTGAGAAAATCAAATTCAGCCTCAGAGGCCACCCTGAAAAGTTCTACTTACACTGGAAACCACTACTGGACTACGTTGACAATCTCCCGGCCACTGACATGTCCCCATGACTTTGCTCCTCTGCAATTCAGCTCCTTCAGGAGCAGCAGGCAGATTGGTTAAAAATGCAGAGAAGTGGGCAGCAAACAAACTGTTTATCTAGGCAGGACTCCACACCCCTCTTTAATTTTATTTCTTAAATATATTTATTTATTTACACATATAATTTAAAATTTTGTCGCTATGTCCTTAATTATTTTATTCTCTTGAGTGTTTATTTCCTTTATAATGATTGAATTCTTGGCAACAAATGCGTGTATCTATGGTCTCGCGGGGGTGGGGGGGTGTATGTGTGTAACTTTTGTCAGTTTGTCCTTTTTCCAGTTGTACTCTTAACTGATATCAATAAAATTGTCTAAACATAAAAATGACTGAAACAGTTTCCTGCCACTTCTCTCTCTGCATCATTTGCTGGTTCATCCAGGGGGATCCTGACTCAGGATGACCCCAGAATATGATGGCAGCATTTACCTCTCTGCTGCACCATGAAGTAACAGACGCGCAGTGTAGAGGGAACATGGGTCCTGACATAGTTAAGTATACATATGTTCATACCAGGTATTTTATTTTTCCACAGTGTTCACATTTCAAAGGAGGGTTGTTTTTTTTTAAAATTTTTTTATAATACTACAACTGATGGTGAATGCAAGAGAAGAGCAAATGTTTGTTTTGAGAAACACGATTTTGTATTTTGCAGGTCATGTTTCCCTAGCCTGGTACACCAGCCTGACCAACGCCATGTATAAGATACACAGCAAGTCAGTCTGGGTTCCCTCTGTTGGAGATTGATTTCCAATGCGTGACGAAAGGCAGGACTAACAGGAGGAAAGTGAACCAGAGAGAACCAATCAGAGAAACACGGAAGCGTAGTTCGGCACCCTGTTGCTATGGCGACGCCGGAAGTCAGCGTTTACACGTCGTTTTCCCCTCTTTATTTAATGTAATTTTCTTATGTATATTAACATAGAATGTTTGTTTTATTATCATAAATACTCTGTTACATGTCAGCATTTTTTATTGCTGAACTACTAATATGAGAAAGCGTTTGTGTCGCACGTCATGTGACTATGACCCGGAAGCTGTTAGTTAAGCACCAAAACAGAGCAGAAACAGCAGTGGAGACGTCGGAGGAGTTTTACGGTCCTGTTAATAATTCTACTGCTGCGCTGTGATTGGTCCGGTCAATTTTTTACCGGAGTAGAAATGACTTCCCAATGGAGGGAACCCAGACTGACTTGCTGTGTATCTCATACATGTCGTTGATCAGCCTGGTGCACCATGCTAATGTTTCCCACCACCAGGAACCAAAGTTTTCAGAATAAGTGGTGTGGATTCAGACTTTTAACATAAACTGTTTTTTGTCAGAGCAACGTTATAATTGATTTTTTTTAACAGGTTGGTCAGAGGATGATGAAATGGAGATGGAGAGATGGACGTTAGCAGTGTTCCGCATCAGAGGAGGAGAGGACTCTCTGTTGCCTATAAGACATTGAGGTCATTGAAGGTGTGAAAGTTCTTAATGAGTTTGCCATCACTCTCACAAGCATGGACAGAGCTGTTTGGTGTGATAACCTGAGCTATCCTTGACGGCTGTAATACACTTGTGATCCCCTGCAAAGATTATTTATGGTACGCAAGAAAACAGTCTGCATAGTGTCTCAGCTCCAAGCTCTAAACACAGACACTTGAACAGCTTTATAGTTGTGCTTGAAAGTTTACATCCCCTCTCACTAAACAAGAGCCTAATTCACAATAGTAATTCAAATAACAAGAAACTGAAAAGTAATAATAAATGAAAATGTACTAAATTATAATTTAGTAAAATAAACTACTGACTTCGAACTGTGGTTTGATTTTTTTTTGTTATATAAAGACAAAAAAACAAAACTGTCCCAGACAAATTCCATCACCTTGCTCATGAACCACTGAAAGGTATGACCAACATACCTTTCAGCAGGTGCATACGTCTGGTTGCTACAGAAAAAAACACAATAGGGGATTATCACGCTTACCGGAAGTTCCCGGCTTTTGGACACTTCCTCTTCCGGGCCATGTTAACGACAGCCGTTCCTGCTCTGTTATACTGTTTAAATCGGATAAACTACAAACATACTTAAGTTTTCATTCCAGACCGAAGTGATACTGGATCAAAGCGATCGATTCGCCGCGGTGAATGGCCGAACTTTATAATAAAACACACGTTTGTTTGTCGCCGATGGGGCACAACACCGGCACTTCACAGCATGCTAGCATTAGCCAGCTAGCGTTTACTGACGTGCTTAACATTGTGCGTCCTAAAACACACAAAAATCTGAAAATCGGGTCTGTACTCCCCCCGTTTCCAGTGGAACAACTGGGGACTGCCAAGAAAGGAGACGCTTTCAGATGCTTGTGTGTTTTCAACTGCACAACTTTAGCCACGTCATCAAGCTGGCTAATGCTTACAGGCTAACACGACTGTATAGTCTGCCGGCCACAAACAAACGTGTATCGTTTTATTATAAAGTTCGGTCCTTCACTGTGGCGAATCGGTCGTTTTGATCCACTTCTTCCTTAGCATCACTTCAGTCTGGAATGAAAACTTGGCATTGGCGTTTATCCGATTTACGAAGTTTAACAGAGTAGTAGCTGGCGGACTACTGTTAGCAGGTTAGCATTAGCCAGCTTGATGACGTGCCTAACTTTGTGCGGCTGAAAACACACAAGCATCTGAAAGCGTCTCCTTTCTTGGCAGTCCCCAGTTGTTCCACTGGAAACGGGGGGGTACAGACCCGATTTTCAGATGTATGTGTGTTTTAAGACGCACAAAGTTAAGCACGTCGGTAAACGCTAGCTGGCTAATGCTAGCATGCCGGTGTTGTGCCCCACCGGCTGCAAACAAACATGCTACGTTGTTTTATTATAAAGTTCGGCCCTTCACTCTGGAGAATCGCTTTGATCCACTTCCTCCTTAGTATCACTTCAGTCTGGAATCCGTGAAAATTTCAGTAGGGTTGGCGTTTATTCACGTTGTCTACGAAGTAAAGCAGGGAAATTGAACTGAACCGGAAGTGAGCTGTCTAACTGTTTAAAACCGGAAGTTCGGAACACGGAAGCGTGATAATCCCCTATTGCCTCGAAGTTTTTCTCAATAGCATTCTAGTTGTGAGAACAAAGACTTTAAATGTGGACTTTAGATAATTGCTAAATTCTAGCAATTAACTGGTAGTCATGATCTTGAACAAATTTTCTCCATTTTATCTTGTTTTTCTTTCCCCTGAAGTAACTTTGTAGCAACTTAAATTTCACTGATTGGCTTCACTGACATATTTTTATTTTAGTTTTTGTACGTCTCACATTTGTTTTCAAAACACAATTGGGTCCTTCAAAGGAAAATTTCTCTTTATAACAATTAACATTGATTTGGTGTTGTCTGAAAAACTTATGGTTTTCTTCCAAAGTAAATTGCAAATTTACTTTGCTAAATTTAAAGTTGAGAATTTATTTTTTGTATTTTAAGTTACATTTTGGATTTAGACAAAAGAAATCAATCTTCAAGAATATGTATAATCAGAAGTTGTATCTTTATTACACCAACTTAAAAATTTTAGTTGAAAGAACTTCCAGTAACTAAATTCCATGTGACAAATTTACATTGTTGAAGAAATGTACTTGGAACTATACATTTACAAAGTGAAAAATAAAGTTGTGTCCACGAATAAAATGGTTTCTGGTCTTTGGTTCACAGGGTGGTTTTCCTGGTGTTCGGAGCAGACTGTCTGCCACCGTTGGGATTCTCACAGGGGTGCACTGTTGGAATCTTTGATGGAGAAGGAACACAACGCCTCCCCTATGTTTCTACTTGTAGCCTGTCCTGCTTCCTCCCAGAGGAGTACAGGAGGAAAGCAATTTTAGGGAACTAATGGGCACAGCCATGAGAGATTGTCTAGGATTTGGGAATGTGTCTGTGAGGACAGGGACGTGTATGTGCTATGATGAAAATAGTAAACACCAATATGCACTGAATTTACTTTAATACCAATATCATTGTTGGCTTTGCTATTATCTCTGTCATTATTGCCATTGTTTTTATGCTCTCAATATTTACAATGTTATCACTGACAGAATCATTATATCCCTGTATAATATGATCCATATATTCATCCACCAGCTTAAATCTTTTCAAGTTTTATTTGATACATTCAAATGCAATTAATCAAAACTGCCAAGGTTTAAAACATTAAATAAATATCAGCTGGGATATAAATGCTTAACACTAACAGTTACACACTATTTCAAAACATTTTGAAATGTTCATTCAACAGTAGTAAAGGTAAATAGCCTGTTTTGGGTCTGTGATCTAAAGCAGTCCCAGTCTACATGAGTTAACTATGTACTGTGAATTTGGAGCTTCTATGAGATTTTTTTTTTTATTAGGACATCAGTCGTGCAATAAAAATATCAGCAGGATGACGCCATATGAACATATTTTTTTGTCACCAAAGTATATTGGCTTTACTCCAATTTCATCAAGCGTCTGAAATATTAGTTCCACGAATGGCAGATAGTAATAGTTCACTTGATGAACTGCTGCTGCTGTTCGACCACATCAGCAGTCTAAACTGTGGGAACACAGCGTCGACGTTTTCAGGTAGGAGCAGCAGCGACGACCATCGCCCCAGTTCCAGCCACCCACCCATGCTGCACCCTGCTGATGAGACGTAGCCTTCAGATCATCAACATGCAGAAGGCAGCCCAGATGAGAGCTCGGAGGATTCTGTTCCAGAGTTAGCTGAAGACATTTTCTGATATCTTCTATTTATCTGTGTTGTGAAACTCTGTGCCCACCTGAAGACATCTGTCATACTGGGATCCTTTAGATATGACAGGTCCGAGGCATAAAACAGATTATATTGATGCCACATTAGAGAAAGTAACTTGTTAAAACAGATCGCTAAACATTACAATGTGCAAATAAAAGTAGTAGGAATAAAGTAATGAAGCCTGGCTGTCACCATAAGTATCCTCATCAGATCGGGATGCACACAGGAATAAAAAGTCAAGTTCAAGCTCGTTTATTGTACGACTCATAAGCTAATACAGAAGTCAGATGATTACTAGATATTCACGGTCCCAGTCAGCGTCTGCCACGGCGTGGAGTTCTGGCTCTTGTCTCTCTGCTCTCAAGTTCTGAAGTCTCACACTAGTTTGCCGGTTTTATATTCCTATGTCCCGCTCAGCCTTTCTAGACCTGTAGTCCCTGAACCTCGGACCGGCCATTAAGGTCCAGACCACTCCTTGCTCCCTGAAACTACAACTGAGCTGACCAATCAGTGTGTCCCTTTTAATAACTGCGTAGCAACCCAACATCTGTTTCCACTCATTCCTGTTTACCCCAAAAATACTGGCATTGTTTAATCCCTCGAGACTGATTAACTTCTGCCTGACAAGCACACAGAGTTGCACAAACATCCTGGTTTCCCAGAACCCTCTCTACGCTTATATACAACAGTTCACTCTGCGGACAGTGTCCTGATCTCACCTCATGATTCTACCACAATGTCATCATTTATGTGCACTGCTCTGAGAGAGGTCCATGTTGTACAGCACATCTGCCTCTGGATAAAAGTCTTTTTCAACAAATAAGCCACAGTAACTGTCAGGATGGGTCCTTGTCTGCTCCACTCTGGTCCCGACCAAAGAAGCACCACAGGGATGTGTGTTGAGACACTCCCTTTTCTGGCTGCACAAACAACTGTACTCGGAGAATGGATTACATGGGTGTAGTAGTGACAGGTTGAACTGTCAAAGTGGTGATCAGTCAGTCACGGTGGTTTTTCAAAAGAGAGGAGGACTGTGTAGCCATAATTTCTGTTGATTTGTTGAGCTTGATTGCCTTAAGCTCAGCAAAAGAATACGGAAAAGTCTTGTGTGCCATGCATAATCACTAATGAATAGGAGGAAAAAATTCTGGAAAAAAAAAAATCCCGCATCAAACAGCAGGTTAGATGTGGGCGCCATCTAGTGACCAAAATAGGCTCATTCAGTTTTAATTGAGGGGTCTGTGGAATTTTTAATACCAGCTTCTAAACCTTCTAAGATCAGCTCTGGCATATTATTTCTTTGTGTCCCTGTATGTATCGAACACCATGTTAAAAGCTGGCATGGAAGAGTCTGTCACAGGTTATAAAATATTATTCGGACAGTCTGTGTAGGCCTATTATTCTGTTTGACAGGTTTGTGTGCTTCCTGCCTAGTGCTGACCAGGCCAGGAATTTGGGTGATGAAGCCTAACCAGACCTAAACTTCCAGAAACACATTAACATCTCAAGGATAAATGATCCGATGTCTCTGAAAATCTGGACAAACTAGTCCATGCATCCTTTAGTCGGCTTGATTATTATCCCGTACTGTTAAAAAGAAAAAGGACACCTCCAGATCTCTGCTGCTAGAGATCTCACTCGTGTTAAGTAGCATTTAAGCAATATAATTAAATAGTTATAGACTTATAAAATACTACATTTCTATCTATTAAAGTCTGTGTTCTGGCAGTGTATTTGCATTTTAGATATGAGCACCCAAACGGAGTTCAAACAAGGAAACGGGCATCTTACAGCAGGGAGTAGTGATGAACTAGTGTGGTCTACTCTTGGTCGTCATTGATTGGTTGATCAAAGTTCAATTTTAGTGGCAGTTCAAAAAAGGGGCTGAGATAATTATAATATCACAAAACGCCGTTTTTTACGTGCGTAGTAACTGCACAAAACGCCGTTTTTAACGCCGTCGAAAGTGTAAAAAAGCGCCGCTTTTACGCACGGTCTTTGAACGCCGCAAAAAGCGGCGTTTAGGGACCACAGAAAACGTCGGATTTTTCGGCGTTTACCGAACCGGCGTCTTTTACGGCGATTTTGACACGAAAAACGGCGCTTTTAACGGCGTTTTTTCAGAAATAACGGCGTAAAAGACGCAGATTTATTGCAAACGTGCTATTTTAGTGGCGAATTGAGGCACTGTTGACTTGCCATAGAATCAGCCTGTGGCATTGCCCGGGAGTTATGGAAGCTCAGATTTCCTTGATGCGTGCTGTCAGCCTTTCCTTGTTTTTGGGTCTGGTGTCCCTCATTTTCCTCTGACAAAATGTAATTAAAATTTAAAATGATGACAAAATTATGTTATCTGAAGTTTTATTTCAGA
>JALJCO010008880.1:0-17788 GCA_023101725.1 Atherinomorus stipes | reverse complement strand
CTGTATAGCCAGTTAGTCCCCGCACATCCGCCCCCCCAGTGTCCATGCCCCCCCCTCCAAACCCAAGCCTGCACCCCCACCCAGGCCGCGACACGCACAATCCCCCAACCCCGCCAGAGCCACCACCCACCCACCCACCCACCCACCCACACACACCCCCCACCCACCCAGCGCCCCGCATCCGATCCCCCCACAGAACCATCCCCGCTCCCCACCCAAGCCCCCCAACCCGACACACACAAACCCCACCAATGCACCACCACCCCCACACCCAAACACCCATCATCCATGCACCCCCACCCACCCACCCATCTCCACAAACCCCCACAGGCAGCCACACACACACACAACCGCATTCACGCCCCCCCTCCAGTCACACACCCACCCACACATACCAAGGACGGGGACCACGGGGCCACCAGCCCCCCCACGCCACAAGTCCACCGCCCCCAGCCCCCGGACCACGCGAGACCAACCCGCACGAGACCACCAGCGCAGGCCAGCCCCAACCGACACAGCGGCCGGGCGGGACAGGCACCCGGCGTGGAAAAGACCCGGCCACCCCGCAACCCCCCACCTCCACACCTAGAGCTGAACGATATGGACAAAACCCCACACCCCGACAGCCACGCCAGACACCCCAACATCGATACGACACAACACGACCACGGGTCCGCCGAAAACCAAGCACCCCGGCGGAAAGCGCAGCTCCGTCCGCGACCCCCAGAGCCCCACACGCAGGACAAGCACAGGGGAAATCCACACCCCCCACATAGCCGCTCCCGCGACACCAACATCCCGGATGCCCACATCCCGACACAGACACGACAACGATACATCCCCCAGCCCCACCACACACACACCCCCACCAGCACACACACCCGCACGCACACAGCAGAGGCGCCCCGGCCCCCGGCGCAGTGACTAGACGTCACCAGGTCGTGAGGACCGGCCAAATCCAGAGGAGGCACGTCCCGCCGGCCCGCCCCCCAGCGCCAAGCCGGGTCCCCCGGCCCCGGAGGGCAGGGGCCACCCCGGAGCACCGGGGCCCAGGACCCCCCCCCCCCCGCCCCGGGACGACCCCGGCCACCCGGCGCCAGCCGACAGCCACCGGCCAGGGCCCCACCAGCGACCCGCCCACCGCCGCAGAGCAGCCCCAACCGCTGACCCCCATGCCCCCCATCGGGCTGGATACAGCCCCGCCCCAGCGGCGAGGCAGCCCAGCCCAGAACGTAATATCTTTCAAAGGACTCAAAGTGATGCAGAAACTTTACCGGTGAGTAAATGTATGTATTTACTCCTAGAAATAAGGTCAAGGGTGAAAAAAAAGAAAGTTATCTTTTAAGCTCCTTATTCAAGTAATTAAAGTGATCACAGTATGGATACTCATCTCCTATTTAAACTTGAACACAAGAAATCTCAAGGTTGTGATATTGCAGAGATGAAATAAGTTTTCTTTTATTAACTGTGTGTTAGAGTGATGATCCAAGGACATTGCTGAGTCAGAAATTACACCTAAGAGACCATGGTGGTGTTTTGTAAAAGGGACAGGATGGTCAAAGACAACAATTAAAGCTTCTGTTTTCAACCTCACAGATAAGCTTTCTAAAAACAAAATATGTTTAGCTTTGCTGTCATGTGAAAAAGAAAATAAATCCTCTTTCACTTCAAAGGTTTCAATTAAAAGGGCATAATAATCATCTGGTCCTCACCCGGTTTTGAAATGATGTGAATAGATAAAGAATGACACATGGCTAAATGCCGACACAATGTGCATTGGGAAGTTGTGCGACAGTTTGCCCCACTTTTAGCTATTTTTTGTGACTCAAAAACCTGCTTTCAATTACAGTGGGAAAGTGAAACGACTGCACAGTGGTCTCAGGTTTTCTTTTCTCCAGCTCTGATAGGAATTCAGGGTCAAGGTGGATGCAGTGGTCAGAGCTAACAAGATTGGATGCAGCTTGTCTTCCCAACAGAAACATGTTTACTGACGCTGAACTTGGAAGTTATGAAACTGACAACAGTAACTCATAGACCAGGAGAGACTGATCAAATTTTACCTGCTGGTAAGACAGCTGGCAGTTCCGTCTCTGTCCCAGTTTGTGGAGCTGACATTCCTGGTCCAATCAGAAATATTAAGTTAGCCTGATTATCTGAGGAAATTGAAGGTAACAGAAACTTCTGTCCAACGCAGCTCACAGGATTTAGTTGTAAGGTCATCTTTTCATGTTGCAGAGAAACATCTGCACTGTGGGAGGTGGAGGTAGCTGGAACCAGTAGGTTGTTGCTCACTGGGAAACTCTTTAATCAGTTTAGTTAGTGGATATGTGTTCAAAAAGACCCCTTTTAATTATTGTGGTGTAAAAATGGTGCAAGATCATTTCTGATGTTTTTCCTCCCTTGGCATTGTATGAACACCCACCTGAATGATGCAGAGCATCAAACTGATGAAACCTCTGCTTTTAAAGGTTCATTGGGGCTCATAAAGGCAGGGTGGATGATGTTTTCCTGGAGCATTTTTACTATGTTGCTTAAAATCTCCTTCACACCTCGATTGCAGCCAATTAATTAAATGCTCTGACAGAAAAATTTTAAAAATTAGTCACCCGTAGAACAGACAGGACTGAAAAAAACCCATCCAGTCATCCTGATGAGCCCGTTCAGGCCAACACAGAAAGACAGACAACCACGCACACTCACATTCACTCCTAGGGGCAATTTAGAGTGACCAATTAACCTAGCATACATGTCTTTGGACATGATACGTCCATCAAACTCAACCGCCTCACCTCTGCCCCCTCTGCTCTGTGTAAACAATGATGGCTGGCAAACTGCTCGCTGCTGCTGTTATCTGTGCAGATTTTTGTTCTGATAAACTCACCACTCACTCACATAAAAAAAAAAAGCATGAAAATACAGAAATACAATGAAATATAAATGGTAATAACATAAACCTGAGCTAAATCAGTGTAAATTTTAGTAAATGTTGTGGAACTGGCAGTTTCTGAACAACACTTCTGTCCATAGACGCATTCACATGAATGAAGTGTGTTTGACATCAGATTCAATTCAGTTCAATTCAACTTTATTTGTATAGCGTCAATTCATGACAATGTCACCTCAGGGTGCTTAACAAGCAGAAAAATTCAAGTCAGATTCATAATAGCCTAGCTAAGGAAACCAACAGATTGGATCGAATCTTGACTTGACCCGGTCCAATCACCCATCCTGAGCAAGCACGGAGTGGTGGCAACAGTGGGAAGGAAAACACCCTTTTAACAGGGAGGAAAAACCTCCAGCAGAACCTGGCTCAGGTAGGGCGGCCATCTGCCTCGACTGGCTGGGGTGGAGAAGACAGAAAGAGAGACCAACAGATACGTGTGCATTATGGGAGAAAGTTGCAGTGTCACGTGAACAATCTGGATATAAAAAAAGAATGACGGGTTGCAATGCTAAGAAGAAAGATATGTTCATCAGCTTTCATAATCCATTGGAATGAAAGAGCAATGGTCAAGGTTTGTTGGGGGTTGGGGCACTTAGCAACATTGACTCTGCCCACAACTCAGAGGCAAATTGCTAATGAGTTACAGTACTGGTGCTCTGCTGAAGCAGAGTCCTGGAAAATGGCACAGGTTTTGTGATTTTGGGTAAAAACTTTATAATCACAATTTAAAGACTACTGGGAGCGTTTTAAAATAACAAAAAGGAAGATTTGAGTGCATCTTTAAAACCTAAGCATTGACAGACAGGTTGTTATCCAGGAGACATGAGTGGACCTGGCATACTGCCACATTGCGAAGTTAATCTTTAGTTTCTTTATTGTTTAAGGATCAGTTACTTCAGGTTTAGGCCTGAACCAAGTTACACAGCCTCAACTCCCGTAGCATCGAATCTGTCATTACAAATACTGTTGCAATCAGGACCGGTACCAACAAACACAGCAAAGTGTCATTCTGGGTGGAGGGGGGAGAAAAAAGCAGCTCAAGTTAAACACACGCTTGGGACAGTTATTTTCTCACTTCTATTTCATTTGCAGGCTGTGGTTTTACCTACTGTTACATTTGATAAAATATCCCATCCGTTTTAATACTTCCTCATAACAATGATGCACAGTGTTTACTTGGGATGCTAAAGACTGATGCTAAAGGCCACATTCTGCTTTGATTTTTCACTGCAGGGGGCGGGATAAAAAAGCAGAGTGAGAACGAGGTGCCTGGTTTGATTTAAGCTTTAAAGGCTGTTCGGCACAAACGAGACCTCCTGCTGTGAAACACTAGGAAAGTCATACCGGGCGTCATAAAGAAAAAAAACAACCCAAACACAACATTTGCATGGATAAAGTGATTTCTCTTATGAGAATATTTCATGTTAGGTACCGTCTGGTGTGGTGGAATTGCCCCAATTAGTTTAGGTAAATTTCAACACTTTATTTCTGTTGACACAGGTGTGTTTCGTCAGGTGGTCTCACCTCCTGCTTTGCTTTACGCTACAATAACAAGGTTAACAGGGTGTCAATCCTTGTGCCATGGGCCTTGCAGAAGTTGCTCCGTGCACAGATAACCTTATTTCCAAACATTCCCCACATTTCTCGACATCGCTGCACACTCCCAACTAGGGATGTCCCGATCTTATCACGTGATCGGAAATCGGGCCCGATCACGTGGTTTCAGACTGGATCGGAATCAGCTGTTACATTCTGATCAGGGATCGGTTAAGTGTTTCCTTTTCACCGACACGGCAGCAGCAGGCTGCCATGACGGCCATGGCCGACATTGCCCCTCTCTTTGGCCGACGATGCACCTCTTTTCCCTCTGCGTGGTTTTCCTGTCAGTTATGGTTTTATGACCAGTGGTTGGTTTGATTCTGCCTCAAATGAACTGCCCCATCCTGCACGCAGCTCAGTGCTGTATACAGCATCACCGGGCGGTGCAGGAGTTTAAATGTAACGCACCAGCAGCCTGTTCATTCAGACATATTTACAATGAAGGCGGCTGTAGCACTGAACTGAGCCGCTTTTAGAAAGTTTGATCCATTAATCAAAGCATACGACAATAAACTCTACCTAATGTGTAAACACATGGTTCATATTTAGCAAAGCAACGCAACAATGTGCTGGTTTAACTTTAGTGGTACAGCACGTGCATCACTGCGGGTTTGACAGGGCTGCTGCTGTGTGACGTGACCCGCGAAGGAGTGACAGAAAAACGAAAAGAATGCTGCTTAAACTTTGTTTGCCATTACTGAACGGGGTAAAACCGAAGCACACATTACAATATGCCTATCTGTTGTTTCACAGTTTATTTAAAGGAATAGTACACCACCAGAATGATGTAACTTTATTTTCCACTTATCCTCATTGTGAGCAAGACTCTGGAGCACTTTTTGAATATGTCAAATGCAGCCGTAGTTCGATTGTGCCCGAGCCAAAAAGGTCCATAAAAGTCCACAAAAACTTGTCAATATTCCTTCATACTGCTCGTCCAATGTAATCCAAGTGTCCTGAGTGGGTAGCATCCAAAATTTACTCAAAACGACATCATTTAGTATATTTTTAGAGCCTAAACAGTAGAACATCCTACTTCCGCAAAGCATGGATATGCGCGTTCACGAAACTATGGAAGCCTCGAAGTTCAGATCCTACTCTGCCGATAATACAAGCGTAGAAGAAGAAATTCGCTGTTTACATTGTGCTAAGAGCGACAGAGCTGCAGACAAACCGGGACAAACACAAGAGGGGTTGGATATTGATTTAAAACAATTTTTTTTAAATCTTTTTTATCAATTTTTTTTTTTATCAATCTTTTTTTAAATGTGGTTGGAAGAATGAAGGATTGATTAGAGGAGGTGTCATGATAAAGTAAAATAAGAATAAATGAAAGGAAAAAAATTGTAGCAAATGTGACACCTCCTGATTCCCCAATTCCACCAATTCCACCTTCAGGCTATTAGGATTCAGAATCAGATTAGGCTAATGTCATCAAGACCTTAGCGCCCCCCTCCCCCTTTGACCACTGCTGTAGGGGAAACACTGTATCTGTCTTTTTTTCTTAGATTTTCATTTTATGGGGTCCAGTCAGTACATGTCCGCTACATCTCCGAGGTAAAAGACCAGAACACATGTCTGAATGCAAACGTTATAAGGGAGAGAGTCCGGATTTTTACCGCTTTCCAGTGCAAGTCTGAAAGGGGCTTAAGCAGCTTGACTTAGTTTCTCTAAATAAGGTTAAAGCCAAATAAGGTGTAGCCAATCAAAATGAAGTCAACTCGGTCTCCGGGTAAAGCTGCATATCATTACCGCACCCAACTCTTTTACTGAGGAAGGGAGATCTGGCGTTTCAAAACAATCCTCCGCTGTAAAAAATGCCCTTTTTTTTCTTTAGAGATTTGACATATGCAGCAATGCCAACAACATGAACTAGTTTCTACTGCTATGACATCACTCCTTTAACATTCTGAGGGCTCAACCCATCAAGGCAAGTTGCAAAGGAGGAAGAGAAAGATTTTTTAATGTTTATTGCCCCCCCTCCCATAAAAGAAATGAGATTTTTTTCTTTGCTGGAAATCCAAAATACATGAAAAGATTTAATTATTTTAATCTAAGCAAATGGTGGCTAAATCCAGAGTGTTTACTTTTTTTTTTTTTTTTTTTTTACATCCGCTTTGCTCCCTGTTCTGCTACCTGTGGTGTTATTTCCAGCTGTTTTATGTGAAGCTGTCATCTCTACTGACTGTCATGTTACTGATATAGTTTGTGGCAGTTGTAGGCTTTAAAAGTGCTTTGATAAACTAATGTGAAGGGAAGTGTTTCCCCAGTTTAAAGTAAGAATAAACTTTAGATTTCCAAGTGGAGGTTAAAGTTCTTCCTTTCCTAAAAATTCATTTGGACACGTGTTATATATTTGCTTCAGATGTCCATATAATAATGTCAGAGCTCAGTTCTGTTCATGGGCGATTTTACCATATTTCCTTATGGCAGTAAAATACTCCAGGTGCCTTTCTGTGAAACTGCTAACACATCTACAGGCTGATGTGGCTGAAAGAAAATAAATCCAGTAAAATGAGGTTGCACTTGCAGCCCGGTTGTCTGGACAGTTACATGTTTAATACTTACATACTGTATGTGTGTAGAAACTGGTGAGAGGAAGACCTTTTTAAAAGTGTTATGAAATGCGACATGGCTAAAATTTTCTAAAATATGAGTAACTAAATTTATGACCCAGAACTGAACTGGACTCGTCTGTTATTTGAGAAGTTGGATGGTGGCCCAAGCTGAACAAACCTGGATGGAAAACACTGTCAGACCCACAGGATTAATGCTCTTTCAGCTCATTGCTGTTAAATTATCACTAATTTACAGATTCTCACATACAAGCTGAGACTCTGTGTCTTACCTCATGCAAGGTCAGGAACCCTCTCCCAATTTCTGGCTGTGATTCCTAAAATCCGTCCTTCTCCTCAGCAGACTAGAGTACATCCAGCTTTTCTGTTGCTTCTCTACTGTGACTGAAACTGCGCGACCAGTAAGGCACAACAGTCTCCTAGCGAGGATGCTCTATTTTCTGAGCGCCTTTTCACACATGCGCTGCTTTGCATTAATCTGATGGCAAGTGAACGCATCATTGCCATGTCAGAGTGACCGAATCTGTACTGCTGAAGTCTTATTAACATCTTATTAAAGAGTACAGCGCAAGTTCCAGCTTTTGTCAAGAAGCGCGCCCCTTCTGGCGACAAGTGGAAGTGATGCTAATGTCATGCACACACATGAGCTGCTTCGACTGTGTTGGTCCTCAGCTTAACCAGCATTACACTCAGTCTGAGCCCAGAGTTAGAGTCACAATGTCTACTGAGGTAATAAAGTTATAAATTTGCAAGTTGTTTACAGGTTGATTGTTGAATAAACTGACAAGCTGCATGCTAACAGGCTAACGCTGGCTTGTAGATCAAATGTAGATCAAATTGGCTCTCATCGTCTCATAAAACAAAACTTTTCTTCTTTTTCTGACTGGATTCTGAGTTGGGGTTTGAAAGGCTTTTGTTCTCCATCTTTTAGCAGCAGTTGTCAGTGATGTCCCGACATGCGTTGGCAGTCGGTGGCGGAATACACGACATCGGCACAGCTAGACAAACGCGTACATGCAGCTCATCTTCCCCACACATGCCCCCTTGAGGATTTGTACCAAAAACTCTCTCATTGAGCATTCAGAAACAATATTAGAGACAACCGCAGTGAACAGAGATCAGCTCATTCTACACATCAGGCAATTGTAAGAGCATATGGAGGAAAGAAAAGAATAGCATTTAACATTTAAACTTGCGCAATGCACCTTTAATGTTCACACTTAGAAAAAAAGATAAAATGCTTGTAAAAAATGAAAAAAAGGTAGCACACCCCAGATTGAATGACAAAAGTCAAATTGAAATGCGTTGGAAACACATAAGCATTTCAGTTTGATGTGAATAAACCAAAATACTCCATAAATGTGAGTACTACTGACTTTTGTCATTCAATCTGAGGTGTGCTACCTTTTTTTCATTTTTTACAAACATACAAGTTAGGCAAGGCACTCCCTCAAAAAATTACAAGTTGAAAAGTAATTTCTTCTACTTATTCCAAGATAAAATGCTTCTTTGCACCTTTTCTTTTCTGATGGTAATGTTTTTAAACTAATGGTTGAGATAACAGTAATAGTGCACTATTACTGCACTATCACTGGCTGAACGATTTGTCCCACGAATACGTCATCACCAAGTGCCAACCTCCGGTGGCCAACTATGACGCCACCCGGAAAAAGCCATTTTTTTTAGTTCTCCCTTCATCCGCTGGGGGCTGGCTGCAAGACTGAGCAAATCTCCATAGACTTCCATGTTAAAAACGCCAACTTCACAGCAGAAATAAACATGTCTACAGCCTGGTTCAAAAAATCATTTTAGGTTTAATAGGTCAGGTCATGGTGTAGCCCATGCCCTCTAATAAGTAGGTTGCACACAGTTTCCACACACCATCTAAGTGTATACATTCTATTTATCATTTTACATCTGGCCGGCTTATGGAACTGTGTAGCTTGGGTTGTGATGTGTTACTGATTCTGTGCACCATTTTAGATGCTACCTTTAGAGCATGTGTGGAATGTACCATAGGGATATGTTGAAGGGGGTGTTCCCTAGGGAGGTAACTAGTAGTTTGGAAAGACATATTATTGGAAACATTGTGAATATTGTATAGTCTTGACTACTTTTATTCGTCAATTTAGGTTCACATTCATGTTTGGGGCTGGGAATGGTATGAGTATGAAGTGATTGATAAAGTGACTGTCAATTAACAATGGTTTGTCTTGTAGGAGGGGCATCCAGTATAAATCTGGAATGGAAGCTCCAGATGCGAGAGGGTTTTTGTATTGCAGCTTGGGGCCTGGATGGGCAACAAGAACTAGAGCCCTATAGCTAAGGGCCTAGTGTTTAGCATTTTGTAGTTCTTTGTTTTAACCTTTTTTCTACAATTTTTGCATTTATGCACTTTTGCACGCTGCACTTTACTGGTGAAGAATAAAGAAATACCAGGATGAAGAGCTGAGCTTCCATCTGTTCTTTCCTCAACCCAGCTCAAACCTTACAGGTCAAGTTTACCTTCATGTCAGCTGTGATGGGGGTGAATTTTTTTTATAATTCATTCATTTAGATGTTATTTATTCTTCAAATTATACATGATTAAGGGCGTGTCCTTATGATTGACATGCAGCAGACCGGAAGCCCGGCCTGCCGACCGGAGGCTCCTAGCTAGCTCCTTTTTTGCTCTCAGTAAGGTCTCAGTTTGTAGCAGAGTAGCACAACGGCGGTTTTTAGTCAGATAATAGCAAGTCTAATCGTGTCTTTCCTTAACCCTGCCACATAGGGGGCTTATCTTTGTTAGCTCCTGTTAGTTTCGAGTTAGCTCGGTTAGCGTTTAGCCCAGAGTACATCAGCTGTCAATCATTTGTGCCGCGGCCACATTGTGCCCATTTCAGTATTTTCTGGGAGTGACGACACACGTGACACGGCAAGATGGCGACGATAATACACGCCCAACTGGCTTCATTTTTAGCTCTTCAGAAACCAATGGGTGACGTAGCGGAGGGTTCTTCCCTCTGTCTTAACGGTCTATGGTCATCACACACGGTGTCCAAACTTGGCGTGTGGAAACATCCTTGTTCCGGGCATTCATTTTTGCTCTTAAATTGTTTCCCCTGGGCACACAGGCGTCTCTCTGTGCGATTGAATTAGCAGACAAGTCACTGGTAAGTGGCTGGCAGTCAGCAGAAAGGGGAACTTTTTCATGCCCGCATCTGTAGCCCCCATGACGGGATGTCAGCGAGTTACGAAGTTGCGGTCCGCCCATTGAGTTACATGTATAATCTAAGCTGTGGAAAACATGAAAGATGGCACCAGAACAGCTAGATTGGAACTGGTTTGTGTGGTGGGATCATAAGCCAGTTCAGAAAAGTGTGGTAATGCTGAGGAATTTGGGGAAATCACGTTTTTCTACTGGAGTAGAACTGTAGCCAGCTGCCCACAGTTTGTCTCCCAGCCTCAGGTCCAATGGTTCAGCTAAAAGCCTGCAAGACCACACAGAGGGAACTCAGAACTGTAAGGAATGACCAGGAACAGCACAAGCAGACCCACAACTGTTAAGGAGCTGCACTTGTTTGATAGAGCCAGGCGTGACAGAGGAGATGCACTTGTTCCCTGTGTTAGCTTGCGCCTAACGGCTAGCCACGAGCTAGCCTGGGTAAATAATTAGCCTTTAAAAAATGAGAAGATAACTTGCATAGTTCCAGTCAAGTTTTAAATAGCTCCAGTTTATAAAGATGAGGATGGAGGGAAGGATACATCTTTTGAAGCAGCTGGAGGAGATCTGATGACCGGCGACGTCCTTGTATAACCGAGCCGCAGATGTCTTTTGATACAGTAGCTGTATGACCGATGTGATGAAGCAACGATGGTTGAAAAAGAATATTCCAGAGGATATGTTCGCAATTTCACATTTTAGAAGTCTCAACAAGTGATGGCTGAAGCTCCAGTAAACAGAGGCTGTAGACAGGAGAGATGTACAGAGAGGTTCCGCTGGTAACCGGTAAGTCCGACCTGCTGCTGGGTACATGCTGGTATTCCGACATCCCGGCATTCTGACATACTGTCATTTAGACATACCAGCATTCCGAAATCCCACTATTCTGACACACAAACATCCCACCATTCCGACATGGCTTTCCATGTAAGGAAATGTGTGTTTATAAGAGTCACTGACTCTGCGCTGTCCAGTGCTGAACTGCAAACAGTAGAGACCCTGATTAGGTGTTATGCTTCTGAAAATGAATAAATATTTGCTGCCACAACACAGTTTGGTAAAATGCCAAGGAATGAAACAGTTTTCACTCCAAACCCTCCAAATAAAGCCCTGCAATGGAGCCCCAAGCCTGAGGGCCGGGCTGCGGGCCAGTGACCACATCATCACCCGGCCGGGCTCGGGATCTCCCTTTTTATAAAAAAAAAAAAAAAACAACGAAAAGAACAGCTAATTAGAGAGACGTGTGCAGTGTTTGCGTTCAACCAATTAAAATGGCAACACTTGAACGCAGCAGCTGCTTTTCCCTCCTCCTCCCGTCGCTGACATCCCTGCCGTGCAGGGAAGACAAGCTGCTTGCCATTAGATTGATGGTTTGACTGCTCCTAGTTGTTGTCTTTATTAAGATAAAGAAGAAAATATTTCTGATAGGCCAAAGCTTTTGCAGCGTTTATCATAATAATACATACTGAGATACAGTTTAAGTATTGCCGTGCGCTGTTGCAGTTGCATCACTGAATCATTTAAAAAAAAAAAAAAAAACACAATCATAAATTAAACACCAGCCAAAATGCTTCATACACTTTACAAACCCATGTTAATATTGAAAGGAAACTAAATATACCCACTTATGCCATAAAAGCTCTCAGATAAGATTGAAGGTGAACTTATAACTGCACCAATTCTCATTGAAAAAAATAATGGGGTCATTAAGTTAAACCAATTCAGTAACTTTATTTAAATCAGAAATATAATGAATATAGCGCATTATCACGCCAAGATCCCCAATTAACTGTCATTGAAAACTGCAGTGCGCTTGCATACAAACAAGATAAAAGTGTCTGGAGATAAAAGCAAATAATATTCAGTGTAGCGCGGGTTTTGTGCAACATGCGTAAATGTGCACAAGAATACACACTTTCCCCTGCTGTACAACATGAAGGAGACTGGATATCATTCACATGTTTTTGCTGGAATTAGTCAGTGACTTCAGGTGTCACCTGCAGCGCCGCCATTGATATCTGTAAGTGCAGTTATTAATGTTGCATTATGATGCCAGAGGGCATTAAGATGCACGGCTCTGTGGAGGCTCCAGCTGCTGATGTGACGGTGACTGAGGCTGTATTTCTGCTTACAGTCAGTGATCCCTGAGATTCAGACATGAATCTAACATGTTCCAGACCAGCCGGAGTTACATTAATACATGGAGGCAGATTATATTTCCTGTTTCAGGAGATTTTGATAACAGATTATTAAGTTGTTTTGCGAGGTTGTGGAGTCCATCTGTTGTAAAGCACATCGAAATCTGAACAAGAGGGCTTTTAAAGGAATTGTCGGAATGGTGGGATGTTTTTATTTTTTTTAATTCTGACCATAGAATGAAAAAATTGCAGAAATTTAAGTACTGCCATTTCGACAACTGGGGACCCATGTCGGAGTGGAGGAATGTCGGAATGGCGACTGCCTCCCCTGCTGCTTTATCCTCTTCAAAATAAAATTCTGGATCTGTAGGAAACCTAAATAAACTAACGCTTTACTTACGAGCTTTTAACCATTAACTGGTAATAAAATTTGAAGGCTGAGTCGTTGCTGTTTGTCTGTAAAACTGGAAAAGGAGCTTAAAACCGCAATGAAGCCATTGACTTAAATGTTAAATGAGCTGCAAAGACTTTTGCAGACGTCACGTCCAGTTTTGCCGAACAGCGCCACAGTCTGGTCAGATGTGCTGAAATACAGCGATGTTTCCTATTAAAGGAGCCCTGTCATGAAAAATGGACTTTTAAGAGCTTTTCAGCATGTCAGTGTGTTATTTCCTCATCAAGAAATGATTTAAATCGTTATTTTTCTTCATTCATGCATATTTGAGTAATCTACATGAATATTTAAACCAAGCGCTACCTCCCTGCAAACGACTGACGATCCACCCCGTTACGTATGAACGTGGCACCAATCACGAAGTGACAAACACGCATGCGCAACATCTAGCAAGACGCCCTCTGTTGAACAGAAACTCAGAGAATCCTATACACACTCTCTGAGGAAGAAACTAACACCTGCAGGAAGATTTCCTCAGAGACAAGCAGCCATCAGCTAACAGACGTTTGCTCCAGAGTTCAGGAGAATTTTCTTCCTTTTTTTTTCCTTTTTTTTTTTAAAGCTCTAGAGGACAGCAAGTTGGGAAAAATGCAGTTACGTTCAGCGTGGTTATGTTCAGCGGGGGAGTGTATTCGTTGTACCTACTGGATGAATCGACTTGCCAGAAGTGGTTGGATTTTAACTTCAGGAGCAGGGAAAAAAAAACCTCAACCTGTGTGTGAACTTCACTCCTGACAACTTCATGAATCTCGGGCAGTAAAGTGTTTTTTCTCTGGGATTACTTCTGAAGCCTGACGCAGTTCCTGCTATAAAAACGCGCATGGACAGACAACAACACTGGTGAGTCAACACATCTCTCAGCTCAATGCTAACTGTTAGGCTATGATTTGTTCGCTAATTTACTTACTTGTCAGGGGTCTCTGTGGTACTTCTGTGGTACTGCATATCCTACTTCAAACTCCATATCAGACTCTGGGTCGAGCGCATACAGCTCCATAACAGGCTGGTCTGTTTTATCTCGTCGATCGGAGTAATTATCCATTGATGTTTACTACTAACATCCACATGAGAGCTGCCGGTGCCGGTGCTACAGACAATTCTGTTACCCTTCAGAATAAGTGTCTCTTCCGGGGTGACGTCATGAAATGGGCGTAAAACATGCTGCAATTGGTCGAGAGCTCCGCGGTTCAGTACAGTCAGCCATCTTACTTCCGTGTTGGAAATTAGATGCATCGAAAAACTAATATTTAACATTAAATTAGTTTCTATAGTAACGATGGGAACATATCAAGCTTGTAAATACCTGTATTTGACTTTTGGAACATTTGAAAAGCATGATACAGCTCCTTTAATTCATCTATGCAGCTGCACTTGTTTCTGTTACATAGATCATCATGAAGAACGTTTTGGTGGGTAAAACATGGCAAAAAATTTCAAAAACATGTCATCAGCACTTTATGGGTTTACAGAAAAGCAACCAATCTCTGAAAGACTAAATGTTCTTTTTAACGGGCCATCAACGCCTCGCATCTCACTCGTGAAATATTCTGTGATAAAGTTGTCTGAGAGTGAGGCTGCACTTGTCCAAGCACAGCTTGACAGAGATCTTACTCATGAACTGTTTTACAGTTTGGCAGTAAAAAGGCAAGTCTTCAGCAACAGTCACACAACCCAGCAAGTCCCACCCGCATGAGTGAATATCATGTTGCTTCTGCAGGACCCTCATCATCATCATCATCTGTTATCTGTGCTGCCGTCTGGATGGTGCTGAAGGCTGTAACAACTCAGGTTTCTCAGATCAAAAACAGCTTGCAGCCCCGAGCCATTATCAAACTGACATCCTCCACCGCTGCTGCCCGAATCATCACCATTAAACTCCACCACAGGAGTTCAAATTGTTTTGGATTTAAAGGCAAGAGGAGAGATTTTTTTCAGGCATTTGGGGCAGAAGCATGTTTACCTCTGTGTGGCTGCATCTCAACGTTGAACAACACCCTGCATGTGTTGGGAGATCAGTTCCACATGTCTGGTTTTAATACAGTGTTGCCTGAGGGCCTGAAGATCTCAGTCATTCAATATTGGTTTTTCAGCTTTGACCCAGAGATTTCTCCAGATTATCTGAATGTTTTAGTCTCATTATTTACTTTACATGATGAAATCCCTGAATTCTCTGTAACTTCATGTTGAGAAATTTTACCCCTAAATTGTTGCAGTCAGGGTTGAAGCGTTTCTTCTGAGACATGAAGGGCAGGATTTTAAAGGTTTGTGGATCTTCCAGATGGCAACAGAGAGAGATGATGGAGGTGAGTGAACTGCATCCTGTAGAGCTCTGTTGGCTGTGCAGATGCAACACGAGAGTTCAGTTCCTCTTCAACACAGATCAGATGTGACGCTTTGTAATCAAAGCTGCAGATGTATGGAAGCAAATCTGAACTATAATCCAAATGAAAATGGATTCATAGAAATGCTTTTTCATTTTCAGAGTTCAGCCGCATTTTTCACTCAAAAAGACTAATAAATCATCGAAACTGAATTTTCATTTCTTTTTCAAGACTGAACTTTTTGTGATTTGATTAAAATGATAAAGAGATATTTAAGGTTTGATTTCCAAAAGATGTCCCTGCAAATAGTTACCAAAATTTAATTTGAAATATCAAATTTGTAAATCAAAATGCATTCGCAGAAATGCTTTTTCATTTCAAGGTCATAGCTGTATTATTTGACTCATAAATAAAATTGGTAGTAAATCATCCAAACCGCATTTTCATTTTTTGCTTCAAGGCTGGTCATTTTGTGGCACAACTAAAAAGAAAATTAGGAGGAGATTGCTTTGTCATTTTCAAACCCATCACTGCAAAAAAAAAACCAAAAATTAAGTGGTCGTTCCTCTTCTTCTTCAGGCCCCAGTCTGACTTGCTACCTATTGTGTATAGGGGGACGCTGTGCGTATGTCACCCTGGTGTAAGATTCAAGAGGAGAGTGTGAAGGTTGTGTGGGGTTCATTATCTGATTTGTTCTCAGAATCAAAATGGAAAAATCGGGAAGTGTGCTCATATCCGATTTTGGATTTTTCATTTAAGGTGTGACCTAAAAGTTCTCTCTGCCATGTCTTTACTGTTGCCTACGTGTCCAAAACAGTTTTATTTCTTTGAGATATCAGCTGCTTTGCATTAAATCTAAGAATGCTAGCACAGTCAAGGGGACCCTCTGGCCTGTCATTAAAAACAATCTATTCACTCCACTGAACACTCGAGGCAAATCACTTATAAGGCATCGCTATCTGTGTAAATGCCACGTTAATGGTACAATGTTACAAATAAAACTAACCTGCCATCAAAAATTACACATAACAATTTAAGGGACTAGTTTCTAATCAGCAGCAGAAACATACTTTAAAAAAAAAAAAACTTTACTATATATTTGTGTTACCTAATTCCTTCGTGCACATAACTGCAGATAATATCACTCCGCTGCCAAATACAGGAAGTAAAACTACTGTACTGTATGTTCCTGCTGAGACACCTTACCATCAGAGTGCAATGCAATGCAAGGTTAGTTTTATTTGTTAGACTTGAGCCGTCACTCAGTACCAACTGGTCAGCATGTCCATGTGGGGCCCATAAGGGTGCTGAGTGGGCATGGGCTAAAACTACACACAGTTTGCTGGTCCCATGTGGTTTCAGTTACATGGGCCCCATACTGTATGTGAAGCCTATGTGAGCTGGCTGTATGAACCCTATGTAGGTTGGCTAAGTGGGCATGAACGGGGTAAATTTAAACATGGGGAGCCTATTTAAGCCAGGAATACACTGCAATATTTTTAATCGTTGCTCGCAACCCCAACTCAAATTGTGCGAATTAGTCACAGAGTTCGAAAGTTCACAGCTTGTGATTTACGTCCTCATACTGTACGAACCGACATTCGGATGTGATCTGACTACTCACACTGTATGTCCTCAAAGACAGGTCAGGGTCTTGAACAATCCTGACATGTGACACAATAAATACAGCTAGCAGTAGAAGAATAAGAAGACAGAGAGGAAGAAAACGACAATAACAACAACAGCAACAGTATGCTATCACCAAAAAAACGTGCTACTTTGGCGATTTACGCTCTTCTTAGTGAAGAATTAGCCAAAAAGAAAAGGCGACGACATCATGAGTCAACGAGGAATTGCTTGACCAGACGTGGGCTGTACAGGCTGTCGGTTCTACAACGAGTTCTCCATCCAAATGACAAGCCGGGTCGCCATGCTGCCTCTGGTTTACTTCCGTTTTTGTTTCACGCATGCAAAATGTGAAAATCTCCGGGGAAAGAGTTTAGGTGGAGCTCCTTCACTGTCAACATCCCAAATCTCGCGATATCAAACGAGACTTTGTGACGAGACTTCGTGACGAGACTTCGTGACGAGACTTCGCGGCGAGACTTCGCGGCGAGACTTCGTGGCGAGACTTCAGTGACAAGACTTTAGCATAAACAAACGGAGCGGACTTTTCAGCCTCTTACATTGTGGGAAAAAAAAAACACACATACACAGAAAATAACATTGTGGAAAAAGTTATAGAGTAGGCTAATAAGAATGTGGCTGTATGACCACAAGTTGGAGGTGAATAAAAATGGCCACAAACATTAGATAGCTTGGAGAGCAGGGCTGTAAGCTAATGGCTATGTGCTTTTTGTTTTTGTTTACTTCCTTTTCCGCCAGTCAGCTGTTAGTCAGCTGTTAGCTCTTGCGTTGTGATTGGCTGTTGTTCCAGGAGCCTTCACGTGATTTCCCAATGAGAGCAGCGTTTTTGATTTTGCACAGCTGTGAACACTGTGCGTGTTCAGGTCCTCTCGGAACACCACACACACCAGGATTTCTAGTCGCAAAT
>JALJCO010008879.1:0-149454 GCA_023101725.1 Atherinomorus stipes | reverse complement strand
ATCAAATCAAATCAAATTTATTTATATAGCCCTTTACAGTACCCATTGGACACACAAAGTGCTTTACAGCAGGGTAACAGAAAAAGAGACAACAATGCAAAACATAAAAATGCAAACTTAAATACTAGGAAAAGTGAAGAACAAAAAAGAGTTAAGAGTGAAAACAACCAACAGAGAATCAGAACAGGCTACTCGGGGGAGTGCAGGGTGTACCTAAGAGAGAGTAAAAACCTTTAATAAATAAACTAGTTAGAATTAAAAGCTAGACTAAAAAAAATATGTCTTTAACTTAGATTTAAAAGAGCCCAGTTCAGTCGTGAGACGAATGTCGGGGGGCAGCGAGTTCCACAATCTGGGGCCAGCAGCTGAGAACGAGCGGTCGCCCCATTGCTTTAGCTTCGTTCTCGGCACTTCTAAAAGAAGTTGGCCAGCGGAACGAAGGGCCCTGCTGGGGTCCCGGCGGACCAGCAGGTCAGCCAGATAAGGGGGGGCCAGGCCGTTGAGGGCTTTAAAAACAAACAAGAGTAATTTAAAATCAATTCGGAAGCGGACGGGGAGCCAGTGCAGGGAAGATAGGACGGGGGTTATATGTTCTCGCCTGGACGCGCCCACCAGAAAACGAGCAGCAGCGTTCTGGACGAGCTGCAGGCGGGCGATGGAAGCCTGGTTCAGGCCAACGAAAAGGCCGTTACAGTAGTCCAGCCGGGCACTAATGAAGGCATGGACAGCCGTCTCCAGGTCCCCCCGGTTAAGGAAAGGTTTGACCTTCGAGAGGAGACGGAGTTGAAAAAAGCTGGTTCTGACTATGGCGCTGATCTGCCTTTCGAACCTGAGGCCACTGTCCAACAAAACTCCAAGGCTTTTCACGTAGGACTTGGGGGAGGGAATAGAAGTGCCGTCGTGTGAGAAGGAGCCAAGCATGGTTGGAGTGCCAAACAAAATGAAATCAGTCTTGGCATCATTAAGATGTAAAAAATTCTGCGCAAGCCATGATTTCACATCGTTTAGGCAGTCTAAAAGTTTTGTGTATGATGGAGTGTGATTTCCGGTCAGGTGCAGTGGAAGATAGATTTGAATGTCGTCGGCGTAGAAATGGAAGGAGAGGTTGTGTTTATCAATGATGGAGCCAAGGGGCAGCAGATACAGCAGGAAAAGGAGAGGACCGAGAACTGAGCCTTGTGGCACCCCGTGGGTGAGTGGAACATGTGAGGAGGAGGAATCACCGGCAGCAACGGAGAAGCTTCTGTCAGACAGATAGCTTCTGAACCACCTGAGTGCAGTTCCACGGATACCAACTGAGTGCTCCAGGCGGGAAATAAGGACAGCGTGGTCGACCGTATCAAAAGCGGCAGAGAGGTCTAAGAGGACCAGCAGGGTGGGATTACCTGCATCAACAGATAGAGTGATGTCATTATGAATTTTTAGCAGAGCCGTCTCAGTACTATGGCGAGCCCTAAAACCAGACTGGAACTTGCTCAGAAGGGCGTTTTGGTCTAGAAAAGGCTGTAATTGTTTAAGAACAAGCTTTTCTAGTAGCTTTGAGAGAAAAGGAAGGTGGGAGACTGGTCTAAAGTTTTGTAGCAGGAGAGGATCGAGATGTGTTTTTTTCAAAATAGGCCTGACCACAGCATGCTTGAAGGCAGCCGGGACAGATCCCAGAGATAGACAGGCATTGAAAAGGAAAAGTAGATAAGGACCAACAGAAACAAAAACCTCTTTTAGCAACCTGGCCGGAATAGTGTCTGATGGACAACCTGTAGGTTTCAAGCTGCTAACAACGTCATTCAGGTGTGATAAAGAGACGGTCTCAAAATGCTGGAAGACCTGTACAGGAGCAGTGTGGACATCAGTCACAGCAGAGGGGCTAGCAGCAATGCTTTTCCTAACAGACAGAACTTTCTCAATGAAAAAAGCAGCAAATTCATCAGCAGTAGCAGGAGAAGTATTTGATAGACCGACATCGGGGTTAATGACAGAGTTAATGGTACTGAATAGGACTCTGGGATTATGTGAGCTGTTTGCTACAACGGATGACAGATACTTAGCTTTAGCGTCTTTCATGGCTTTCTGATAAGTGGTCACACTTTCTCTCAGCAAACCCAGGGAAACATGCAACTTATCTTTCTTCCAGCGACGTTCAGCTTGTCTGCATTTCCGTCTTAACAGATGGATATGGTCATTCAACCAGGGATCCTTTTTGGTGGAGGATGGAACAGAGCGAAGGGGAGCAATACAATCCAGGATATCGGAGCAGGTAGAGTTGAAGGTTGAGAGCAGAACGTCGGGGCAGAGGGGGGGCGAGTCATTGGCAGCAAGCAGCTGCGAGGTGTTGAAGGCGGCAGCAAAGTCGGTAGCCGTAGCTGGGGTAAAAGCTCGCAGCTTGCGGGCTGGGAGAGCAGGCTTAATGGAGGAAGGAGGGGCCACCACATCAAAGATGACAGGAAAATGATCCGATAAGGTGGCAGCAGAAATGTCCCTGATGGAGACCGAGAGCCCGTAAGAAAGGACTAGGTCAAGGATATGTCCACGCTCGTGAGTGGGAGAGGTGACCAGCTGGGTGAGACCAAAGGAGTCGATGAGGCTCTTAAACTCGTTTGCCAGATGGTTTGTAGGACAGCAGACATGTACGTTGAAGTCGCCACAGATCAGGAACTTGTCAAACCTGGGGGTGAACTCAGACAGAAATTCAGAGAATTCCTGAAGAAAGTCCTTGCTGGTCCTCGGAGGACGGTACACCGTAGCGCACAGTACAGGGCAGGAGAGATCGATCACCATCAGCTGGACTTCAAAACTGGAGTAGGTATCCACAGGTAACAGTCTACAACTGAAACCATCCTTGAAAACAGCAGCAACACCACCACCACGACCAGCCGCGCGAGGGGAGTTGAGAACCGCACAGCCGGGGGGGAGGAGTTCCGCGAAGGCGCTGTCATCGCCGGGCTTCAGCCAGGAGGAGGAAATCCAGGTTCCGTGATGAAAAAAAGTTGTTGAGGATGAAGGTCTTGTTTGACAGAGATCTGATGTTGATCAGAGCCATCTGGATGAGTGAGGAGTCAGCGGAGCCGAAGGAGGAAGCGCGGTTCAGCGGCCGGAGATTTCCAGGGACACAGCCCCGCCGGGAAGCCCGCGCCGGTCGGCGGGGAAAGGTAAACACGCCGGAGTCTGGAAGAATCGGCCGGAGACACCGGGGTCTCGGTTAGTCAGGAGGACGACAGGAGGGAAGACTGGTAGATCCGTGGAGTAATTTCCATTTGACGATGGCTCCTCCACGTTTCCCACGTCTTCGGCGGCGGCCGGATCTGCAGGCGCGCCAGCAAGGGAAACGCCGCAGGTAGGGCGGTATCGCAGCCAGGAGAGGCGGCGGTACCTTAGACTGGCCATCAGAGCTCCGGATCGGCGTTTTCAGCATCGAATCGCGGATAAGGAGAAGATCCATACGATCGTACACCAGTAGCGACATCACGCCCCGAGTAACGAGGGACAGGAACAGAAAAACCAACAAGAGAACGGAGAGCGACGGACGGCTGGCCGAGACCACGGGCGCCATGTTTTTCCGAACAGCACCTGATCTCTTTCTACTATCTGTGTTACCTTTTTTAAAACCCGTTTTTCATCCGAAAGTTTCGGTCCCTGAGCTACAACCTGTTTGCTCAAAACGACAGGTTTTCAGGGGTTTATATTGTGAACTAAAGCAGGTCTGGCTGGTTTGTTTTGTGAATTGTTGTAATGGTACAAAGATGGCAGATATTTAAATATTTGTTCGGATATTTTCCATGTTTGCACACCCATTTCACCAAAATTTTTTACAACTCAACACCATTTTACATGAGCGTCACCTGTGTCCTGCATTTAGGATTTTACAAGCCAATTGTGATCTATAAAGGGAGTTATGGTAGCTCGTATGTAACCATGTGAGCTGCTGTTAGCCTAAACTGATAGTTCACAGACTTAAGTCATAAACCTATGCATTGGTTGAGTGCTGGTTGGTTGAAAGTTAGAGAAGGAAAAAAGGAATTGCACTGGACTGTTATGTTTTACTTGTAGTTTTGATCTGCCACAAAGCAGATCTTTGTCAAATGTAACTGGTCTTTTCATGGCACAGCAAAGCCAAAGATGCAGGAACAAAAGAACAAGAGTGGTCTGCACAGCTTTTTGAGACTGCCCCCAAGTGGAAGCAAAATCTTGCAACAGTTAGATGTGACAAAGTTGTGTATGACACCAACACAAAACACAACAGTTCTGGTACCTAAAAGCTGGTGGTCAGGAAGTGTGTGAGGAGAGAAAACTATTAAATGGGAGGAAAAAATGGTCAGTAATAAGATTTTTTTTAAAAAAAACTAATCCTTTTGACAACCAATGTTTTCCAGCAACAGATTTAAACTCTAAACAAAAAGACTGTCTGCTCAATTGATACCGTTGGTCATTTTCTGTCTTTTGTTTTACTCCTCATTTTTGCATTACGTCACATTTGGAGACAAAAGCTGAAAAGGTGATTTTTTTGCAACTTTTTTTTCTTTTTTATGTAATGCTATTAAGTTTTACGCTTTGCCTTCATTGCGCAGACCTCATACATGCTTGGCATCGATTGTTCACTGCAGGAAGGAGGCGTCTTCTTGTCTAATAAAACATGCTGTGCATTAACTGTTAATGCATCAGCTGATAGGAAGCCTAAGGCTGCAATTTAGAGTTCATTCAAACCTGCACATTTTCATTTTATATACCAGCTCCATGAAATCACCCTTTTTCCTTCAGCTGTTAAAAACAAATGAGTAATTTACTTGCAAATTATTTCCATAAATGTTTTTGCTTTTATTTAGAAAAAAACTGTATATCTTTAAACATGTTCTCAAAGTTGTTCTCATGGAAATTACTTTCTTTTTTCCCCCGTGAAAAGCACATTTATTAGATTTTGATTTGCATGTGCTAATATCTGGGAAAATACCAGTAGTTTCAGTTTTAAGATAAATTGTTTTGCAAGTTATTGGTGTGGAGGAAGGCAGTAAAACACAAAACAATTTCTTCATGAATTTTTGGTGTACTTATTGCCAAAGGGCAAAGTCACTGAAATCCTCTCATATGATTGCATGCTCTGTTCAGTCTAACTTTGTTAGAATATCTGAATGTTTTTGTGTTGACTGTGTTGCTATTGGTTTATTATAACCCTATTAACTACTAATGGTTGTCATTTGCAGCATTAATGAATTACCATTTCCATACTTTACAAATTGGAAAATTAAGTTATGTATTTAAATGTTGTTCTTTAAACAAAAAAAAAAAAAAAAAAAAAAAAAAAAAAAAACTTTTAACCCCCATATGTCCAGATTGTGGTAAATCAGCTAAATTCTTACAAATATCATCCAAGTTAAATTAATGCTTATTTAAGCCCTTTCTCATTTTCAGATTTCTGTTGCCATTGTAAATATTTTCATTTGCCATTTACTTTTCTGTAATTATTCTAGTTAAAATAAGCACTTTGAAGAAATTTACTTCAACCCTTGCTTAAAGAAATTTCTTGGTTAGAAATGTCCCAATATGAATTTGATATAAATGAGAGGATTTTTATTTATTCTTTTCTTTTTTTTTTTTTTTTTAGATCTTTCAGCATGTTTTAGTTCATTCAGCATCTGCTTTCTCGTGGTCTAAAGTTTCCTTTTTCAGAAGTATTAAGAGGCTAGCATCCTTTCTTAATTCATGTCCTTGCAACTCTTCAGAAGCACACATAAAAATTATTTTGTTTGTTTTTTATGTATTCTGCAGGGCAGTAAAGTGCAGACCAGGGTGGGTCTCCTCATGCTGCTGTGTACGTGGATCAGCAACTGTCCGATAGCTGTCACACACTTTCTACACAATCAGGATAATGTTCCCTTCGTATCCTTGAAGCTGCTCACAGTCTCAGTTGTTGATCGCTTTTTGTTCAGCTCTTTACTTTTTAATTGTAGCAATAAATCAGAGAAAAATTATTCTCAGTGAGTGCAGGATGATTCATGATTAGATCCTTGACCAAGTGACTCCTACAGCTGACCGCTCAGATCTCAGAGAACCTGGGGGAAGATGAAAGGCTCGTGCAGGGTCTGTGTGCGCTGCTGCTCGGCATCTGCATCTATTACAACGACAACTCACTGGAAAACTACACCAAGTAATCAGTCCCGCACTTTCATGTTCTGACTTAATGTACTGTGAATATTTGGCAACACAGGAGTGTAATTATAGTGTTTTAGCTTTCTATTGTCTAACAAGCAAGAGGTTGGATGTGAATGTGTACATCTTAAAGTCCATCTTTATGGACTCAAAGTTTTAATATGTTTAAAAATGTATTTAGTCATTAAAGGAGCTGTATCATGCTTTTCAAATGTTCCAAAAGTCAAATATATGCATTTATAAGCTAGATATGTTCCCATCGTTACTATAGAAACTAATTTGGTGTTAAATATTAGTTTTTCGAAGCATCTAATTTCCAACACGGAAGTAAGATGGCTGACTGTACTGAACCGCGGAGCTCTCGACCAATTGCAGCATGTTTTACGCCCATTTCATGACGTCGCCCCGGAAGAGACACTTATTCTGAAGGGTCACAGAAATGTCTGTAGCACCGGCACCGGCAGCTCTCATGTGGATGTTAGTAGTAAACATTGATGGATAATTACTCCGATCGACGGGATAAAACAGACCAGCCTGTTATGGATCTGTATGCGCTCGACCCAGAGTCTGATATGGAGTTTGAAGTACACGCAGTACCACAGAAGTACCACAGAGACCCCCGACAAGCAAGTAATTTAGCGAACAAATCATAGGCTAACAGTTAGCGCTGAGCTAAGCAGCACTCACATGGATCTTGTAAACATTGATGGATAATCGGACTCCGATCGACGAGATCAAACGGAGCAGCCTGTTATGGAGCTGTATGCGCTCGACCCAGAGTCTGATATGGAGTTTTAAGTACACGCAGTACCACAGAGACCCCTGACAAGTAAGTAAATTAGCGAACAAATCATAGGCTAACAGTTAGCATTGAGCTGAGAGATGTGTTGACTCACCAGTGTTGTTGTCTGTCCATGCGCGTTTTTATAGTAGGAACTGCGTCAGGTTTCAGAAGTAATCCCAGAGAAAAAAAACACTTTACTGCCCGAGATTCATGAAGTTGTCAGGAATGAAGTTCACACACAAAGTTGAGTTTTTTATTCCCTGCTCCTGAAGTTAAAATCCAACCACTTCTGGCAAGTCGATTCATCCAGTACAACAAATACACTCCCACGCTGAACATAACCACGCTGAACATAACTGCATTTTCCCCAACTTGTTGTCCTCTAGAGCTTAAAAAAAGAAAAAAAAAGGAAGAAAATTCTCCTGAACTCTGGATCAAACGTCTGTTAGCTGATGGCTGCTTGTCTCTGAGGAAATCTTCCTGCAGGTGTTAGTTTCTTCCTCAGAGAGTGTGGATAGGATTCTCTGAGTTTCTGTTCAACAGAGGGCGTCTTGCTACGATACTGAGCATGCGCATTTGGACTTTCGTGATTGGTGCCACGTTCATACGTAACGCGGTGGGTAGTCAGCCGTTTGCAGGGAGGTAGCGCTTGGTTTAAATATTCATGTACATTACTCAAATATGCATGAATGAAGAAAAATAACGATTTAAATCATTTCTTGATGAGGAAATAACACACTGACATGCTGAAAAGCTCTTAAAAGTCCATTTTTCATGATAGGGCTCCTTTAAGCAGTGGTGTTTTTGTTGACCTTTTTTTTTTTTTTTTTTTTTTAAAGGATTTTTGGGCACTAGTGGCCTTTATACAACAGTGTATAGTGACAGGAAAGGGGCAGAGAGAGTGGGGAGTGACATGCAGCAAAGGGTCCTCAACCGGGAATCAAACCGGGGCCGACTGCGCTGAGGAGCTGTAGCCTCTGTTCATGGGGCGGCTGCTCAACCAACTGAGCTAATCACCGCCCCTGTTGACCATTTTTGTTGTTCTTTTCAGAGAAAAACTAAAGCAACTGATTGAGAAACGCATCGGAAAGGAAAACTTTGTGGAAAAGCTCGGGTTCATCACCAAACATGAACTGTATTCACGGGCGGCCTTGAAGCCGCAGCCCATCTTTCCGTCTCCAGAGCAGATGCTGTTCGACCACGAGTTCACTAAGCTGGTCAAAGAACTGGAGGGTCAGTTGCGAACTTTTGGTCCAATTCATTCCAGACCGTTCAATCATCAACAGCATTTTAAGAGTGAAAGTACTTTCTCTGACATACACAGGTGTGATAACAAAAGCAGTTCACAAGTCAAGTGAGGAGGACAAGAAAGAAGAGGAGGTGAAGAAGACGTTAGAGCAGCATGACAACATCGTAACTCAGTACAAAGAGCTGATCAGAGAACAGGTACACAGAAGTGCCATTTTATGTTCCAACATTTTACAGTGTATTATTTTGTTTGTTTTTTACATATTGACCGTCTTTATTTTATTTGTGCGGTCATCAGGATGCTCAGATCCAGGAGCTGAAAGAACAGGTGGCATCTATGACTACTCAGAATGAACAGATGCAGACCACACTCACTCAGCAGCTGTCCCAGATCCAGCAGCATAAAGACCAATACAACATACTCAAGCTAAAGTTAGGTGGGTTCTCTGCAATACCTGCTATCAAGTGTGTGTCGGTATGTCTGTCTGTCTGAAAAATAGAGTTTGGAGCTCTCCAAAGTCTATTTTTCAATCATTGTTTTAGCTTTTGACGCTGCAAAAAAGGGTTTGTAAATGGCTAAGCCTTTAGAAAGAAGTAGGCATACAGGAAAGTAAAATTTGTTGCAATGTATTTGTCTGATTATATTATATTTTTTTTTTTTTGAAAAGGGGGGAAAAAAATGCATGAATCACCCTTAAAACTGCACTTTAAAACTTCCCCAGTAGCTCAAGTGGTTTTCTGTGTATTGCTATGTGTAACAGAGTTAACCAAACCATATCAAGGAACTATAAATAATGATCCCACTACTCTCTAATACAATTGCTTCCAGGTTGTTGAATTAGGTTATATCAATTCTGCACTGCTTCTTGTTCAAACTCTTTAAGGAGCATGAACTGTAGCTGGATTTGTGTCTTGTAGATTTTGGCTGACTTTATATCCCTCCTGTTGCTGTAGTGGTGTCACATTTTAACCGAGTTCATGGTTCAATGGATGTTTTTACCAGGGAAGGAGAACCAGAGTCAGTCCAGCAGCCAGGGAGAAAACTCCCAGGTAAACGGGCTGCAGACGGAAGAGCTATCCCAGCTGAGGGAGGAGGTGGAGGAGCTCCGAAAGCTGCACACACTTCTGCAGACACAACTCAGTGAAAAAGATGCACTAATTAACAACCTGGTTAGTAGGTTTTTATGTTTGTGTGTATAAGCCTCAAATGGAGCCAGATGAGCTGTGCTGGCACATGCTAATAATTGTTTGGCACACAGCTGGTTTCTGTTACTTATACATACAGTACATGTAGTTTTCAGTCTTTACTAGAAACATTTAAAGCAACAAATAGCTTTCAGGAGTGTGTAATTAACATTAACTACCTTTGTCCAAACTTTGTCCAAAAAGTAGATTTTCAATTTAAAGAGTGAAACTAACTGCATGTTTTTACTGTGTAACTACTAGTCAGCAGCACAGACAGCAGAGGCTCCAACAGGAGGATCGGACAACACAGAACTGCTCCAGGTGGGATTCTTATTCAACTTATTTTCCAGTAATGTCTGACTTTTGAATGCAAAATAAAGAATGTGTCTCATATTACATGACTCAGCAGTAGTTGCAGTTTGGTTATGTATTAACTCCAGATCTGATTGGACATAGTTCACATTTTCTTTTTTAATACATGTTTAGTTTTCAATACGCATGTTTAGCTACTTTAACATCTTGCACTGAGGCTCTGAAACCAACAACAACTTGAGAAAAAAGACATCTGATGACAACTAAAAAGAGATTTTATTTATTTTTTTTTATTTATTATTTTTTTTTTTAACCTGTCTGCAAAATAGCTGTTGGCTCACCATTCCAGCTGGGTGGGGATGATGTCCATGGTCTGGTCAAAAATGATAGTCTGAAATAATCATCTCAATATGCTTATCAGTAATTGAAAGTTAAATATGCAAAATCTTTATTAAAAGCTATATCTTAAAAAAAAAAAAAAAAAAAAAAAAAAAGGAACCTCACGAGGCGTTTGGAGGGTGCAGAATGAAAGTACAGCATTTTCTCAAAAAATTATATTTAGTCTGAAAATAATTCTGAAATAAATTTTAACAGGTTTGACAATGGCGTTATGCTCACATCTACAAGCCGATACAGGCCGCCATTACGGGTTGCCAAATATGATCTCTGTGTGGCAATAGTATGTTTGGCACAGTTAGACTGGTGCTGGGTAAAATGATGGAGTCGGCAAGTCGAGCAGCTGCTTCAGAGCCCCGGGATATTTTTTATCTGTCTCTGATTAGGAGTGACCTGAGAAAAGCAAAATCTGGAGTAAATTTAGGTGAACACTACACTAAATGGACCCACATAAAGATTGTCCACAGCATCAAAACGCGGAAATGGCGACTTTTCTCCTGGATCAGTAAGCTAGCTCACTTGCTAACGTGGCTAACATTTGCTGTCGGTTATAAACTCCTCTGCATTACTTGCTGGACCTGGTGCAGGCTGCTGGTCACTTGCCTTATCGGCAGTAAGCATGGCAACCAAATGGCAGGAGTTGTTTTTCTGCCGTTGCAGCTACAACCTAGACATGTGATGTCGCTGTTCTGGCCGTGATCCATATTCAACTTTTAATGCTGGTCTGACTCATAAAAAAAAGCTCCTGTAAACACACTACATGTTTATTATTATAAATGAAGACACAGGGCAGCGCCCTGTTTTGGGTCTATGTGTGACCCGGTTGTTGCCCCCCCCCGAACCCCACACCCCCCCGCCCCCCCCCCCCCCCCCAACAAAAATCCCCCCCCTCCCCCAGGCATATCCTATTCTTTACTCCCCCCCCGCAGATCCCCCCCCATCCAAAAAAATCCCCCCGCAATATGGTACCCCCCCCCTTTTTTGAAAAAAACGGACCCATCCGCCCACCCACCCAGACCCCTGGTGGAAACGGGGTTTGGTTTTCAGCTGTAATGGAGCTCTGTGACTGAAACAAGTGGCATCATTTCTCAAAATATTATCCAACTTCATTCAAATAAGAAAAATGTACATTACCACTATATTTTAATCCAAAACCTGTATGCTATTACATGTTTGCCTTTTTGGTGACTGGTTGCAGGAACTGGGGGCATTAAAGAGTCAGGTTCAATCCCAGTCATCAGAAATCAGCCAACTTAAGACGGAGAAACAGGAGCTGCTCAAAAGAATTGAAGCTGGGGTAAAAAATCACAAAATTTGACACCAGTTTGATGGAAATATGCTTAATCGTTACTTGAATTGATTAACTTCTCTGTGTTTTCCTTTTAGTCATCTGCATCAGAGCCCACCAGTGACAACTCGGTAGATGTTGGCAAGATGGCAGATCTTGAGAGCAGACTCGCAGCACAGACGTCTGAGATGGAGAGACTGAAGGTATGCAGACTGACTCATTCATCTATACACCCTATTAAACTACATTTTTACACCAGCTGGGCTGGATAGATCTGCTATAGAGAAGTTTTCTGGGTTATCATTTATATCTAGGAATGATTTATGAGTCAATATTTCTCTTGCCCTTCCTCCTTGATGCTATAGGAGAGCAGGGTGGAGCTGGAGCAGCAGCTGGCTTCAGCCACAAGCACGGTGGCTATCCTACAAACAGAGAAGGCAAAACTGCAAACTGAGGTCCAAGAGTCCAAGAAGGAGCAGGACGACCTGTTGATGCTGCTGGCGGATCAGGACCAGAAGATTCACAGCCTCAAACAGAGACTCAAAGACCTGGGAGAGACGGTAAAGAAAATGTTGACTTTTATTAGAACATCCTGTGATAAAGCTCGCTTATCCAACCTTGTAAACAGTGTGGTGATGTACTGAGATATTTGATGGGTCCGTTCAGTCACACAGTAGAGATTTGGATACTTTTCCAGGCCTTTATAGGTAGACCTTAGATAAAAAGTGTAAAGCCTAATGTTTTTTTGTTTTTTTTTGTTGTTCTTTCCAAATTCTAAAAAGTGCATATTTTTGTCCACATTGTCAGAAAAAATACTACATTGTCAATGATGTGTAATCTGTGAGTGTTGAAATCATCAAGTTTACCTTGTTAGAATTACACATGCGGTGAGTAGTGAGTATAGAGGAGTAGCAACAAAAGCATGCTTTATCTCCATGGCACTCAGCTTTGTTCTGTCTGTTTGCGCTAGTTAGACTGTGGCACTTTCCTTACAGGTGGAAGATGAAGACGACATTGATGCCAGGGACCAGACAGACGACGATGACGAGGATGAAGATGAGGACTAGAGGAAAAACACTGAAAAGAAAAGCAGGAAATGCGTGAATTTGTCTGCCAGAAGGCAAGAAAAGACTTTGCAGAAACAAACCTGAGAAACTGAAGAAAAGGACTGATGTATATCAATGCAGTTTCTGCACCCAGCTGCCATGCTGTCTTTATTTCCTTTACTCTGTCACATCATATGTGCATGTTTAGATTTTGGACCTTTTTTGTTCAAGTTGAGGTTCTTGTTTCCAGCAATTCAGTTTCAGTGACGGCAAAGAGGTCTGGACTTTGTAGTGCATTCATCTCTGCTTTGTTTTCCATCAGTTCATGATGGATTTTACCAGTCCTGTGTTTATAGTAATGAACTGTCATATAGTTTCTAATCACAACAGAAAAGCTAGACTAATTTTTACACACGAATCATCTGGAAAATAGAGGAGGTTTTAAAAAGTAGCGTAATTCAGCTATGAACAGAAGTGATGCCATCAATGTGCTACTTTCCTATCCTGCACTGCTCGCACCAGTGAGATGCATCTGCAGCATCAGGATCTCCTTCATCATTTCACTGTGCTTTACCCTGGATTTGTCTGCCTTCAGTCAGTGTGAGGTTGGCGTTACAGTATTTAACACTGAATTGTTCCCATTCTTCTCAACAACTCAACCCAACTGCTCTGCAATATGCTGCAAAACACTGATGGAAAACCTGTAAAGACAAAAAAATACATATTTTTGCAACTTTTTGTCCAGTACTGGCCTCTAGCTTCTGTATGATACTGAGTAACTTATCAATTTAAGATCCACCTTGAAATGAATAAAGAATCTATCTGTATGCCATATGGAGGAATAATTGTAGATATATAAAATTTTACTAAATTAACAATGAGACTCTTTTTTTTTTCTGTTTCAGATTATAGACTTTATTTGAATGTATGTAGTCTTCCAGTACAGCAACAGTGATGTATAGCAGCCAATATTAAAAGCACATCACCAAGAACAAAATACTGTACAGTATAAAGGGTTAAACTACACGTCTGGAGGGACTACACTTTGATTGCTGAAGCTGCCCGTGCCCTGTACTGTAACACACTGTTTGAACATTTTAGCGAAGTGTTGACGCTTTCATGGTTAGTTCAAGTGCAGCCTTTTCTTAATCAGATGGAAATTTTACTCAAATTTTGTCTTGAAGTGCCACTGTAAAAAGAAAAACCATAGACACTGTTAGGCTTTTCCCACACTTTGGTGTCATGTTTTCATTTATGGTATCTTTGTTTTAAGAATAATAAAAGTAGACATACTGGTGAGTTTAAAAGGTAACTTTCAGCTTTTTCTGTCAATCCTACTTGGATTTTGTGTTTAGGCATATACTGTAATATTTGGGCAGTTGGGCACATCTTTGTTGTTTGGAAACTTCTAGCATATAAAGAGTCATTTGGCTTTAAAAAAAAAAACTGCAGCAGTTTTCCTATTTTTTAAATAAAACTTGTAAAATCAAAAGTGGATGTAAAAAAAAAAAAAAAAAAAAAAAACCCTCTTAATTTAATTTCCCCTCATTCTGTCAGTTACTCACTAACACTACATTAATTTCATTAGATTAAGTAAAAACAAACCAAGTTTGATTTGCTGAATATTTTACAGCTGCAGCTGCTAAAGATGGAAAGGGTAAAAATTATATATCCATGTCACTATGCAGATGAATTCTTACTTTATGATCCACTTTAGTTTTTGAAGATATAAATAAAGACACGGTTAACTTTTCATCTTGTTTGCTGTCATGTGAGATTATGAGATTACAAATTATGATGTATGCAATCAGGATTCTTGTTCTAAGGCTGTTTGATAATGTCTGCTCTTTGCTTAACAAACATACTGTAGATTAACATACAAAACAGAGTTGATTATTAGGTTTAATATGAACTCATGATGCCTGATGACTGGATCCATGATGAAGGTACCATTCATCACTAATCAACTTTTATCTGAGATAATTATCAGAAAATTGGTTGTGAATGAAGTTCTCTGAAATAAGTCATGATATAAATCGCTGCCCTCCTCCACTTCTTGTTTAAATGTTATCTGGCACAAATGTTTGAGAATCTTTTTCCTCTCTGACATCATCACTCCTGATTGTGTCAGTCTTGTGGGAAGGCATGAAAAGCAGCCTCTTCGTGCATTAATGTTGTTGTAATAGCTGTGTTTCATCACTGGGGGGCAATGAATATCCTAAGATAAAGATGTATACATTTAGCCTGCCTAGAAAGGGGTTTGTCTTAAACACTTCTACCACAGTTGAGGTTTGTAATAGATCATCTTCGCATGACTGGTTTACATTTGTTGCACATAAAATGAATTGCGTGTTCAGTACAGTATGGAGGTTTGGTCGTAAATCAAAAAATAGCAGCTGTTCGGTGATAAGCAGCAAACAAATCTACTGCATCTGCACACATACAAATAACTTAGTAATGACTTAGATAATTATCCAGGATCTATGCAAATTCAGCAGCATCCATCATGCAGTGAGTACAACATGCATCTCTGTACCAGGCATGTGGCCAGCACATGCCTGGTGACATGTGCTGGCCAAATGTCACCAGGCACACTGACTCGGAGGCCCTGGGGTCAAACCGATGCTGGGCCTGTATTGATGGCTTCCCTCTGTGCAGTGTTGTCATCACTGCCGACTTTCAACTTGTCCCCAGAACATGAAAAGTACAATTACGTTTCAGTACAAGTCGACTGTGTACTCGCAGCCACCAGCCACTACAGTTTGCCTGAAAATGAGTACATGACTTTCTGAAAGATGGACCATGTCAAAAAGAAAAACATTTAATATGCTTTTGCTTAATAGTGCACTTTATAAAAGTAAATTTAATGTTATGCCTAAGGTAGCATTCCACCATTTCTGTTTAAAAAAAAAAAAAAAAAAAATTCAAACTTTTCTCCCCAAGTACCTTTGAGAAACTGAGTGAATTCAGAAAAATAGAGTAGGGATGCCAAGATAATACTCTAAAATTCAAAGTGTCTGAACATTCAAAACACTTTTGTGAGACTAAATTAGAATTTGAAATAAGATAATGAGGCAGTTAATAACTACTGATAGAATAGCTCAATCAAAATATTGAGGCAGTTTTTTTGTTCATTGAAAAATTCCAACACACAAACCATTCAGAATTACTAAACGTGTCTGAGAAAAAAAAAAAAAGGCTCTGAAAAGATCTTCAATGAAGTCTTTTTTGATGAGCCATAAGAGCCGAATATAAACGAGCCGAGTCCAAGGAGCCGATTCTTTTAACGGAACCGGGTCTCCCTTCATATAGGAGTGAACAGTGTCATTGAGTAAAAGTAAAAGGTACCATCATGAAAAGTATGCATCAGTAATTATGATAATCTAACTTGAGCTGGTTTTATCCAGAGCATAATCCAGCCGCAGCAGCGATTGTGTTGTAAAGACTTTTATTTGACTCGCGCTTGTTTTTCCGGCACTGTGAAGTTGGTGGCGCTTAATATTTTAGGCCCCTTTTGATGCCACATGCATAAAATCGACCTGATTGCATTGCCCCTCCCTCCCCTTCCTCTTCCCATCCTTTGCTCCCATCTCTGCTCATCCGACGTCCTCCTCCTCTTCCTGTAGCTCTTGTTTTATTTTTGCCAGGTTGGAGAGGGAATACTGTAGTCCTTCCTGTGAGTTATTATTTTTTTGCATCCTTCTCTCAAGGTGAAGCCGGGCATCATGACTTTTACACTGACCACCGTTCAACTCCTACCGGTGATATAACACGACTCGTCGCTGCACAGGCGATTGCTTCAAACACACACAAACGCAAATCCAGCACCCCCAGCAGCAGCTCCACCGCCGCCGCGGCGAGTCCTCTTCCAGGGAAAAGCACCACCTGCCGCCGCACCCCGCGCGCCACATGACCGTCTCAAAGGTGAGTTCCCTCCGGCGCTTTGGTTTCAGCTTTGTTTGTTTTTAGTCGGTAAACGGATTGAGCGGGTTGAGAGTCGCGCGGTGTTATTTGAGGCTTTGCAGCGTGGCTGAGATGCTGCTCTGCCACGCCGCTTTCCAGCCTCCCGCGGCGCGAGGACACAGCTCAGCTCCAGGCTGCGACAGTGGGCAGTGTTTTCAACTCACACTCACTTGTATGATCAAACGCAGCAGTGGACAGCTGTTTCTGTCAGGTCAGCTTATCTTCTTCTTTGACACATAAGCTCTATGAAAATGGTCAAAACGTTAAAACAGCTGGAAATGATTTGGAAGAGACTGAAATGATTTAATTTTTTGTGGTTTGACATTATCAACTAATTTCTAAATAACATTTTTATGATGTTCATGATGCTGTTTGGAGGCAGATGCCCTCATGTTACATAGTAGATCACAAAGTTTTTTTGTTTTTTTTAAGCAGCTAACTTTAAGAAAAAAAAGGGTCTTTAATTCACTGTAAGCGCCTGCACGCGTGTGAAGCTGAAACAACGAGTCTGTTAGTTAATGATGTGATGAGATCACTGTGTCGCTCTCTGATCAAACCACTGTATGGTGATAAAAAGAAAAAAAAATTGTTCCAGCTGCTTGAATGTTAAGATTTTCTGATTGAAAATTAAATACGGAAAACAACTCTTAGTAGTTTTCTTTTAAGATGAATTTGCTCAATCTGAACTACGTTTGCTCCAAGTTGTTCTGTCCAAAACGCAACAATACTGATTTTATCTTCACACATGGACAAAAGCATAACAACAGCCACATAAGAGCAGATATCTCCTGGACTGTTACTGTGGTTAATCCCATCTTCACCTCTGTAAACCTCATTACTCGCTGTTACTTTTGCTCTGTGGGTGACTGAACTGTGTTGGGCCTCCAGCTCACCAGATGGTTCAGCTCTATTGTTTTACTGAATTTTTCTGAACGTAAACAAACTTAAGACAAAAAGGAAGAGCAGTTTGAAAGCTTGGTGTTTAATGACCCGACTCTAATGCTGACCACGTGGAGCAGCGGGATGAATTTAGGACTTTGTGCCAGCACTTGTAGTGTGGTAATGGACATCACTCTCATAGGGGCAGAGACAGGGGCATGCACTGTGATTGGATGGGCCAACAGTTCATTGTTGGTGACAGACTTATGTAGTGTAGCAGTGTGACCTTATAGTTGTGCAAAATCCAACATCTCAGCTGTTGTTTTAGCATCAGTTTAAATTTGAATGTTATATTTGAGTACAGAAGGCCATGAGCTAAAGAGTGGAAGTTGTTTAAAGTAGTTCTCAAGTATAAAAGTTATTTTTACAAGTAATTTAGCTAGTTGTCTCTCCCTTTGTTTTAGCCCTAAATGTGTGTTACGTGAAAATAGCATTTAATCATTACAGTAACATTTAACTATTAAGTTTCAAGTGTGTTTATTTATATAGCACATCTACACAACCAAAGGAGCCCAGATTGCTAGTGCACAACATATATAAAAAAACGCAAAACACACAAAGATAAAAGATTATGAGAGCAGCAGTTGGCTAGATATGAAAAATTTACAAAATCTATAAAAGCCTACCAGGTTAATGAAATTAAATCGTACATCAAAATAAAATAAAATGAGGAAAGGCAAGAAAATAATCTGTTTATATATAAATGAAGCGCGGAGCTGATGGCTTGAAGGTGATAAATGAGGGTTTTTTGGCTATTGTTAAATGCCAAGATAACTAAACCGTTGTATACAGATTTCAGTTGATTTACCAAACTTGTACACGTAAGATATGCCAGTTTTCTTTGGCATGATTTGAACAAATAGGACCTTCTCCAATCTTTAAAAGTGGCCTATTATGGTTATTTGCAGCTCTATATTGTTATTCTGGGACCTTCTCAATTTTCTGACGGACAAACGAACAAATGAATGATCTTAATTCACATTGAGCCTTGTACTGCAGGTCCATCTCTGAGATGCATTAAAATGTCCTAGAATGCTTTTGTATTTTTGGCCATTGACTATTTATGCAAATTGATGTCAGATGCCTCAAATCAGTTTGAAAAAATAAAGTTGGATTGATCCTGAGTCCAGAGCAGTTCAACAGGGCACTTTTTGACTTGGCCTTTACTCAGATGATGATGAAGATTCACATGATTTCAGTCAAGTGATCCACGTGGCTTATTATTTTAGTTATTTTGGGTCTAGATTAACATTTGTAAATAATTAGATTAAAAACCAATGCAAGCTAGATAAGATATGCGATTCAAAAGTATTTTTCTTGGATGATTTTGTTTTATACAAGTGGATTTATGAGTCTGGTACAACTGTGTACTGTATTACTCGTCCTGAAATTTATTGATAAACCTTGTGGCGATGGAGCATATAAAGCAAAAATTTATTCTTTAGATTCTTATTTAGTGTAACTTAAATCATACAAGTCTTGATGTATTAAATGTCAATATGCATGTTTTTGTGGGAAGTCATCGCTTTACTGCCAGTCTTCATGCTAAGCTGACATCCTCATAAAAGTTAGTCATTCAGACATGTTTCAGATATGCCCCTCTTCTCTTTTACCAAGCTCATGAGATAAACGGCAAGGTCAGTTACTACCCTTTAGCTCTGTTGTGGTTAAATGCAAATTTTCTTGCATTCCCTCAACAAGGAAAATGCTCATCTGCATGCTGTAAAACACCTGCAGGTCCTCCAGTTTTTGAATATTTCTGGGCTGCATGAGCTGTTGTGGGACAGTAGAAGTCATGACTTTGTGTATTGCTATGAGTCATGGCTGCACTGAACAGATATGTCATCTACCTGAGTGGCAGATTCCTGCCAAAATAAGCATTAGACTGATGAGTTTGCTTCACATCTTCACTAGTGTGCAACAACATAGGTCAACCTTGCCTATTGTAGAACAATAGTTTAAGAAAGAGACATTTCAACAGTCCCAGAAGGTTTTTTTAATGAGTCGGTGGAATTTAAAGACTCTGTACTCACCTCTGTTTAATTCTACTCTGTCTTTCGTGAAAACTGTTGCATGCTTTCATGTTGGGCTGTAAAGCACAAACCTGTATTCCTGGCGTGTTATCACACAGACTATTAACACATGCCTGAGATTCCCACTCTTGTCTAATTTGTGACTAGTCCAGTGTGCTATGTAGCTCACTTCTTTAAAATCAGTCTCTCAGAGGAAAATAGAAGCTCTTATCTGTTATGATCTTGTGTGTCTGCCACTTAGTTTCTCAGACTGTAGGCTTGCTGCTGCCCACAAGTATCAAAGTCCTGCTTGTGAACTGAAGGTGTGCTTTTGAGCAAATAATCTCTTGAACTTGAGGCCTTGAGAGGTAGAAACTCCCTTCAGAGAAATACGTGGCTGTTAAGCTGCTGTTATGAAATATGTCACTGCAAACTAAAGCTGTGTGTATAAGCTGTGTTAAAGACAAACACTGTGGCATATACTGTAGCTCATCAGACTGTTGAAATCTTTAGCTTTTAACATCTGCAGGCGTTCTGTCTTCACTAGTACTGTATATAATAACCAAAGGAGCTGCATGAATAGTAATAAGAACTGATATAAGAGGACTTCTTTAACATTATGCAACCATCAATATCTTCAAAATAGCTGGTTGGAAAGCTGAGCTGATGTGACATTATCTTATCTACCAAACACAGATGTTAGAAATTTGAGGCCAGTATGAATGAGACATTAACTCACTCAGTCAAAATGAAAGTTGACTTTTGTTTGACAACTGGGCAGATTTGATCTGCAGATGATGAACTTGGAAACTAGAAAAGACAAATATAAGACAGTAGTCTACAGTCATAAAGAATATCAGTCCTTTCTGATTTCTTTTTGATGAAAGAATGAACTGTTGCTGAAGCTCAGATAAGGAGCAAGCTGCTGCACTCTGCCGTGTTTCGGCTGTTGAATGTGTCAAGTTTGTGGCATTTTAATGGTTCATTAGATGTAAATCCACACAGGGGTGAAGAAACCAATTAAAGGGTAGTAAGTATTTATATGACCAGGTCAGAGTGTGTGTGTGGGGGGGGGGGTGTGTGTGGGTGGTGTGTGTGTGTGTGTGTGTGTGTGAGAGAGAGTGTGTGTGTTCCTGTACTTGCTACATTGAGGACCGTTTTGCGTCTTTCACCAACAAAGTGGGGACATTTTGGCCGGTCCTCACTAAATAGCCGAAGAAAAACCCATTTTTTGAGGGTCAAGATTTGGTTTTAGATTTTAGGTTAGAATTAGGTTTAGGTTAGGGTTAGGTTTAGGTTTAGGCAATCAGTTGTGGTGGTCAGGGTTAGGGTAAGGGGCTATGGAATGCATTATGTCAGTGAATGTTCTCACTAAGATAGAAGTACAAGGATGTGTGTGTGTGTTTACAGATGAAGAGCTTCGTCTCTTTTACTGACTGGTACGTTTAGATTTTAATACTATTAAAAAGCCGAATGAGTTGCAGCCCCACTGATAAGTGAAGTTTTGATTATCAGGTCATCTGTGTTGTTATGTGTATCCAGGGTAACAGCATGACTCATGGGCTGCCAGTTGTTGACTAGCTGTTGACTTTCACTTTGATTTGACTGAAAATATCTTTACAAATACTGATTAAGCTGTCGTGTTGTTAAAAATATTCTACAGGACATTCAATAACACCCAGCAGATCAAAGCTGTTCTGGCAGCACAAGAGAACGCTATGAAATGAAATATTAAGCAGGTTGCAGCTGATCAGTGTGGGGTCATCTTTACTTTTTTTGCTACTGTTTTGCATCCTAAGCATATTCAATCTATATGATAAAAACCAGCTAAAAACAGCAATTGCTTAAGTATCAGAAGCTGCAACTCGTGAATGTTCAGCATATGTTTTGTCATTAAAAGTAGTGAGTTTAAACAGGTTTTTAAAATTAAAATGAAAAATACTTAATTAATCCCACAAGGAAGTTTAAAAATGTCAAAATGCAATGCAGATACACCTGCTTTGAATCTGTTCATCAGTGCCAGTAAGGCTATGTTTTGTGCTTTGGGCAATCCATGCAGTCACAACCACAAACCCAGTGACCATAAGCCAGTGCTTCAGCATTGATTTTTACCCAAACTCATTTTGCAGTAAATGTCGCCACTAGTTTTAGACTACTTCAATCCCAAGCTGTGTAGTTTTTCAAACTTAATTCTTATATAACAGATTGGATGTAAATATGTAATACTTCTGTCAGGAGTCTGCAAGTCATGATGTAATCATAGATGTAACAAACAGGGCTTTAAGCATTGAGGTTTTTTTTTTGTTTTCAGTACTGGTTCATTTGGACTTTTCTTTTTAGTTGTAACACCAATTTGCCCAAGTCAGACACTTATGTTGTTGTGAGCTGAAAAAATTGATTCCTAAAAAGATTTTTCCAAATGCATGTTTCACAACGACCTTGTTTTAGTGCATTTAAAATGCTTGAAATACAGAGTAATGCATCTTGTACGCTGCATATATGGGGACAGTTAAATACGCAACTGTAAAATAACAGGATTTACTTTTACTGCTGTAATATTAACACACAAGAACACCTGGTAATACAGTAAATGTCCTCATATAGGGTAGAAGTTAAAAAAAGACATTGTCTTTTAGACCATTTTTTTAACCTAGATAACTATGGACTTTTTAATGCTTTTTTTTTTTTTTTTTTTTTTTTTTTTTTTTTTTTTTCTTTTGTTCCTGATCAAAACATGCTCAGTGGGCTCCTAGAGGATAAGCCTGCAGCTACGTGAAGGCATAACCTTGCACTGCAGACTGTGTTGGAAAAAAAAATTCTGATAAGCATGACTTTGTAAAAAAAACAAAAAAAACAAACTAGGTCAGAGTATTATTTTTGACTGGACCAAGGACAATAGCCCTGCACAGCGGAACTGATCGTGAACGTCCAGCTGATTTGCAGAAAGGTAAAGCTAAATTGACCTCATCTCATTTTGTGATGTTGCCGTCATTGTGAAGAAATGGTGAACTGAGCTCACTCTCGTATACCAGACTGAATGATCTTCATGGTGGGGGGGTTTCCCATTGATGCCAATCGGAGACTAAGCCAATTTAATAACCTGCGAATTCTGTAGTCATTTGATGTGGGACTGAGTACTGATGAAACAAAATACTTTTTGCACTTAAAAGCCAGATGTTAGCGAGAGTTAGGGGGTTCTTTTGACCAGTGCAAAAAAAAAAAAAAAAAGGGATTTTGTTTATGCACCATCCAAGCATTTCTACTTTCCTCATCGTGGATGACATCACTGATTTAATTAGAAGCTGCCTGAAGCTGAATGAGGTCATCTCACTTTTCCTCTGTAGCTTTGCCATTGCCGAGCAAATTTTGTGCCTTAAGGTGGTGATGGAGAACTTAATGTTGCCAATGAAGGATGCCTCATAAATGACTATGCCTCTAGAACAAATCCCCCAGGGGTATCCGAACCTACCGCCAACACTCAACAAACAGCGCTGCCTCATTCTGTCATTGTTAGGACTATTGCTTGGATTATTGGATTATTGGATGTGAAACGGTGAACTTGTGGCAAATCAGTAAAGTTTAGTCAGCAGCATTTGTTTGGACACAGCTGCCATAACACGATCATACCAGAACCCTTCAGTGCTTACTGAACTGAGCAAAGGTTATGGATAACTTTACATTTTGATGTGAAAATGATCTTGTAGCTCCTTTTCTGAAGCTTAACTTTGTAGCTTTTTGACATACAAACAGAATGCATTTATTTCGGTTTGATGTAAAACTGTTCATGATGAAGTTATGCTTCCAGAGTGATTGCTTCATAACTGTGTGAGAACTGAGAAAAGCTTAATATGAGGGTGAGCAGAAAATCTGAATTCCTTAGATATCCTCTTTTAGTTTTTTTTTCTACAGTTTATTGTCTTGAATGTTGTATTTTTGTGTATGGATGGTGGGACAGTTGTAAACACTTTTCAACCTTTTTCTATAAACATGCAGATGTAAAAATTTTGAGTTGACTCATTAGCTTGTGTTTTAAGGGTCATTGGTGCTCGCTACGTAGCCAGAGCAACCAAAACATGCCCAGGCTGTGGCATTAGAAACAATCTGCTGGTGGATATGAAAGATGATTAATGTACTTGTCCTGACAATAGCTTGGAAATCCTTGTATGCTCTTGCATAACTGTGGAGTCTGTATGCAACCGCAGAACCTCCTCCTCCTCATTGTCCTGAAAATCGTGAGCTTTCCTGAACAAATCGTGGCCTGCCGTCTCTTGTCACTGCAGGGCTGGGTCATTCACACAGCCACGCAGCCTAACGAGCTTTTAAACCACAGATTTTAAAGACTTGTTTCAATATCAGTCTGAGCTTCTTCTCTTTGCTGTTACATCACTGTCACTCAGATCAGGCGTGGCAGGCTGTTCTGCACGTTTGTGACATGACAGCTGTCCAACTGTTTGAGGATTATCTACGGCTGCTCCCACGTGGGTCAAACGCAGGAGGGATTACTTTAAAAATGGATAGAGAGAGTGTGCAGATTTGTGCACTGTACTTGTCGGCCTGCAGGAAGCTGACACTCTGAAGACCACGGGAAAGTTAAACCTTGTTTTTTGCCTCTAAAATGAACCAAACTGCCTTAAATCTGACCCTATCAAGTGAAGCAAATTAAAACTTTTTCACTTTCTTTATTGTTTTTTTATTTTTAATTTTTATTTACACTGAATGTAACACTATGATGTAATTGAAAGAGTGTTATCCAGACACCCTGAAACCCTGAAAATGTAAAAATACTTTATTAATCCTTGGAGGGAAATTTGATTGGAAATGCAATTAAAAATTCTGACTTGAAATGGGATAGATGGATGGAAGGTTGTGGATGAACAAGTCTTGCTAACTTTAATGACGGTTGAAAGATTAATCATAACACCAGACAAACAAAAGCAGGCTGCTCGATTATGGAAAAAAAATCATTATCACGATTATTTTGATCAATATTGAAATCATGATTATTCAAATGATTTGTTTTTAAAAAAAATGTTATTCAACTTTTCTGTCAAAGTATTTTGTTATTGATAATTTACGCCAAAAGCAACGCATCTCCTTCACTCTTCAGCTTCGTGAATGTATGTTGTAGCAGGGCCTTGTGGAAGGGAATGTATTGCGCATGCGCTTTTCTTTCAGAAATTGTTTAAAGAAAAATAGCACATATATTGTTTCACCTCGATTTATGAGCTTGGAGATTGTTTGAGTTGAAAATTGAAATCACGATTAAATTGATTAATTGCACAGCCCTAAAAATCAGGCAACATCCATTGATCGTGGTTGTGGTATCAAGCATGAAACGATGAATGATGCAGCTTAAGTATGCAGCTTAAATAGACCTCCCAGATAGGATGCGTATGTTTGACATGTAACGTCATCATGTTTGAGGCAGATCACATGGGAAGCAGCACAATAGCTTGAGTTGTCTTCCAGAACTCACTCACTGACAGTTGCTGTATGTCATCTTCGTCATCATCAGTGGTCACTCTGGGGTCCAGTATGACTGTCCTCCTTATTGGTTCTTGTGGATCTTCAGGTGGGCACAGAGGCCAATCCTGAAGCTGCATAGTTTGATTTTGTGTGGGCAGGGATGGACAGTGAGGGTTGTGGGACTGGATGGAACCACCTACTAACTAAGGGCGCATTCACAAAGCATAGTCTGCAAGTCTCAGTCCGACTGGGTACACGCTTTGGCTAGAGGCGGGGGTGGTCTGCCAGACCGAGATCGTGTTAACGTTGCACCATTGCCAAACAAGCTGAACCTTTTAAATAATGCTCCCAATCTCTCCAGAGGTGACGCTGCATTCAGATTCACTGTAGGCGAAGACTAGACATCCAACGAACCAGAAGGTTCTCACAACTTCCGTTTCCTCCACAAAACAACATTATTTTTGTGCGTACTTGCGAGGAGCTGGGATATGCTTTCATCAGACCAAATATCGATTAAAGCTTTTACTTCCTCGTAACTCCACGTCTGACCACCAGACATTTTTAAAAGTACTGCAGTCCCACGTGTGTGTTTTATTGTAGTAGTGTTTACCCACAATGCCCAACAAAACCAAATGCAGGAAGCAGTAGTTTGTGGTCCACTTCCTGTATTTGGTCCACTTGAAGACCTGCATTTGTAGGCGGACCAGGCGGACCATGGATAAAGTTTCTGCATCACTTTGAGTCCTTCGGAAGATATTACGTTGAGTTGCCCTTCAGTGTATCCATATAATGGGAGAGATGGGGCAGTCTCTGTATAGAGCATTATCTGCAGCAAAACTCCTTCATTTCACCAATACTTTAAGTCGAATGAACAAACTAATGAGTACTATTGTCCTGTGAGTTCCATGTTTCATGGATTAGTTTGTAATTTGTGTAGGTAGCGAGCTGCTCTTCTCAGCTGTACTACAGCAATGTGCATCGAGAATATGCGGCGACCTGTAGAGTGCAGGGAATCCCCCCAATAACTAACGGAGTTTGTATCCCCCAGCCCCACATCCAGTCAGAATTTTTGGTACCCTTCTGTTAAAAATAGAAGAGTCCTTAGCCTTGAACACATATGCATGTTTAGTCCCCACTGTAAAGGATTTATTAGTAATAATTAATATCTTGAATGTGTTTATTTGCTGAACGAATGTTCCTCATGGCTTTGTATTTCTGTCTTTGTAGACCACACTCACCTCCATCCAGGCATCAACCTTAACTAGCCCTGAATTCCTCACCTGTAAGCCTGTCGTTTGTTGCATTACTGTGCTGTTGTGATTAAGAGTGACCAGTAAAGACAGTTAACTGTACAAGTGAGTCCTGTATCTTCCGACCGACGCCCCATGGTGAACATCAAACCTCCTTACCAACGCCTGAACAGTCTTACATGAGCATCACCCTAATGGTAGAAATTTTTGGAATTTTTGCATATAACTCCATACAAATGGCTCAAGTATTTGGTAAAAAATTATAAGAAAGAATCTCAATGACTTCTATAACATTTTGAATGGTGATCCAGAGAAAATTCCGGATACTATAATCCAGAACACACCAAAATAAGGGAGGTTTGCGTGCTCTGAGTGCTTTTCTAGTTTGTTTTGTTTTTCTTTGTAATTGTTATGTTATTGAATTTACATATTATTGCTGGACCTGACAAGAGCGAAAAGAAAAGGGGACAGAGAAAGGAGAGTGAAAGAGAAAGAAGAAAGAACTGAGAGAGGAAGAGAGAGCTGCTGCATCTGTAAGAAAACAAAATGCCACCTGCAACATCTTCAACAGAAACGAAGCTGACAATCATTCAGACATCTTAGACAGACAAGCTGGGAGAGATAATAATCACAAAACCAGACACTGACCGCATAGAGGAAGAAACAAATATAGTTAGTGGTGATGTCACCACATGACGTACACACCATTTCTAAATAAATTCTGATATAGCAAACTTTTAACTCAAATGTCTGATACAATGAACAGTCAGGTGTTCCCTTTTCTAGAGACAGATAGGCTTTCTGCTCTGCTTATTACCATAATGCTCAACTCACTTTATAGTGTCACCTTATAAAGACACTACACATCCTTGTTTGTCTGCTGCAAACCTCTTGAAAGAAACATCCTAGGTTTCCCATTTTCTTTCATGGGACATTACAAAAGTTTGCCTCTAATTTGCTTGACAGTTATACTTAAACACAGCTAATGTGTAGACTTGTCCTTTCTGCAGTCAGCTGGTCTTAATCGTGAGGCATATGGGTCAGCAGAGTCTGATTCATTATTTATTAATGGAAGTGGATAACCTCCTCCACTGGTGTGTAGGTGTGTGGGTGTGTGTGTGTGTTCATCATATTGATTCCCAAGCTTTAGAGTGGCTCTAATGGTTGTGCTTCAATGAAAATTTGCTTAGACCCTATAAAGAGGTGCTGCCTAACAGTTGAGGTGGCAGCTGCAAACATTTGTTTTCTTGTACTCGACAAGATGTACAAGTCAATTACAACAATTGCCTCAACCTACAGTTTGTGCAAAATGTCTTCAACGGTATGTTTAGAGTCCCAAGCAGCTCATGCTGTATAAAATGATATAGTTATTTGGTTTTAAGGTATTTTTTGGTCCAACATACAGCTCTTTGTAGCGACAGACATCGTTTTCCACAGTAGATGAACAATGAAATTTATCTAAATTCATTTTTATTCTGCTGAACTGTGGTCACTCTGGGCCTCCCAGGTGGACATTTCAGTCTCAAAGTAAATCTCCTGCCATGTTTTTGGATCTGCCTCTACATTTAGAACAGGTATTTTCACAAACGAGCTCTACCTGCAGAGGAATTGTGTTAATTAAATTCAGCTGCTTTAGTGACTGGTTGGAACAGCTGATGGACAGGATTTTTACATTCTGGACCAGGGATGTCCACCTGTGCTGTAATTCCCATCAAACCTCATCAGGTCAAAACTAAAAGTGTTCAGGGTTCTTTACCAACAGCTGTTAGTTCAGATATTAATGTGCTGGACTTATTAAATGTTATTAACTTAAACATTTGTTAGGATGTTAGCATTCAGCTTAAAACACTGCTACGGCTTCACTGAGCAGCTAGCATGCTTGTGGACTAGCTTGGTTGCTTTTAAGAAATGCTTGGCAGTCTGTAATTGAAAGCTGTCATTATTTGTTTGTTTATTTGTTTTCTAACGTTGTTGCATATGACTCACGCCCCCCCCCCCCCCTAATTGGAGAAGCGCTGTGCTCAGCAGGACAGCAAGCCACACCTCATGTATGTGAACCATCAAACCACGTTAATGCAGTTAGCCTAATGGGCGTGATCTGATAACAGGGTGTGGACTGCAGCAGTGTGTGTGTATTGTTTTATAGAGTGAGGCTGAGCCCACATAAAGGCAAGTTAATACCCTCGAGTCAAAGAAAGTGAATTTCACCTTGACCACAGTTGTCATGGATTGGGTAGATGGTAGCCTATAGCTGCTCATTGACGGTGTTTTAATCATCTAGATGAGGATCTCTGTGACTTGTTTGGCCTGCTGTAAGGCACAAACACGGTGACTCTACTGAATAATTAATCACCCATCAGCCCATACGATGTCTAATATTTATTATGTATATTTAGCAAATTGATGATTCTAGAATAAAAGAATACTTAAGCTAAATTTAGAACATCAAACCTCATTTTGTGCAGCTTCCTTTTCTTTGATACTTAATATTATTATGAGTTTATGCTGCAGAAACCACTGGCTTTCTGCAGAGTGGCTTTGCTTAGTTGTAATCAACAGACAATAAAAATCCACACGAGGCTATGACCTGAGAAGCAATTTCTCTTAGTGGTGATATGATCTGTAATTTTGATTATTTCACATGAGATAAGTTTGGCCTGTGATTATTTTTTTCAGTAGCTGATACACATTTCTGTAACCATTTGCATCAATTAATGAAAAAGTCTTGCTTTTCTCCTTGAAAAGTCAGCAAAGCTTCAGCTGATATGCTCACTCAGTTCTTCACAGTTTAATAAGTGACCCCATACAGTAGTTAGAATAACAATTTGTTTGGTGGGTTATGGCTCTTTTACCCTTGTAAAGACTTTCTTTTTGAACGAGCGATTGTGTCAAAGCTTTTCAGTGATTTTGTAACGGGGGTAGGCAATCTAATCTCATTTGGTGTAGGATGTTGCACAAGCTCACTGTCATGTTGCAAAATGATGATCAGAGGGTGTTACAAATCTCAGTTTTCTGCTAAGTGCGGAGTTTACAAGAGCGCATGTTTGATATGGGGATACCAACTGAACAACAGTTGTAACTGCTCACCATTCTGCTGGTATCGGATTACTCCATCCTTTCCAGGAACCTTTCAAGGCAATTGCAGATCAGCGGGCCATGCAGGAAATTACTATAAATGCAAAATGGCTTGTAAGATTAAACATTACCAAAAGTTAAAAATATCAAATGTGGTGAGCAGTAGTTTGGTTCCATCTTTCATCAAATGTAGTATAGTTCTGTAAATATGTCATACGGCTGAGTGTATGAGGCCAACCGTTATCTTTTTGCTCCAATCTGTGACATGAGCGTCATCATTTATTCACTATTAAAGTGTTTTGAGGCTCTTGTTGTCAGTGAAATAACTGATTTGGTTTCCAGCTGTCTAAGCTGGCAGATATTTGTTGGAGTACTCTTAGATGCACCATTGTGCAGTATAAATCTGTTAAAGTTTCCAGTTTTTATGTTTACAATACCTGTAATTGACTATGTATAAACATTAGGTAGAAGGTAGGGATGTAACAATTACTGGTAAAATGGTTAATCGTGATAAAATTCCCAACGATTAGTAATACCATTTGAAAATTTAATGATCATGAAAACCATGACTGATTACTGCACTTTGAAAAACTCCCAGTGATGCTGCTCATTGGCTGGAAAAGCAGCTGCAGTCCCAGTTTGCAGTGTTTAATTTATGAAAATACGGCGGAAGGCGACGAAGGCACCCACGTGTACAGTAATCTTGATATTTTTCCCCCTTCAAAAAGGACAAAGTAGACATTTAGATCCATTTTGGATATATTTAAAGATGCTGGGGGGTATTTCTATAATACCGTGATAAAAATGATAACCATGATCATTTTGGTCACAATAACCGTGATATGAAATTTTCATATCGTTACATCCCTAGTAGAAGGCAGAGTTTGCTTGTGTGTTCTTTGTCTTATGAGTGCTTCTCTGTTGTTCATCCAGGCTTTATTTGGCTTTATTGACGTATGAAGGTGAGTGAAACAATTCCCATTCGATGAGATCACAGCTTTAAAGCAATTGGATCAAATGTGAAAGAATGAGGTGCGCTGCATGGGCATGCAAACATACGAGTCATACCATATTTAGGCTGGAAGTGAGATCATCAATGCTGAAACATCTATATGACAAAATTTTACTCATATGGAGCTACAGGCATGAACAACACAGTTTCAAAATGACTTGAACATTTGGATGATTGCCATCTTGACTTTGAATTGCATGAATTAAACTGTCTGAGTAGCACTTCCTGAAACAAACATAGTCGTAAGAGGCAGCATTCCTGCACAGTGAGTAAAACTCAAAAAGATCGAGTTGTACTTTAACATTTTATTTGAATTGTGTAAGCCAGCATTTTTCCAGGTTCAGACTGGTTCAGACAAAGATCTATTACACACTGATTTTATCAGTTTAGTCAAGCCTTTGTTTGAGTCGAGCAGATTCTGATTCTTGTAACTTGTCTGAAAAAGTGTCTTTGTCCTGCTTCACTTCTCTAGCAAGTTTGATCAGACTTGGTTGGTGTGATCTTGTGTACAAACAAACATTAATGAGAACATTTACTTAAAACAATATTTCATTTGCTGTTTGTTTCTGTTGTACAAACAGTTGGAGATGATGTTGCTCTTTGGCTGTGCTTACACTGAGACAATAATCAGAATATGATTGATGATAGAAGATGGCAGTTAACCCATATGAAGGCAGTCCAGAGGAAACATTTTGACATTACTTCTTATCAAAATAAATGTATTTAAAATTTGAAGATTTGATTTAGACTTCACTTTTCCAGCTTCTGTATTGCTCATACCTCATTTTATCTTTTTGAATTAAAGCTAGGGTTGGCAATATTGGAAAAATGGTTTGGGCAAGCGACAGTTTAAAAAAACACACCACCTGAAACCACGCCTTCAGAGCGCAGGAAAATGTGCGCCGATGGTTAACGATAGCTCGTTAGCTTGATAGTAAACAGCTGACAAACCACGTTTTTAAAAGCTTTAATCCACACACCTCCAACTCCTTCTGTGGTTTAAAAAGTCCACACTTCAAACGTCAAGCCTCCGAGACTTAAAGCAACCTTTACCGATGTTGCATTCTTACACTATTTTTCTAACAGGGTAAAATGCTATGAATGAGGTAATGGAACTCTAAAATACAAGACAGACCCACCATTAATCAAAATAAAATATTATTCCAATCTCTAAATATTCCCTCCAGTGTTTTCCTCATGGGGTCCTCCATGTCAGGGCCTATGCCTGCTTTAGCGTTGGGGCCGTCGCCATGGTTGTGTCCCTGTCTGGGTGGGCACTGCAGCCTAATAGCTGTAGTGTGGACCTGGTCTCTGGGTGGCTGCCAGTGGAGGCGGCCTCTGTGGCAATGGGGCGGGGTGGACCCTGACATGGATGGACCCCAGAATATCGTTCCTTCACCGGGTGCCAAGACATGTCTTTCGGGATACTCTGTTCTTGGGGTGGTGTGTGTGTGTGTGTGTGTGTGTGTGTGTGTGTGGGGGGGGGGGGGGGGGGGGGGGTGCTGTTTTAGATAAACTTGGGGGACTGCTGATGTAATGTGTTGTTTTTATTATGTGAAGCACTTTGTAAAGCTGCTATGCATGAAAAGTGCTATATAAATAAAATTTGATTGATTGATTGAATGAAAACTCCAACCAATCCTTGAAGTGGGGTGCACCTCTAGGATTGTCCAACGGACCTGCCTGTCAGACCTTTGATTCTGCATTGGGAGGTGGAGGGAATGAAGGGGTGTGTCTTAGGAGTGAGGCGGGACTGTTTATATTCAAATAATCTTGCTGTGCTTTCTGAAATGCACGATCGGTAAAGGTTGCTTTAACCCTTATCTGTTGTTTTGTTTTGTTTTTTTGGCGCAGCAGCCATTAACAAATATAGCTGAGGGACTGCTAACAGTGATCGGTGCACAGGGGTCATGTGAAGGACAGAGAAAGGGGAGGGACAGAGACGAGACATAAAGGCATTGATTTGTTCTTTCTATAAGTTGCGAATTACCGATTCCTGCCTTTCGGTGCAAATTTCAGGCGTTGGTCAGAGTTTTTAGAGAACTGCAACTCTCACAGAGGTCTGACTTTTTTCCTTCCTTTTTATGAATACATGATGTATTGACTACTGTCAGGATGGAAGGACCATTTCACCCAGTACAACAAAAAGTGTTTCTGAGCAAGATTACCAACTCTGGCTTTAATCAGTAATGCACCATCTGAAAAATTTCAGCTGAGACGATAACCGATAATTTTCCTTTTCTCATGGCCCATGTTGATATTAAAGTTAGGGTTGGCAATGTTGGAAAGACAGTTTGAGCAAGTGACAGTTTAAAAAACACACCACCAAAAACCACGCCTTCAGAGTGCAGGGACATGTGTGCCGATGTTTTATGAACAGGTTAACGATAACAGCCAAGTGGATAGTTCATTAGCTTGATAGTAAACGGCTGACAAATCACGTTTTTAAAAGCTTTAATCCACTAACCTCCAACTCCCGTGGCTTAAAAAGTCCACACTGCAAACTTCAACGCCTCCGAGACTTAATCCTTCTGTTGTTTTGTTTTGTTTTGTTTTGTCTTTTTGGCACAGCAGCAGTTAGCAGTCCGTTAGCTATATTTGTTTACAGTGAGTGGTGCACAGGGGGGTCATATAGGGGACGGTGAGAGGGGAGGGACAGAGATGAGACATAAAGGCATCGATTTGTTCCTTCTATAAGTTGCGAATTACCAATTGGAATTGGTCAGAGTTTTTAGAGAACTGCAACTCTGACAGAGGTCTTTTTTTCCTTCCTTTTTATGAATACATGATATATTGACTACTGTCAGGATGGAAGGACCATTTCATCCAGTACAACAAAAAGTGTTTCTGAGCAAGATTACCAATTCTGGCTATCAAGCTGAAAATTTTGTAATATTCATTCCTTGTACAAAATTAGAAAAATACTTATACTGCAGATCTGGTCGTTGCCAGTGACAGCATAATGTTGCACTGTGGGTGTGGCCTTGTGTTATTCCCATGCCCCACGGAGAAAAGAAAAAGAAACAAAAAAACAGCATTCTGGGGGGACCCCACCAAACGGCGCCTGCTATAATGGTTAATTATATTGATAACTATTTTATTTTAAGTTTGGTATTTGTGTATTTCTTCATTTCTTCGAGCCTTTTAAGATCTGGCTAGGGACAACAGGGAAAACGAGCCTTTTGGCTAAATCGGGCGTATATAGAAGTTTTTCTTTGTTTGGTGTTTCTGTTTTTTTTTTTTTAAATATGCTCTGTCCCTATCAAATAAATAAATAAAATAACAAAAATGTATTGACCAATATTGGGTTGATATTGGGCCTGTATTGATATTATATAATTTTAAAGCCAATATCAGTCTATCGATATTGAGCAGATAATATTATGCATCACTAGAGTGAATCAATTAGTTTAGCTCTTAGTCTTAAAAAAAACATCAGTTTAACTGTATTTCACCATTAAATTTAGGTCACAAGTTATAGACTTAGTGATGAAGCAGTGCCTTGCTTTCTCTGGCATGACTTTCTTTGCTGTGGATACTCAGTGTACTTCATTAGTACAGAAGACTGTATACTGCATGTTTTTTGACAATGTGCAGCCCTACGTTTGAACTTTTTTTTTAATTTTAGTTTTTCTTTTTTTAAATTTCAGATGATTATCTAGCAACACATTGTGGCCCCAAATAGAGATGATGGCTAAGTTTGGAATAAATATACAGAGAAGATCTGGGACCTCTCACAACTGTTTGTAGATATAACTGTGATGTTACATTGACAAACAATTCCTGCAGCCATCTACCTCCACTTTAGGCAGATAGCAACACTTCCTGAATCTGGTTTTGTTGGAGATTTTTCTTCTTTAAAGTAGGGCTGGACAATTAATCGAATTTTAATCGTGATTTCAATTTTGCCTTTTCACAATCACAAAAACACTGTAATCAAAGAAAAACAATTAATCCTGAAGTGAACAGATTGGTGGAATTATAGGAAGCAAACTGCAGGGAGTATAGAACAAAAATGTATGTAGACTTAGTATTCATTTTTTATTGCCATTATTATATTGAATAGTATTCTTATCTTACTTCTTTACTTGTTTCTAATTTATTTTCGGTTTAATTTTTTTAAAAGTCATATTTCAAGTTGAGTTATGTGGTTCAATAGACACTTTTTATAAAATCAATGAATAATCGTGTATATTAATCGTGATTTCAATATCAGTCAAAATAATCGTGATTATCATTTTTTCCATAATCGTCCAGCCCTACTTTAAAGCTATTTGTCCTCTATTCTGTCTCCCCCTGCATGTGCAGGACAGGATACGGCATCAGATCTTCTCTTTGATTCAATCTGTTGGATTTATTAGTGAGGCAACTTCTTATAATTTGCCATTACATAAAGACATTTCTAGACAATTATAATGAATATGATTATAATTGGATTATATGAATTGGACAATACCATACCATACAATAGTCAAGTGCCTTGACTTTTGTTTATTGGCGTTGTATGAATAAACTGAACTGATTTGAAATTGGCATCCTGTTTCAGTAATAATCATTAAAGTTTATCATTTCATTTACATGAATAAACAGGATGAGTGGGAGAAAAATTAAAAATGTTTTCACCAACTACTGTGTGATGCCACTGAGTTCGTATCTTGTTTGTGTCAAAACAGGTGTGGTCTCTTTTTTTGCATAGTAAAGCAATAAGACCACAGCATAAGGCACATGCAAATTTATGATCAACAGGGAAAAAAGGCTTGCCTTCGCTTTGCTTGCTCACCCCAGGCTTAATACTTGCCAATACTGGCTTACCATGTGATGGTCAGAAGGGGATGTTTGCTTGCTGAGGGACTAGTGTAAATTAATCAGTCTTTAATGGAGGTCTCTGTGTACACTGGACTCAATAGCTCCAGATTACTTTTTCAGTAACTGGCTGCACCTGTTCAGTTAAGCATATATTTGAATGGGAGGACAGAACAGTATTTGCTCAACTAGTGAACACTTGACCTTATGGATTTTATGAAACAAAGGTATTGGGGGAGGGGGGCGGGGGGGGGGGGATTCTAAGCTGTAATTCAGGATTGGAGTTGGCACTTGGTGGAAAAGACCAGGTGTTTTACAGTCAAAACACAGCCAGACAGCTAATCAGCAATGACACAGTAAAGGATAGAAGGCCATTGTGTCTCTCATGTGTCAAAGGCTTTGGCTGATTTTCTCATAGTAGCTATCTATTAGCCTGCAACTGCACTGTGATTAGAGAGAAAGAGTCACAAGCTTTTAGGACTTGTGCCCTGTCCTTATTGATAGGTGCTTTTTACAGAGAGAGAGAGAGGGCAGCAAATTTTAATTCAGAGCCAAGAGCTGAATGAAAGGAAATACAAGTCATAAATCACAGTTGTCTGTCTGCTGTGATAACAGAGTAATTACATGGTGACTTTGGCCAATCACACATCCGTCTGTCTGCTTGGTGAATTTGTCACACGTTACTGAGTGCTACTGGCTGGAGTCTAACATTGAGAATGTGCTGAAAGTTTGGCATGAGGTGACAATGAAAGGTTATCTTGTAAGGGTTAGGTGTGTACTGGGTTTTCTTGTTGATTTTAAATGATCCAATCAGATCTGGCCAGTTAAATTTCAACCTATGATATGCCACAGTTTCCCATGTCTTCACCAGCTTGTTTGCTCTGTCTCTTATCTCAGAGACACAGGGTGACCATTGGACTTTGCTGTGTATTTTGGGGAGTTGCGTTTGTACCTTGTTGTAACTTAATCAACAGTATTTCTGTGTGCGTGTGTGTGCTTATGTTTTCTCACATATATACCTTCCCTTACCTGAATGTCTTCATTTTCTTTTATTTATGCTACACTTCACCTTTTCTATATTGCAAATGAGATATTCAACTTTTTTTGACCATTCTTTTATTTACACTACTCACAAAAAGTTAGGGATATTCATCTTTTGGTTTTTGGAGAACAGAATGATGCAGAATAAATATTTAACCATTTAACAATGTACATATGCATTGAAAAGTTTAGAAAACGTTTAATTCAGTTCACCTGGAAAGGTTGTAGTGGATTTTAGATTCATTCTGACATACAAAAAGCCAAATATTCTTAACTTTTTGTGAGTAGTGTATTTGCTAGGGGGGGTTGCAGATGGAGGATTTACATAAAAACCCTTGATCATCTTGTAGAATGTGATGGCAAAGCAAGTTTATTTGTATAGCACAATTCATGTACACAACAGTGCTTTACATAAAACATTAAGCATTACAGCAGGATGCAGAAGAAAAACTTTTAAAAAGTAAAAACAAGAATAGAAGAGTGATTTATAATGAAAAACAAAACAGAGAAAATGAGATCTTAAATGGGGCCCTGCAGATTAGAACTTTTGAATACAATCTGTTTAAATAGAGCTGAGAACAGGTGGGTCTTCAACCTGGATGTAGATAAACTGAGTGCTTCAGCTGATCTGAGACTTTTGTTCCAGACATGTGGAGCATAGAAGCTGAACGCAGCTTCTCCATGTCTGGCTTTGACTCTGGGAACTGATAAAAGACCGGATCCAGATGACCTGAGGGGTCCGGTAGGTTCATACTGGGTCAAGAGGTCACTGTTGTATTTTGGTTCTTAATCATTCAGAGCTTCTTGGACCAGGATCAGACCTTTAAAGTCTGTCCTCTGGCAGACATGCAGTTAGTGTAAAGACCTCAAAAAATTGACTGATGGTCCACATTTCTGTTAGTGAGAACAGCCAACTAAAGCTGAATGCATGGACCTGCTGAGACATCAGACCTTTTATCCTTGATATGTTCTTCAGGTGATCGTAGGCTGATGCTGCTTTAGTTGAAACCTATGTACCAGAGATCTGACCACACAAAAGGAAACTGTAACAACCTTGTAAAATTCCAGTAAACCATAAATGATTTGTTTCAGCTTCATGTTGGTATTGCACACTTAATCCAAGGCCCAGAACTTTTTTTAAAAATGCAATTCCCATCAAAAAATTTCAATGATCACAGCCTCGGTGTGATTCCTCTTTAAGACTTGTTAAGGCTAAGTTTTTTTTTCTTTACTTCTAGTGGGATTATTTTAGCTGCCAATATTTCTTTCCTTTTTTTTTTAAACTAAGCTCAGTCTTTGCTGCTACTGTAAATGTTTTAGTGTACTGTGCATTTAAAATCTCTTCCAAGTGCTCAAACTGTTTGAAACACCTTGTTTTCCAAGCTTTCCCTCTATGTGAACCTAATTTCTATAACGACTTCCTAGCATGCCTTGAATTAATGACTGTCTCAGGCTGCTATTTCCTTGATAAAGCTAGCTAAACAAGAATCCTAAAGTCCATTTTGTTAGCATGTTGTGCAGCTAATGTAGCGAGTGTCATCATTATCTTTGAACATAAGCCAGTGTAAAGCAAAAATGCTGAAGGATATTATTTATAAAAGTTTAAGACTGAGTTCAAACAAAAAACAAGGACTTGGACTAGATAACTATTTCTATTTTGCTCTATGTGCTTATTGATAGTTATTTTGTGACATCATGGTCTGAAGGGATAACCCCTAACCCGCACGAATTAGCAGCGAACGCTTCATCAACTGTCAGTAATGCCCACTCGTACGTTCACCCGTATATAGTTAGTGTAGTTTTAGCCATAAATAAAACCTTGTGTATATGTGTTGATGTGGTTTGTTGTCATATTGAGGTGACCAGCCGCACGCCGTCATTCTAATGAGTTAACGTTAGCTACTAGCTAAAATGGAGGGATGCGGTAACACAAAAATTCCTAAAGGAAGGATGTGGAAATCCTGTTACACTCATATTCAGCTGAATAGTACAGAGATAAGATATAACACTAATATTTAGAACATTCTTTGTTTTTTCATGCATACCTGTCATATGCTTTTTGTTTACATCTTCATAGCATTCCATCCTTTCTAAACCTGAGGTTGTAATACGTTAAAACGAGAGGAAATTATTCTATTTCTGTCATGTCTGTTTGAATTGCAGTTAAGTGAGAACTGTTGGCGCGCTTGTATACTGTACCTTCATCTTTGCAGCAGACGAGGCCTTTCCACTCCGCTGTGACATCATGCGTCCTTCTCCGGGCAGGCAGTCTGGCAGTCACAGGGTGTTCAACTACAGGTGAACAAGTGTGTTCTATGAACCAAAGATACATGTGTTGTTCTTTGGTGCCCGCTCGATCAAAGGACACCTCTCCTCTGAGTGGTTGCTGCTGAACCTAGCTAGTTAGCATGAAGTTAACTGAAGCTCAACCTCTCATCTGGTGCCACTTTGGACACTTCAGCTGCTTTTGATGGTCTGGATGCTTGGATGATGGAAGACGCCTTTGTCGCTCAGGACGCCAGGCTCTCATTGAAAATGTATTCACTTCCAGCGTCTTTGTCGCTTTTGGTCTGAATGTACAGTAAGACCAGCTACCTGTTAGCATTTCCACGTGCTGCATCCTTTGCTCTTCCAAGCTAGCAGCAGCTATGGGGTTAAGATGGGAGTATTTGAAAAAGGTTGTTTCATCAATTTACTTTAATTGGAGCTGCCATTTTTTCTGTTTAGCTATGTGAAATGTTTGTTGTCTTTGATTATATTTGGATCAGATTAGGGATGCAACGATTACCAGTGAAATGGTTAACTGTGATAAAATTACCAACGATTAGTAATACCGTTTCAAATTTTAATTATCGTTAAAACCGTGACTGATTACTGCACTTTGAAAAACTCCCAGTGATGCTGCTCATTGGCTGGAAAAGCAGCAGCAGTCCCAGTTTGCAATGTTTAATCTATGAAAACATGGCAGAAGGTAACGACGGCACCCACGTGGACAGTTCTCTTGAGATTTTCCCCCATTTAAAAAGGACAAAGTAGACATTTAGACCCATTTTGGATATTTTTAAAGATGCTGGGGGGTATTTCTATAATACAGCAATAAAAATGATAACCGTGATCATTTTGGTCACAATAACCGTGATGTTAAATTTTCATATTGTTACATCCCTAAATCAGATATCGAGCACTTCAGTGGTTCAGTGCACAGTCATTTTACTTCTGTGTTTGAAGTTAGACACGAAGTAATTTTTAGCAACAACAAATCACTTCTCTATAGTGGCGAGGACAACATATTTGGCATATAGTTGACTTTTGTAACATTTGAAAAGCATGCTACAGCTCCTTTTCAACTTTTCTCTTAACATAAGGGTGCAGTCAGATCCAGAATTGTTGGACTCTGATGAAGAGACAACAGCTGCATCAACAACTGATCACATACTGACAAAATGCTAGATAGACTGTTGTCTGTATATTTTCCATAAAAAACCTACACAGAAGCTGCCTCCAACACATTTGGACCCAGGGTATCCCGACTATCAGCCCACAACCAATAAATATGCTAATAAAGATAATGAGAAAGCTCCTGGCTCACTGTTAATGCTGATGAATGATGGTTTAAAAATGACTCAAATGTCTTCCTGAACTAAATATTAAGATCTACTGTTGTTACCAGTGAGCACAACCGGTTAACCAGCTGTTCTGCTGGAAACTCTGTTAACTAATTTCATAAACATAAGAAGACTCATGTCAATAAAACAGCTGTTTTATTGACATGTTATCACTTTATCATAACTTTATGAAAAGCTAATGTGTCCACCGCTAATTGGTTTGTATGAATCAGACTTCCTGGGTATAATGGGTCTCTTCTCTTTACTCAGAACAGAACCTCAGTGATGTGAAAGCAGTGCAGCTGACCACAGCTTCTACCACCATCATCATAATCATCCATGGCAGCTGATTTAAGTACTGCTGTGGCTAACATGCCAATCATTTTTGGATATTTGGCAGTGCCTATTTTTTCTTCTTTTTTAAAAATCGCACAGTTTCTCTGCGCCTCCTCTCCATGTCCTTCCCTCGGTTCTGAGCAGCTGCATTTATGCAATCGAATTTACGCGATGACGTTGAGCGCAATGTGTGTACGTCACAACATCGCGCCAGTTGCTTGTGATATAACAAGCCAAAACAACGCCAGCGTGATGGCGTCACTAGACACGCAGCGGTAGGATCAGAGGACACGCAGCTAGCCAGCAGGTGATCAAACCCGGCTTTTTTTGTCAATGGGAAATGAGCCTAATGCCGATTATGAACGGGTCGACGCACGTTTGAAAAACCCGTGTAAACCCGCTAATTTCAGTAGGAAAACGGCTTAGACAAGAAAAAGCTACATGAGCCAATAGAAAAGGCTTAACTGTTGGGGTTAAAAACAGTGCCATCAAGTTCATAAGGGTCAGTCTATCCAAACCTCTGACTGGTACGATACATTGATCCCATATAAATCTTTATAGGATAAAATCATACCATAACTATTTACTTTAGAGAACCTCTTTACAGCCATGGTGCAGGAAGTCACGTTTGTGCATTAACAGTTATTGATCAAGCCCTAATTTACACCCATGCTTGACTATGAAACAGGCCATCAGTTCCCAACTTCATTCACTCAGTCCTCATATCGACCTATAAGTCCAAGCCTCCACAGCTAATGTGCCATTATGTAATGGTTTGCTTTTGGTAACTGACTCTGCTTTCCAGCTAAACCTAAACAGCCAACAGGCTTTGATGTGGCTTCTAACAAAGCAGTAGGGATGCACCGTATACAGCAGAGAAAGGAATTGTGGAGTCAACAAGTCATCTCCATGTCATGTATTTGTTCTACCTAGCCACTGAACCAGGTGAGTTCAATCTGCACAAAATTGTGCTTATTGGTATACCGGTGCCAGTATAGTTTGGCAATACTAGAGCTAGAGCTTTGAAAATGGTACTATACTAGCATTTAAAGACAAATTATACTTTTTCAAATTTATTTATTTACTAATTAATTTGCATTAAAATGAATAAATTGGATCCTGTCTCTTTGAGTGAGGTAGACGCCAGGCTGTAACGTGAAGCAACTCCCACCCTTACTGAGGAGGAGCAAAAGCAAGTCACGTTGCAGACAGACTGGGTTAGAAAAAAAACAAAACAATGGAAAGAGATGTAGAGCCTTTTGAAATTTGCAATCATGTAATTGCTGACAGAATCACAGAATTGAAGATTAAAACAGAATTATGTATTGATGTGGAATAATATGGAACTGAAGAACACTGCGTAAAAATGGTATTTACATAATAAAAGGAACGTTGCTTTCGGAAAAATGCTCCAAGTACTAAAGCGGGGGTCAGTATGTTCTTCACCCCGCCTCCCTCAGGTTCCACTGAACACGGAAGTGCTGTGGAGCTTTTCCTCCTGGCTCCCTACCACCAGGAGCGCTTCAGAGCGTAGTATCTCTGCCATGGTTGGATTCAGTTCACTTGATGCTACAGTGTGTGTCATGCAAATGGAGGCAATACTTCAAACTAGTTCAAATATTTGAAGACCCACAACGTAACTTTTAGACCTCAAAAATATGTGTTTCTGACTCGTTTTGATGGCACATTAACATTCATTTTGCGCATTTTTGAGCCGTCGCTGCCCAGTGGCGTCCCGCAGTTTTCTCCTACTGTGAAAATTGTTAAAAGCTGCGTTGTGAGCCTTTTGAAAAGACAACCACTTGGATTTGTTCCGTGACTTCAGTCAGGAAAAACTGGTGTTGGGTCCAAGGGGCAAACTCCGCTGGAGAAAAGTAAAGCTACTTCCTGGTTGCCCAAACATTGCAGTTCTCTCTTCATTCGCTAGAGTGAAGTTCCCGGATACTCGCGCTGATCCAAACTGTATGCACTACTCCACTACTTCCTGAACTTCAGCCAGCTCCGCTGTTTCTTGGCATTCAGTACTGGGCAAACTGATTAGTGCCTGACCTCAGTAACCATGACGACAAAGGCCAGACACATCTGGATTAATCAGTTTGTCCAGTAATGACAGACAGGAAGCAAAGGAGCTGGCTTTAGTTCAGGAAGTTGTCAGTTGTTTTCAGTTGCACTGAAATTGATATGTCTGAGGGCTTGAATCTGGCGCAAAGTGAACGAAAAGTTGGAATATCTTGTTTTTTTATGTCGCTTAGATTAATCAATTAATGAAAAATGAATTGGTTTCAAACTTCAAGCAAAAATAAATATTTGTTTGAGAAATCTGAAGATTTGTTTTCTGGTAGAATAACTTAAAAAGAAAATCTTGGGTTTTTCTTTTTAAATTAGTTTCTGGTTGCCAACCAAAACATTTAATGTTTTTCTTGTACTACACATAGAAACTAAATGAAATTATAGAGGATATTCCAGCTAAAATATGAATCTCTGCTTTTCACAGTTCATGTTGTAGAGTTAATGTGCTCAATCGGTGTAGAGCCCTGTAACTCCTTTTAATCCACTAGATCTGATCTCCATCCTGTCTTCTGCTTCTTGTGGCAGCTAGTTACAACAAACTTGAGACATTTTTATTTGAGCTTTTGTTTGTATTATTTTGATTAATTTGATTTCCTGTTTATTCTCTTTTATGAAATCTTGTCTCAAGTGTTCTGCTGTCAAATATTTGGATATTTCTACATCCATTAACAAGAAATGAGCGCATACATTTCCACACAAATATTGCACATCTGACAACATTTTTTCATTCTCTGTTGAGCAACAATAAAGATGAGTGGTGTAGTTTTAGTTTCCTCCTCCTCCTGCTGCCAAGACTGTGAGAAATTCTGACTGAGCAAACACTGTGGAGGAGTGATGAGAGGGAGTGTGGTTACCTGCTACTCCTCTCTCTCTCTCTCGCTCTCTCTGTTCTCGTAGTCACCTCCCTCTCGGGGAGTGTACACACTCCTGTGCACTCCCTCTGCTTGTTCACACATGCACTGAGCTTCATGCTGCTCACACACACACCCACCAGCTCCTCTGGCTCTGTGCACTGTGCATGCCAAAAAAGAAGAGTGTTAACCTGGACTGGGTGTCAATGTATGTGTGTGTGTGTTTGTGTGAAGAAACACGACAGCTGCAGCATTGATCGTGTGCTTGAGATAAAGCAAGAGGTGTGCTTTTTTTGTTTTTTTCCCCCCTTTCCTTGGCTTGCTACGTGATACACGGAGTAACTTTTTCTTACTCGAGGACCTGCTGCTGCTGCTTCTGCCTGACGACTCAGTCGACAGGGTAAGTGCTGCTGGTCTCCCACTCTGCCTCACTCACGCTCCCTCTTGCTCAATGGGAAATTCTTTCTCTTCCGTGTTGTCCCTCTGTTTCTTTCATGAAATGCTCTCCTGACCTGTCCCTGCAGTCTGGCATTCGGTTATTGATCTTTTAGTCTCAACCTTTTTTGTACATGTGTGTATGTAAGCTCATTTATTCCCTTAGGATTCAAACCTAATGATGTGTGTGCATGAGACAGACTCGAACAAGATTAAACCAGAATCTCCTTTACAGACAAGTTTGTTGCTTGAATCTTTGCGCATTTGAAGCTCGCATTTCTTTGACAGCACACTGGACTTGTATTCTCCTTTTTAATCATACTCTTGTCCAAAATGTGGACAAGTAGGCTTTAATTCAATGTCAGATGTGTGCAAGTTTACAAGCGTGCTCCTTTTTTTTTCTTTCTTTTTTGCTAATGGGGGGAAAAGGAAGAAAATATGATTATGAAACTGAAGTTGTTCCATAGCAGTAAAATGACATCACCATCCAACATCCCAGGAAAGTCGTTTCTACCCACAGATTGCTATTTATGGAGGTGTCCACCCTTCAAAACATTGCCATTCAATGAAAAACTGCACCCTGTGGTTTAATATGTACTCTGTTTCACTTCCTTCCATTAAGCTAGCTAAGCTAGCACTTATTTTTATATCAAAGGTTATGAACACATCAGCATTGCTGTTTTTGTCCTAATTTAAAGAAAAGACAACTGAAGAAGCAGCCTTTCAGTTATTCTGTAGAAATGTATTATCTCACATCCTGTACCAGCTCACAGTGAGGCTCCATAAGTGTAAGAGCATCCTTGCTCTTGTGGTGTTTCAGATAACACTGATGTCCTTCAATAGCTAATGGACTTAAAGAGCGGGAACTGTGTACACTTTATGTCTGAGAACTAATGGAAAACTTTCTAAGGTGAACTTATGATAATGGTATACCTGCTCTCTCTGAGGCCTCGGAGGACGTCTGTGTTGGTTTCTGACTCCTTTGCATCTACACTGGATCAATGGGACATATTTGAGGATAATTCCATTTGATCTTGTTTTTGACTTTTGACCATTATGTATCTTACATACAGTGTAAGTTATTTTTTAGATTTAAAATTTTTAGATCCAAACTTAAGTTCATTTAAAGGCAAATATGGAAGAGAATAATGCATTTTCTGTTTTGTCAGCAAACATACAACAGACTTGCTGTTTTTTCTGCTCGAACTGTTTTACTATTCATTGGGGCTTTATTACTGACACATTACTTTGGTCTCTTTGGCTTTTGCCTCCAATTACGCAGGGTTGGGCAATCTGACTGGTCAGAGATTCAGTTGCTTCTTTACATTTAAAGTAGTGCAGCCAATATCCAGGAAATAACTGAACTATCTTTCAGTTTTGTTCAAGTTTTTTCCAACTGAGATGGATTTTAGTCTTATATCTACTCCCAAACCAGCACATCTTATGGCACTATCTGCACCTACATGTTTTACCTTTTAAAATGTGACTATGACAGCAGGCCACAGATTAAAGGTTTATTCACGTTGTCCACAAAGGTCTACGTGAGGTGAAGCCAGTGACAGTCCGCTCTGATCCTTCTGCTGACCCCACAGATTATACACATGGCAAACATGTCTATTGCATCAGAAAGACAAAAGAGGAGCTTGTGTGGAGGATAAGCTGTGCAGAGACTTGCTGTTATCTACACTTTTCTATTTCGTCAGTAAGAGTTCAAAGCACAAAGAGCGTCTTAATCTTACACTTAGAAATCACTCAAATTTCCAGATATCCATTTCCCCCCCCCAACGTCTGTGCTAAAGACACAAAGGCAGCCAACAATCCATATCACTCATCACACAGATCTTTACTGACGTGGTGCTACAGTCCTCTGCAAGTAGCTGCTACAACACGCTTTAGCTAAGAAGAGCAAAGTCACAGCCGATCCTCAGGAATACTCATGGGAGGTGTGTTTCCCCATGTGTTTGGGAAGGGGGCAACGCAACATGCACCGTAGAACGTTACATAAGACGCAGAAACTGTCTCTTAAGGGAGACATGAAAAGAGTCAGAGAGTGGAAGTCATCCATTCCCCGTCCACCAGGCTGCTGTATTTGTTAATTATTACCCCTCTTTTGTCTTCCATGGGTTTATACACTTGTAAAAGAGCCTTCTTCATGTAAACCGAATGTTTGCTAAAGTGCTGCATGTGGGCAGGTTGGCGTTGCTGAAACAGAAGTCTTTAAGCCGACTTTTGAACTACTGTCAGAGGATTAGGATGGTTTCTCCGGGTAAATTGTGACTCAACTTGAGACACACACACATCCTGTTTTATCCTTTCATACCTGTTCACACATGCGTTCCGTAGCAATGAAGCACCCCTTGGATTATCAGTGTGGCTGTTATCCTATTACAAGACAGTGGTTGCAAGCAGTCGTGTGTGTGTGTAATATCAGTCAATCTCAGTCATGCACACTAAGTAAGCGTGCACCCATATGCCATGACATGCAGTCACACCTGTACATTCCTTGTCTTGAATTTCACCCTAAGCGTTTACAAAACATTACAGCTACAGTTAGCAAAGGCAGGGCTTGTGTTGGTTTTCAGATAAGGTTTGATGTCGTGAGGTCACTACAGTTGGTTTAGGACGAGAGACTCCCTGGTGTTCTTTAAGAGGAGTTTAAAGAGGAATTGATGTATTGATGCGTATTTTAGATGTGCAGACTTTGAGCTTGAAAACATCTCACTGACTCTTACCAAGTATCAATATAGGTTATCGATACTTTGACATCAGAAAGAAAACTTTGAACTGCGGCGCCACCCCCCATCTCCAAGCGCTGTGGCAAGCCAAAGAGAGGAGTGGCTGTTCGTGAATGTGATTGTGAGGTATGTAAGACAACCTTTAGGTGAGGAATAGGTGAACATGCATTTGTTCAGATCTGTTAAAAAGAGACAACTTTTGACAGAGCAAACCAGATGTACATTAAGATTTTTCTTTTAGTCATATCTGCATTTTCAGTTTAGTTTTATGACTGGTTTTACAGCCCCCATAATGCGGTTACCGCTGTGACTCACTGGTCACGGACTAAAATAAATTTCCCTCTGACAGAAAGGACAGCATCTTTTTTTTCTTGTTTTGCCAGACATAAAACCCATCAAAGAAATCTTTGTGAATAAAGCAATTTTCTGCTGTCAGTGAACATGCCTGGCTGCCTTTTGATCACCAGGAAGCCAGTGTAAAAATAGCTGGACTAGCGTTTCGTCATCAGGTCTGTGAGGAGTAGGGACGGGCAGCCCACCATGCAGCCTGCTGTGTACCTGCTGCAAGAGGCAGCTGAAAAGAAGCTGCCACTGGCCTGATTACAACCTGCTTTAGATGTGACAAGATGTCTTAGCTGTCTGCCCTGGAACCTTCTCCCTCTGGTCTTGTAAGCCTCAGCAATACATAAACGCTGATTATAGCAACCCAGATGTGCTGCAGTTTGTAATTGCATGTCGTTCACTAAGCCCCACATCAACTCTGAAAAAAACACAAAAAAACAGCATCTGTGGGTTAATTTTATTCAAAACTTTGGCAAAAGATAGACATAAAGGAGGTAACAGTTCATTTCTCCAAGTGCGGTCCAGAGTTAATTCCTCTCTTCAGTTTATGGCCTTATTTGCAGTTTGGCATATGGTTACCTTTTTGCTCTGGGGTTAGTTATTGTTGAGCAAAGCAGCCATAAAAAGATGATAGTCACCATGAATATGTTTGGATGCTTATGTTGTGGAGCACACATATATATATATATATATATATATATATATATATATATATATATATATATATATATATATATATATATATATATATATATTTTTTTTTTTTTAAAGGTTGAGACAACTGTAGTATCAATTGTAGAAATAATGGCCATGAAGCCTCTGGAATTGATTGTTTTTCTGCAAATGTTGTGTTCAATATCAACAGATTTTCGTAAAAGTACAAAAGAAGATGACGAGAATGTCCAAGGTGCAATAACCTGTGACATTGCAAGACTGGGCATTGATTTGAAGATTAGATCTGATATAGTTGTTTGGAACTTCCTGTTTTATATTTATGAAAAGGCTTTGTCAAAGTCTGAGCTTTACTGCTCCTCTTTAGAAGTATATCATAAAACAAACACTGGAGATCTAAGGACCAGGTTTGTCAAAAATATTGTTACTCCAAAAAGTATTGATACTCAATGCTGTATCCGGATAGAATTCTAATTTGCTATGGTATCAATACTACAGTGCGAGTCAGACAGGCAATGCAGTAGGCCGGCTAGGCAGACAGCCAGTGTCCCACTGGCAGACATGCAGAGAGCCCTCACCATTGTTGTGCTGGCATGCACATATTTCTGCTGCTTCAGTATGGCCAGTGTGGCTGCAGGAGGGCCCGATCAGCCAGTCTTGGTCAAAAAAGAAAAAAAAAATTTAACACAAAAAAAGAACAAAAGGGGATACATATATATATATATATATATATATATATATATAATTTTTTTTTTCATGTAAATAAAGATTCTTTATGCCTTTTAAGTATTTGTCTTTTTTTTTATCCCTTTGGCATCGAAAATGGTATTGAGTATTCAATATTTTCCAGGGTATCGATACCAAGTTTGAAGATTTTGTATTGTGACAACCCTAGTGACCCTCAGAGTTGTTGATGCACTTCAGCCTGCAACATATTATAAAACCATCTCTCAGGAATGTGCACCTTTAACAATTCACAATCAGACATATTGCACTAAAATGAAAAAAAGCACAATTGTTGTCCTCAGGGGTGCCTGACCAAAAAAAAAAAAAAAAAGAAGGGAGAAGCAGGTGTCTGTCGGGTCAGAAAGGACCCCAAGGTGGGGCATGGTATAACAGCTGCCCCATGTACCAGAGGCTACAGCTCTTGATGCAGCTGGCCCAGGTTCAAATCCTGGCCTGGGGCTCTTTGCTGCATGTTACTCCCTGTCTCTTTGACTTCCTATCCTAGATAAGTCAAAGACAAGACAGGAGGCCACTATAAAATGTTTTATGTACGAAGGAAACCAAAATAAAGCATTATGGCTCGAGGTAGAAGCTTTTTGGTTTAAAAAGAAAGAAAGAAAAGGAAACGCAAAACAAAGCTTATTCCACCAGTGAAACATGGTAGTGGTTGTATCATGGTTTGATTCTGTTGTACTGAATCTGAGCCTGTAATCAGCTTCTGTAACCAGTAAAGCAATGGATCTGCACTACACATGCAAATTCTGGAGGACAGTATCGCATCTGCCTGTGAAGTGTGAATTGAACCTCAGTAACTCGAGTCTAAGGACACAATGTGTTTCTTGAATGGGAGCCCTGACCTTGTTTTCCTGCATATAGACCAGTGATCACTAATCCTGGTCCTCGAGGGGCCGGTATCCTGCAGGTTTTCCAAGTCTCCCTGCTGCAGCACACCAGAGTCAGACTCCAACAAGCTCTGCACAACTCTGCTAATTAGTCATTGATTTGAATCAGGTGTGTTGCAGCAGTGAGACACGGAATACCTGCAGGATACCGGCCCTTGAAGACCAGGACTGGTGATCCCTGTTATAGACAGTTCCAATGGGGGATAATGGTAGATGGGGACTCCCGTGACACGTTCAAGTGAGACATGTTCCAATAAACTTGATAAGGACAGTTCAGTGGACTCGTCCAAACCCTAATGCTAGTGTTTGGAACATGTCAGATGATCCTTTCTGCTTTCTGTCCAAACTTTCCTGTTAGAAAAGGAGGTTATGCTGCTTTTAAAACCATCAGGATACATTATGCTGCAATCATTGTGATTATGGGAAATGTAGAATTTGTGTTATGACAGTGGTTCCCAAACTTTTTTGCAGGGACCCCTTTTTATTGGAAGTTATAATGTCAAGACCCCCATCCCACCACCGCTACCACATGCACCCAAACATTTACCATGAGACACATAAAAAAAAGCACTGCATTTGGGGGGGGGCAATGCCTTTTGAGTCATTGCAATTTTTTTATTAGTACTTTAAAGAATATGCCCACTTTTGTTATTAGTACAAAAACTATACTTTTTAGCCTGGCTGGGGCCCCCTGACATAGCCCTGAGCCCCTCCCAAAGTGGGGGGTGAGCCACTGTGTTATGAGATTATTTCAGGATGGATGGCTGTTAGTTGTTTGTAGATGTTGTGTGCATGTGTTGTCTCTCTGTATCAGCAACATTTCTGCTGGGATATAATCGTTTAACCCTTTCAGATACATGTGTACATTTAGGTAATTCTGCTTGGCCTTGCACCAAATACAGAAGTTAGCTGTAAATGATAGAGGTCTGGGAAATGGCAAGGCCATGTGGATGACTCAAATGCAAACTTACTGAAGCTCCTTGTCAGGTGTAGAAACATTCCAGTGTGACAGCGCAAGGCTCTCTGTGATGCCTCAGGGTAGAAGGTGAGAGGTGGAGGTGTAAGCTGAGACATGAAGTCATGATCCCCACCCACCCATTTTTTCCTTTTCACCACACTTTTCTTCGTCCTTGCTCAGCTTCTTTTCAGCCAGACTTGCATCATGCTAACCATGTATTTATTTGGCTATCATATGAAAGAGTAATGGCATCAGAATGATGTCATTGTTATGTTATATACCTCCTGTTGTTTTGTTTGTTGCTCTTGCAACTTTCTGCCCCTTCCGTGTCTGCTTTTACTCATTGTTTGGGTCCATTTTTGTGGTTACATCTTGTCCCATCATCCTCCACCCTTAATTCATAAGTAATGACCCTGCAGCAGGCAGGCAGGCAGAAAGCCAGGCAGAGTAGCAGAGCAGACGCGCCGGCTGGCCAGGCTTCATCCCAGTGGACCAGAGCCACTTATCCCTGACAGTAATGACATATGCATTGACTGGCCTATGGAAATAGGCTAAGAAAGAGACGCATGATATGGGGACTCTTGCTTACTTGCTTTTTCCCTGTCCTCTATACATTAAGTTTTTCAAGGTTTTACTAAGTGATGGGTCTTATTTGCAGAATATCTAGAAAACAACTTTGTTTCGTGCAAATCTTTTTGAAGTCTTTAGAAATGGTTAAATCAACACTATGAGTCATCACTGCTAAAAATTAAACAAGTTTGTATAACAAATATTATGACATATGGCTGTCATCAGTGACAACATATCAAATGATGCAATGTGCAGCAGAGTAATGTTTTGTGTTTATTCACATAGAGATTGCAGCATAGTGGACATTTCTTACAATGAGAGACATGTCGAGGGGTTACCCCAAGCAAGTTACTTGAAGCTTATAATGGAGGGCCCAGTTTTCCACAACGAAAACAGGAACAGACAGAATATGGGCCAGTTATTCTTTAGCTACAACATACAAATAAACAGCTAACAGATGCAAAATAATCCATGCATTCTGATTATATTAACTGATATGATCAAGACATAATGAACTATCCATACAACACTGGGTTTTAGCTTTAAAAAGCTTAAAACAAACAAACTAGATTAAAGCACCAAGTAGGGTTGTCACGATACTGAAATTTCAAACTCGATATCAATATCTAAAAAAAATATTCGATACTCGATACCATTTTCGATACTACAGGGGACAAAAAAAGAGACAAATACTTAAAAATATAAGATATTTGTATGAACTTGTAAATGCCTCGTCTTACGCTAGTTGAATAAATGTGCAAATAAATGCAAAAAATGTACCCAAATATAATGCAATTTAACATTTTAAAGTTGTCTGAGATATTATTTTTTTAATATGTAAACATCCAAAAATTTAAACGTCACAGTAAAAAAATATACAAACAGTTTTCTAAGGTAGTTAAAAAAAAAAGAAACTGGTTTTGACTTTGTGCAAACTATAATAATAATAATAATAATAATAATAATGATATTAATAGCAACAATGACGCCAATTTTGGTTTGAGGTAAACACAAAAAAATTTGAACAATATTTTGAGGTATTAAACTATACAAGTAGACAGCAACCACTTCTGAACAGGACAACATTACTCGTTCGTTCATTCATCTTAAAAGTATTGGTGAAATTAAGGAGTTCTGCTGCAGATAATGTTATATAGAGACCTGCTGCCTCCTTCACCTGCATTATATAGCGATCATACACAGATGGCGAGAAATGTGAATATCATCCGAAGAAATTAGACATAAATGTTACTGGTGAGTTACGTATTCGTATTCACGTATTCCTAGGAAAAAAGTCCAGGTTGGGAAATGCGGACTAGCGGCGCTAGCCGTCACTAATAATGCGTTTTTAAGTTACATAAATTGGAGCTTTAAGTAACTAACCTGTCTGAATTCATCATGAAGGCCAGGATGTCGGTCCTTAAGCTGTTTTGCCAGGTTTGCTGTGCTGCTGGACTACTTTGCGACCGCTTTGACACACTGTTTGCACACAGGCCTGTCTACGTCTTTTGCTTTTCCTTCTTCGACTGCTGCATGTGAAATACTTCCAAACAAGACTTTTTCCTTTTTCATTTTCCAATAAGACAAGCTGGCCTGGACTTCCAGCAACAGAAACATGTGCTGTCAGGCTCTCTGCCTGCCTGTCGGTCAGCTGCTGTTTACCTGGCCAGCTACCCTAGCACCAAGTTTCTGTTGTTTTCCAATTTTAAAAATATTTATGTATCACGATTAAAAAAATATACCTTAAATTTTGTTAGATAAAAAAAAAAAAAACAACTCAAGATTTGTGTTTAAAATTTCTTCCTGAGATACCCTTTTTACATCTGCCAAGGAAGTAATGTTTATGGTAGCGTTGGTTTGTCTGTCAGTCAGAAACTTTACGGAAAAAGTACTGGATGGATTGACCTGAAATTTTCACCAGCCATCTGTCTCAGCCCAAAGACAAACCCATCAAATTTTGGTGGTGATCCGGATCACCTTCTGGATCCAGGAATTATTTTGAAGGATTCTTTATCATTGCCAGAGCTGCTTGGCAGATGTCTGCTCTCTGCGAGTGCTTTCCTAGTTTATTTTTTTAAACTATCTACATTTAAGTTATTTAATTTTTCATTCTTTGTAATGACAGGCACATTGCACACAGCATAAGCTGGGTTCTAATTAGTTTGGTCATTTTTGAATGGGAAATCTTTCATCTTGGATGGTATAAAACACATAAGGCAAAAGTGAAAGAACTACATTTACTTTAGAAAACGAGAAAGGCAGGTTCATACAAGCAGTCATTAGCTGAATTGACACGAACAGATAATTAATTAAAAGAGAAACTGAAACGCTACCCTGTGGAACACCACAAGATTCTCTGGAATTGTACCTTAAAAATAATTGTCCTTAAAGGGGACATGAAATATTGTGTTAAAACGGTCTAAAGAAAGTCTTACATGTCCCCAAAAATTATTTTAGCTCAAATACCTCAGCTTTATGTCTTTTATTATTACTATGGCTTTTAACCCCTTGTTTTAGACATTTTCAGGCATGGCTTACAATTGAATTAAACTATTGCTACCCATGTCCCTCTCAGGATTTTGATAAGTATAACAAATGGGAGACATAGCTCATCCAGGTGAGACTAACAGTTTGAGGGTCTGGCCTTGATAAGTGCTTGTCTGTGTGGCACCGCAAAGGGTGCAAGCTTGAATGGTTCATGCAGAAATACCTTTTGTGATTTATTGGGGGGGGCGACAAGAAAACTAAGAATGAGGGTTGCACGATATAATCAGCCCGCTATAGATATCAGCCTTAAAACTGAGTATTGAAAAAAAAAAAAAAAAAAAAAAAAAACTGAGTATTGGACATCGGCCACCCTACCGATATTTAACCAATATTTCACCGATATTTAACCGATCAGGCCGCTGTTTCTAAAATCTTAAGAAAAAAAAAAAAAAAAAAAACTCCTTCTTCAAAAACTTTAAAACTTCTAAAGACAGTTTTTAGGATGTTCTGTGTGAACAGAGTTTATACACAGTCATTTGTATAAATAACCAAATATCCCCTGTTTTGGGTATCGTTTTTTTCCTCAGGGAGAAGAATATACAGGTCATTCTAGGATATAATGCACATATCCTATTAGTTTTGTTTGAACAACTGTCATTAAGTTTGACTTGTGATACATAACACAAGTTGAGGTATTTTTCTAATTTTGCACAAGGAATGAATGTCGCATAATTTATTTTTCAGCTTTGATATCAGTATCAATTTCGGTTATTGGCCACATGAGTTTTAAAATGTCAGCATATTCGTTATCGGCCAAAGGGATTGTGCATCCCTAGTTAATTTTTCTTCTTTTTTTTTTTACACATACTTGGACAAAATGGATTCTATACTGTACTCTGGGAAGGGTAGCTCAGTCATTTCATGAACCATACATGATGGTGCAAACTAATTTACCCTCATTATCATTGCTGTTAACCCTCATGATGTGTAATGTAAATGCCAAGCAATTTTTTTTCCTAAGCCCAAATCAATTTATTTATTGTTTGATTAACAAATCATCTGCTGGACCGACCTGACACACTGTCTGGATTAAAATGTGTGTAAATGCACTAGTCAGAAGATGCATGAAGGTTTACTAACCATGCACCTCAGCAAATGCAGAGCTTGATTTGCAAAGAAATAAAACATCACCTGCTAAGAATTATGTTATAAAAGACCAGAATGTTTTGGATTTGCAAACATGTTGGCAAAATAAAAAAAAAAAAAAAAGAAATAAAACATTTTAATCGTTCCAATTTCATAAGAATACAAGTTCTGCAGATTTTACCATAACCAGCAAAGAAACCCCCAAAACATTAGGCTATATGAAATGATACAGTGCAAATACACTGTGTTAGTATAATGAGTGTAAAAGTTGTACAAAAACAACAAATGAAAAAAGCTCAGCCAAAGATCCTGCAGCATGCCTGCACGTGTTAGCATGATCAGAAATAAAGTACTTGTATTTGTTTATTTTATAAATTCCTCAATTTATCTGGCTGTGGTGTACTTCCGGGTTCTTCTCTCAAAGTCACGACAAGATTTACTTATTCAATCCAATTAAACTTTATTTGTATAGCGTCAGTTCATCACAAAGTCACCTCAGGGCGCTTAACTAACAGAAAAATTCGTCAGTTTCATAACAGCCTAGCCAAGTATACCAACAGATTGGATTGAATCTTGATTTGACCCGGTCCAATTCCCCATCTTGAGCAAGCATGGAGTGGTGGTGACAGTGGGGAGGAAAACACCCTTTTAACATGGAGGAAAAACCTCCAGCAGAACCCGGCTGAGGTAGGGCGGCCATCTGCCTCCACCGGCTGGGGTGGGGAAGACAGAAGGAGACCAACAGATACTGCAACTTTTTGCAGTATCTGTTGGTCTGGCTCTCTCAGCCAGAGAGAGAAGAACACAGTTAATGATGCAATATTGTCACATGTTTCTACATGGAAAAGCAGAGATGAGTGGGAAAGGAAGAGCCCAGTGCATCATGAACGTCTAAACCTATATGTAGCTTAACTAAGGGATGGCTAACCATCCCTAACTATAAGACTTATCAAAAAGGAAGGTTTTAAGCCTAATGTTGAAGGTAGAGAGGGTGTCTGCCTCCCGAACCTGAATTGGGAACCGGTTCTACAATAGGAAGGCCTGATAGCCAGATGCTCTGCATCCCATTCTACTCTTAAGCCCCGTTTCCACCAGCGGGTCTGGGTCGGGTCGGGCCGGATCGGTCCACGTTTTTTTGCGTCTCCACAGATAAAAACTGGGACGGGTACCCTTATATCCGACCCGACCCGGACTACTTTTTTGGCACCCTTCGGTAGGGGTACTGACCTAACCGATCCGGACCAAAGAGGTGGAGCTAATACACAGCAATCAGCTGATTCATTGGAAAATCCGCCACTTCCCGCGTGACCCAGCGTAAAAACAAAGCAGGGGTGACTCCTTTCTGTTTCTGTCACGTGTGGCGCCGGTGTTTTGGTTAAACTGCGTTACATGGCGATGATGTCACACAATCACGTAGCAGCGCTGTCCAGCTAATTCTCCGCCTCCAGAATAAGGGTACAGGTTGCTGTGGGGACACTGCGTGAAATCAACACATCCGTACCCAAACCCACCCGATCCGGCCTGGCCCGGCCCGACCTGACCCAGACCCGCGGGTGGAAACGGGGCTTTAGAGACTCTTGGAACCACCAGAAGACCTGCAGTCTGAACAAAGTGCTCTGCATGGAATATATGGAACTATGAGATCTCTAATATATAATGGAGATGGTCATGGAGAGCTTTATATGTGAGAAGAAGAATTTTAAATTCTATCCTGGATAATTGAAGCCATTGAAGAGAAGCTAAAACTGGAGAAATATGATCTCTCCTGATGGTTCTTGTCAGAACCCTCGCTGCAGCATTTTGGATCAGCTGGAGACTTTTCAAGGCATATTTGGGGCAGTCCAATAATAAGGAAATTACAGTAGTCCAATCTGGAAGTAACAAAAGCATTGACTAATTTTTCTGCATCGTTCTGAGAGAGGATGTCCCTAATTTTAGCAATATTACAGTACGTAGGTGGAAGAAGACGGTTCTAGAAACCTGTTTATGTGAGCCAAAGGACAAATCATGGTCAAAAGTGACTCCAAGATCCTTCACTGTAGTGCTGGAAGTCCATCCAGATCAATCAAAAGCTAGATAATTTAGTCCTGAGCTTTTCAGGTCCCAAGACAACAGCCTTGGTATTGTCTGAATTTAGAAGCAGAAAATTCAGAGTCATCCAGGTCTTCATGTCACCAAGACATCTTTGTAATCTAACAAACTGATTGGTTTAATCAGGCTTCATAGATAAGTATATCTGAGTGTCGTCTGCATAGCAATGAAAATTTATGCCATGTCGTGTGATGATATTACCCAAAGGAAGCATGTATAATGTGAAGAGTATTGGTCTGAGCACAGAACCCTGAGGAACTCCGTGAGTTACCCTGGTGTGTGATGAAGACTCATCGTTTAGATTAACAAACTGAAATCTATCAGATAAATATGACTTGAACCAGTCTAATGCAGTACCTCTAATTCCAATAACATGTTCAAGTCTCTGTAGCAGAATGTTGTGATCAAGGGTGTCAAATGCAGCACTGAGATCTAACAGGTCAAGTACAGACAGGAGTCCTTTATCTGAGGCCATGAGAAGATCACTAGTAACCTTCACCAGTGCCGTCTCTGTGCTATGATGAGACATGATGTTTCATGCTTAGCATCTTCAAACTTCTTATTTGATTTCATGTCACTAAACTTATTTCCACAGAGTCTGTGCTGTTGTTTCGTCATCCTTTACAGGAGGAGCTGCTTTGTCCCAGTTTACAGTGCATAACGGTTGACTGTCTCCTTGACTGACCTCTCTTCTCCTCCCTCCTTCCTCAGATGTCATGGCGTCCTCAGTATCGCAGCTCCAAGTTCCGCCACGTGTTTGGTAAAGCTGCCACCAAGGAGAGCTGCTACGATGGCGTACCAATCACACGCAGCGTCCAGGACAACAATTTCTGCTCTGTCAACCCTCGTTTCCTCGCCGTCATCACCGAGTGTGCCGGGGGAGGGGCCTTCTTGGTCCTTTCACTCCATCATGTGAGTGTCCGCATCAAAAACAGGCTCATGGTGAAAATGGTACATACTCAGCTTCATTCAAAATGCTGATAAGGTAACCAGGGATGTGATGCCATGGTTTTCTAATTCTCTTGCTTTAAACAGAAAACCGACAAACCCCAGGTTGCAGTCTTCTGACTCTTAAGATATTATGAATTATTTAAATATGCCTGCTGTTGCAGTTAAAGACAGCTGCTTTATTGAATGGAGCAAAAGCTGAACTAATGTGAGTGTTAAAGAAGGTTGAGAAGCATGTATGACATCAGCATCAGAGGTTGTCTCGTGTTGCATTTCTGACATATAAGGTCTAATTGCATCATTTGGTTGTTGTGACAAAGGTTTATTCAGAATTCTTTGAAACCTGCATCTATGTATGTTTAGAAATGATTGAAGAATGACAGACAAAAATCTTAGATGATTTCAGTAGAAACATATTTTTTTCTTATTCCCTGGCAGAACTTGAGAACAGGTTAGATGGTAAGTAAAAATAAATCCGCACAACTATCAGTTGTACCAGTAAAACTTTGGTTTTCCTAAGCGCCACCATACTGACTGGCAACAACGTAATGATGGAGAATAAGTGTACCAAGCAGGCAAACAAGAAAAAGTAGGAAAATGACATTTTCATCTATTAATATTTTGACTAAAAAGTTATCTTTTTTTTGTTTCTTTTTATTTTTGTCAGTGGCATTTCTTTTGTTGTCTCTTTGTTCCTGCATGCAAAGCACAGCTCGAGGACACAGTTGTGATTATAAATAGCTTAGTTTGCATGAAAGCTCTGAGTACGAGGAAACGTCTGTCAGCTTTAATGCTGGTTACAGCATCTTTTATCTTCCTCATCAACAAGATTCAGATCAATTCCAGACATTATTCATGCAAATAGTCAAGTTCAGTATACAAGTCTTATCAGTGATATCAGTGTATCCAAAGATAAACATCCTCACCCAGTCTTTGGGTGAATTTCCAGTTTCACTTAATCAGGCTGAGCACCTTTCCCCACTTTGCTCCACTCTCTGTGTGTCTAAGTTAACACTACAACCCTGGCATGGTTGGGAATTGCATATGAGTTTAGGAATGACATAACTCATCTTTGACACAAACACACACACACACACACCACATCTCGCCCTCCTTTCTGTCTCGGGGTGGTGAAACTTCAGCACTCCCCTCTCCGATGCCTCTAGTCCCATCTCTGTGTTTGTGTACACTTATGTGCTGTTATTCTTTGGAAAGGGTAATTAAAATGCACGAGTACGGGAATATAGTTTTACTTCCTTGTGTATCGGATATGGCACAGATAATGGTGATATCACTCCCTTGTTCCACCTTAACTGCATAATAATCTAGCCTGCAGGTGTGCATGTCAGCTGCAGGAAGGTTCTGTTCGTACATAATTAGGAGTCTTGTTGAGGCAGAAAGTCTTAAGTGGCTTTTCCCTTGTAATAGGACCATCAAATACGATGGATATGTCATAAACGTTTTGGTTTGATGTTAATGTTATGCAGACTTGAACTGCATGCAAACTGGAACACGCCCTAACCTGCATAACATGCACTGTTTAATTTGACTCTGCATCTTCATCTGGCTGTCTGATTTTTAAGCTTGTTAATATTCTAAGTTTAAGGAAATTATTTTAAATATCATTGTGCTACTATGTATGAAAAAAAGGTGGAATCAAATGTGGATCTCTGTGAAGTCTGATGAATGTCCTCGAGGGATTACTTGAGTGAGTAATGTTGGCTGGAGCTCACAAGTCTGAAAGTGAAAAACATCTGTGAGTTTGAAGTTAGAGAGAAGCTCATTCTTTCACCTACACTTACCTCATAATCAAACCATAATGCTGCTTGAGCATATCTGCTATTTTGCTTGTGCAAACAGTGTATTTGGAGGGAGATCTTATGCGTGGCTTTGTGGAGGTAGAAATCCCTCTGGGGGAATGTAATGCAATGCAAGATGACGCTTTCTCTCTTCTTTTGGTTAAAATCCGTATCCATTGCAATATAAGCAAGTTTGAAACTCAAAGATTATATGATAGCTCCTGCAGATTGCCTTGCAGAACATGGGAGTTGCTGGTCTACTGTTGCCTCAGTTCAGTGAGACCCAAACTTGCATATCACAACATCCAAGTAAGACTAAAACAAACCAGCTGAAGCAATGGTGTACCAGCAACACAGGTTTTGGGAGGTAAAACCACAGTAGGTATCAGAGTCTGGTGGCTGAGAATAAAGCAGAGGTTGATAAAATTGCTTCAGTTTCCTGCCAGAAAAGGCTGTCTGACTTTTCAACTCCTCATTTTTCAAGGGAAGTGGCTCCTGTAGCTCCACACAGGAGCTACGAAACAACAGTAATACACAGAGATGCAGATTAAACCTGGATGCTTGATGCTGATAGCTAAACACCATGGTAGACTTATCTCTGCTATGATGGAGAAGGAATCAGAAATGTTTTGGAGTCAACGCCTCACCGCTGCCACTGGTTTTGTATGTTGTTACTTTCTAAATGGCTACAGATATACGGTGGTTCATGCTGTGGCAACAGGCTAATGCTGCTTTTCTTATTTCAGCTTTATTTGTACATTTAAAAAAGTGGAACAGAAGATGACTTGTGTTTCTGGCCTTGGAAAGCAGAAAGAGGACTGCTAGGACAAAGTCTTTCATTTAGATAACGTTTGTCTTTGGCAACTTGGCAAACACTTTTCTCCTAAGTGCCCCACATGTGAGGAACAAGATTTATTTCTCTATTTATAAATCAGTGTCCTTGGTTTTCTGGTTATCCTCTCCCGGGATGGTCACGCACAGACATCAGATAAAGTTGAAAAAAGAAAATGTCAAAAGAAGTAAAAAAAAAAAAAAAAAAAAAAAAATTAGATAATTGTTTTATCTACAATTTAGTGGTATGGCTGCCCCACCTACCCCCCACTAATTAGCATAAAAATTACACATTAAATAGCATGCAGATATTTTTTTTTTCATAAAATGCCAAACCTGTTACAGTTGATTTTGGAGCAAATCCACATCAATAAAAAGGTGATTGCCTTTTTCATCATTCCTGCCTTGGAGCAATAAATTTGAATCTGTTATGGGGTCTCAGAGGACATTCTGAATAGGTAAAAAAAAAAAAATTTTTATAAGATGTATGTTAGCCTTTTTCTTGAAGATTGTACATTATGTCAAATATCAACATTTTCATGCATGCTTGAGATAAGTTACAGCCATTATTTTTGTATTCGGTGGTCTTGGACCCAACCATGCACACTGTCCTCGCTCTTCAGAGGGCTGTACTGCACTAATTTGTTGCATGCAACCCACAGGCATGAGGCTGGTGGTGTTTTTCTTCACAAAAGCTCAGATAATGTCCATTTTCAACGGATCATATTGTTTTACTTGTTTTGCTTTGTAGTCATTTTTCAAATTTTGTGTCTTTTTGTTTTGGTCAGACGGGAAAAGTGGACCCTACCCACCCTCGAGTATCGGGCCACAGAGGCAACGTCTTAGACATCAAATGGAATCCCTTCGATGACTACTGCATCGCCTCCTGCTCCGAGGACACCACGGTGTGTGCGCACACATACAAAGCACAAGATGGTTAAACTGACGTGTTATAATTTTCCAGGAATATGAGCGTGTTGCAGCAGGAAGATCATTTTATTGCTTCGCTGTTAAGCCTTCAAAAAGAACAAAAAGTCATTCCTCACATTCCTCAGCTCTGACCTGGCAGAGCAGCTCAGAACAAATCCCTGCAGACAGAGAAAAGAAGATTCAACAAGTTTTGCCATCTACATAGACCCTTTTCATAAAACATATCTTGAGGCACTGTCATTTGTCCTCCATCGGTTGTATTTCTCTGATTTATTTTGTGCACATGTTTGCAGGTTAAAGTGTGGGAAATCCCTCCTCATGGCGTGCTGAAAAACATTACAGTTCCATGGAAGGAGCTGCAGGGTCACAGCCGCAGAGTGGGCCTCATAGAGTGGCACCCGACTGCTAACAACATCCTCTTCAGCACGGCCTATGACTACCAGGTAACACAAACAAACACAGCACAACTCACCGTCCCCGACACAAGCATGGAAGCTTTAATCTGTAAATGACTCTACGTTAACAGGCAATTAACCAAACGCATGCCTGACCTTTTTAGACTAAGCAGCTCTATTATAATGCAGCCAAACAGGTAATTGTAGTTTGCTTCCAAGGTTTGCTTTGCTATTGACGTGGGAAATTTTCAAGTAATACACATAACATCAAAGTAGGGAACTTATTTGTCAGCCTAATTGAGAGGAAGTGCTAACATGTTGTAAATATTAAGATATTTCTCTACATTGAGTATTTTCTCTTCCCGGTTCAGTATAAAGTGATAAAGAAATTGAGGAATAACATTTACTCTCAAGCTCCAAGAGTTCCTGTTTTCCAGCTCAAAACTAACTGCAACAGCATAAATTCCTTTGAGATAAGAAAAATATGCACTCTTGTGCCCATTTGTACAACCATCTAGTACTGCTCCCAATGATGGCGCGCCTCTCAGACCACCTCTGAGCTCAGCTGTTTTGGACCGGCTTGCAACGCTCCTGTCTTGGAAAGAATGTGCAAATCTCTGCACAAAATATATTGTTGCTTTTATTACACAAAACTGCACAAATTCAGAACAAAATAGAACCCCAATACAGAGTGTCATTTTTATATAAACCTGCCACATGTTATAATTCTCTAATATGAATGCATACTTCATCTATGAGCATATATCAGTTGTAACATTTTCCTTTTATCGCAGTCCAAGCTTAAAAAATGTAGACTGAGTTCAACTTCTTCCCAGACAGACGGTTCGTTGACTTTGTGTCTGCACCTTCACTCCTCCAGGTGATGATCTGGAACCTGGACTCTCCAGAGCAGGTGATCAAAAACCCCGTGCGGACCATCAGCCACCATACAGATGTGGTCCTGTCCATGTCTTTCAACACAGACGGCAGTCTCCTCGCCACCACATGCAAGGACAAGAGGGTCCGACTGATGGAGCCACGCTCAGGAAACCTGTTGCAGGTAGTGTGTTGCTGCAAAGTTATTGGGAGGACAAAACGTAAGGATTCTTTTTGTATGCAAGCATGTCCCCTGAAATTTCCGTTCAGGTCTCCTTAATGTGATTTGCTGTTACTGGAACCTGAACCAGATAATATATGATTTCCATCATCACTGTAAAGACAAAAAAAATGCTAAATCTATTCCTCTTTGTTCTTCCATTTTTGAAAGAGCAGGGATTTATTAGTTAATTTTAGACACTGAAAAATTAAGGACATAAAATCTGCATCAACAGAACCAGCCGGGGGTTAAGCTGTTCCACTTCTGCACATTTAATGGGTAAACCTCATATAAAGCGCTACATTTAAACCATTCCAGTTTGCAGAAATTTGTTTCCCCTGTTGCATGGGCTTTCTCATTCATGCTGCTCTTTTTTTTTTTTTTTTTTGTTAAGGGTCTTAGCTGCAGTGTATATTTGCATAAGGAAGGATGGAGTCCATTCTTGTAAACGTAATGCAATGCCTATAAATGTAGATGACTATAATAATAATCTTTTTGACAAAAGTAATCCCAGTCCCAGTGTAGGGAAATCAGTCTTTTCCATTATTCAGTAATTAGCCTCTCATCTGAATTATGTCTTGTTTCCCCTCATAACATCACTAGAATTACTTTTTTTTTAAATTTGTTATTCTCAGACCTGTTACTCTAAATCCTTGTTTATTGAAACTGCATTTGCAAGCTTGTTTTTTTCTTAATATTTCACAGCAACATGAAACAAAGGTCATGGATACTTCTTTTGCAAAAGAAACTTCTTAAAGCGCAACACTTCACTCTACTGTTCAGAAACCTGTCTGCCAAGCTTAACTGGGAGTTTTCCCCTCCTTTTCCCTTTCCCAAGCACTCATCCAGCACTCCACAGCCAAATCTGACACCTTTGGCCCAGCTGGATCACAGCATAGCGCCACAGACCTCTGGGTCACCAGCCAGTGACACCCTCTCTTTACGTTAGTCTGCTGTAATTTCCTGTGTCTGCCAAAAAAGCAGTGGAGACATTTTTTTTTTCAAAGGGGGGGGGGGTGAAACCACTGCTAAAATGCTAGTCTTCATAACCTTTGTTGTTTAAAAATCCTTTAAAAAATAACTAATAGGTGAACATCCATCCCAGACTGTACATTGTTGGGAAAATGGGGAATTACAGAGCTGTGAACTGTGATCTCATTTTTTGATGTCACATTTCTGACATCAGGAATTATGTCATACTCCTCCATGGCCTCTTAAAGATGTCGCCAGTTCCGATTATATAGATTATAAATGAACCTATAAAAGAGAGTGTGGGATGAAACCGGGCAGTCTACTGAGACCGAGAGACTATTACATCTCCATTAACATGAGAGTTGGCCATGTTTACAGTTCTGAACACCTGAACTGTGATTTACAGCTTTCTCTTCATATAATGAGCTCTGAACAGATTTCAGTGGAGCTCCTTTGGGGTTTTCACAGACCATGAACTTTATCCAGATGCTTCCCTTTGTGATATCTGGCTGGCATAGTTGCAACTATATACATAGATCCATGATTAGAACCGGTTGATTACTGTTTTTCATGGGTTGTGTAGTATCTAGGGGTGTAACTATTATATTGATCTATATCGATAGATCAATATAGTAGATTGATGTGTCGATCATAAATCAAAACAAAATTCCAAAGTAGGCCAACAATTGAGATCAAACCCACTTATGAAAATGGGTTTATTATGAAGTTCCTCTGACACAACACTTCCACGACAGAATACATGTTTATAGTTATTCAGTGGATAGATATGAAACAAGGAGATTGTACAGTTATGTTAAAAAACATAATCTTGTTTTTTACTTGTAATGCTGTTTATTATCGTTTTATATCGATCGGTGGATCCCAAATCACATTGAATCAAATGTATCAGATTGTGACTGAATTTGGGATATCAACAAACATCAAATCGCTATCCAGTGTACTGATATTATATCGTGATCAAACAAGTGATTTACACCCTTGTAGCATCTTAGTTATTATGAATATTATATGCATTTTAACTATATAAGAATAAAAGAACAGCTCTTGATGACTGATTTCTTTGTTTATAACCGTGGTCTAGATCAGCCTTTCTCAAACTTTTTTCAGTCAGAGCACCTTTCAAAAGTGCATAAAATCTCAAGGCCCCCCTCAGTGTAAAATATGACTAAAAACACTGCATAGCCTAAACGTAAATGCAAATGTGCTTTTTATTTAGACAGAACAGTAATGAACAGAGCACAATACAAACTGTAAATAATAGCTTTATAGCAACTTTACAGCGCCTTTAAAAACAAAGGTTTACAAAGTGCTTCACAAAACAATAAATCAGATACAAATGCCATAAAACCGTAAGAGGTGGACTCCCCAAATGATAACAGCTACAGGCCAATCTGGTGGCAAAGGCTCGTATGAAGTAGTAGGCTGAGGCTCATTTCACAGTCAATCATGTCCGGTTCTTGTGGGGCTTTTCTTTTTAAAAAACAATCCATGCTGTTGCTTGTTCTTTGCTCTTTGTGAAATCAAATGTATTTTCGCTGTTAAATTAGGCTGTAAAACTATGTGCTGCACAGTCAGGCTGACCCCGGTGGGGACATCATGCCACCTTTGCTGACAAAGGGTGCATGAGACAGATTTTATGGTTAAATTTATACATTTATTTATCAAGAATTAATTTACAACTTTATCAATACATTCATATGCAAAATATATATATATATGTGTGTGTGTGTATATGTATTCATGTATTCAAATATATTCATATATGGAATGTCAGGTTGTTGTTTTTTTTTGTTTTTTTTTTAAATTAAATGTCAGAATACGTAATTTCTTGGGCAGCACCCACTTTGAGAAGACTGGTCTAGATTATAGATTGGTGGTGTGAGTCAACCCTAGAAGAAGCTGAAGTTGAATAAACCAAAGGTCCTACTGCTGTCAAACATCAGGGATGTCCAGTTCCAGTCCTCCAGGGCCACTGTGCTGCCAGTTTTTAGATCTCTCTGCACTTGAACATGCCTGAATCGAATAAAGTGATTATTAATAGGCTTGTGCAGAACTTGGCAAGCTGTTGGGGAGATCCATTATATTTGAATCAGGTTTCAAAGCGGAGAAACATCTAAAACTTGCCAGGAAGTGGTAGTACCAGAACTGGACATCCCTGTCATGGGTGAACGTGGTAATGTGAAAACTGCTGTTACTCTGATCACATGGTATTATAATGAACATGAATTTGATCATGCTTGACATGTGGTGACTTTTTAAGAAAATATATTTTATGATTTATTTGCAGGAAGCCAACTGTAAGACACACAAAGCCAGCAAGGTGTTGATCCTGGGAAACCTGAAGATGCTTCTCACATCCGGCACCTCGCGTTGGAACCATCGACAGATAGCTCTGTGGGATCAGGTGAGACCTGCTGCAGATGAACTGTCAGCACTGCTGGATCTTCTTGCGGGTGTTTGACCATCTAAGAAAAAACGTTTACTGAATAATTTCATGTTTATTGACAGATTTACCGATCATGGCCTTTCTGAGATAGTTACAGATAAAGTCTGTGTTTAATTTTTAGAACACTGAGCAATGATTTATAGCAAGTATGACATAACTCCAGTCCTCAAGGGCAACTACCCTGCAGATTTTTGTTGTTTTCCTGCTCCAGCACACCTGATTGAAATTAATGGGTCACTATGAAGAAGTTGATGAGAAGCTGCTGGATCCATTTGATTTGAATAAGGTGTGTTGGAGCAGAGAAGCAACAACAAAGCCCCAGGATGGCGGCTCTTGAGAACCAGGGTTTAACACCAAAACAACTGCAGAAGCCTCTGGCAGCAATTCTTACAACATGAAAAATAAAAATGATAAATCTAAATCATCAGAGCCACAGGGCTCAGCCCTGATAACTGAGAATTATAGTAATATGAATGAAGTAAGGGTCAGTACATTACATCACAACTGGAGAGGGCTTGACTCTACACAGCCTTACGTAAAACCCCTGAGCTTTAGAGATTAAAACGTCATATACAACTTAAAAATGGCTAAATATAGTAACTAGATAAAGAAAGCTAACATTTTAAAGAAAGTGAGGAAGGTAAAATGTTCTGGACCGAGTAAATTGGGGGTAATGTTGCACCACAACTCATCTGTTTTGCTCCAAATGACCTCATGTGTTAATCAAATACAGCACTTCACTTCTCTGAGAAACCATCTGCTGTTATTTTTTAGTATATTTCTGATCCAGTGCTGTCAGATGTAAACACTGTATTTGTTATACAGCTTATTATTACTCTTCTGTTTAGTCATATAATAATAATAATATAATAATAATAATAATGCTTCTAAACCACTGAATAGGCCAATAAAATGTAGCAATTAGCACAGTGTTTTTCTTGTTAGCTCTACAAAGTGGTGTCTATGAGCAGTCAGTTTTAACAAAGAAGGATTTTAAGTTTATTTCATATCAATAATTGGGCATTTTTGTTATGAATATGGAACAGGCACAGAACATGTAAATTTTGAGTTTCATACTGTATAATGAAATGTGTGGTTTGCATGGTATTTTTAATTCATCATTTCATTCCATCCCCCCCCCCCCCCCCAAAAGAAAAAAAAAGTAGTTCTTTTTATGCAGCTTTCTGCAAAATGGTACATTAATTCATTTCAATGAGTTTTTTTGTTGTTGTTGTTTGTGTTTTTTTTGTGTGTTTTTTGGTGTTTTGTTTTGTTTTTTAGGATTTTCTCTTTTGATTAAGTTTTTTATTCATACAAACCTTTCTTTAAAAATTTCTTTTTTTTTTTAATTTAGAAATTTTCTTTCCAAATCCTCATTTTCCTTATTTGCTGTTGACGTGGGGGGTTAAAGAACCAGTGTGTGTGGAACTGCTGTCTCAAACACAACTCTGCCATCTAGTGGACTAAATGCTGCACATGCAGTTTACCTGAATGATTCACTGAGCGTGGGCTAAAGTAAATCTATAGTTATTCTCTCGTTCAGCATGCCATCATCCAGACCACACCTGTTACTTAGTAGCTACAGTTGTGTGGCAGGCTGGAGGGCTGTGATGGATGAGAGTGTATCGTGGATGAGGGATTAAGGCAAAGCACGGATTATGGATTGAGTGCTCACAGTTTTTAATTCAGCTCTGCTTCTTACGTAGCAGTGGATTAAAATGATGCAGTGTTTTGATATCCGGGATTTTCTTGTCTGTTGTGCATGCCAGTTATGTTGTTTTTAACAAGTTTTGTATGTGTGTGTGTGTGGCGCGCGTGCACATGTTTGTAGGATGATCTATCTGTGCCTTTGTTGGAGGAGAACCTGGATGGATCTTCAGGGGTCCTGTTTCCTTTCTACGACCCTGATACACACATGCTCTACCTTGCTGGGAAGGTGGGTTGATAAAATGGATTTCATGATGCAAAATTCAGACAGAAAACGCCCCCTGTATTGCTTTTACAGAGACTCTATGTTTGTCTTGTAGGGGGATGGAAACATCAGGTACTATGAGATCAGCTCAGAGAAACCATACATCCACTACTTAACAGAGTATCGCTCACTCTTACCTCAGAAAGGAATGGGTAAGGAATGCACACACAACCTCAAACTTTTAAAAATGTCCCCTGTAATCAGCCTCCATTATGCTGGATGTTTGGAAGCTCAGCTTGCCTTCTGGCTATGCCGACTCTCCTGCACCTGTAAGCAAAGCTGCTGTGCAAATAAGCCTGCAGGATTTGAATAACCAAACCAGCTCCTCACTGATGTTGTAGATCAGGATCATGAGCCTGCAAACGGGTGTGAACTTATGCTGCAGACTTTACACTCATATTTTACTATTTTACACAGCTGTGCTCAGTTACCTTCCGTCATATGTCACATTTTACTCCAAAGTACTCTGTTAAAGCTGTTTTATATCATGCAAGTAATTTAACTACTTCATCAATATGATTCACATTAAAGGTGGAAAAGAATGAAGATATTGTTCAATTCCCAGCCCTGAAATGGGCCTGTCTATATGTAGAGGTTTTTGCATTACACCCTCAGATGTGTGGTTTTGCAAAAAATAACTTGGCTCAGAGACGTGCCTACAGAGGACATTTCTACAAGGCTGAAAGAGGTGTAGCAACACAATAAATACTTTACACCACATTGTTACGAGCTGGCTCATGGGTCAAAGCATAAACTAAGTACTGGATACTGGCAAAGAGTTCAGACCATAAAGCCTTTTTAACTCTCAAAGTTTTGAGCATAATGTTTATTTATAGTCACTCCTTTACCGCCAAATTGCTTTCATCATAAAGTGTCATTTCATGGCTTTATTTTTTCAACACATATGATTGGTGATTGGTGGTAATTCACTCTGCAATCTTTCCTTTTAAGTTGAATATTTAAGTGAAGCCATCCAAAGATATCTGGTGGGGTTCTTTCAAATGCTTGACAAAGTCAAAGGACAACAGTCAAATTAATTTATATTGCACATTATCTTGCACAAACAACAAAAGTGGACCAAAGAGCTTCACAGACTATTAGAACTAACAATCAAACGACACAGGGAATTAGAGATGGTCAAATACAATATAATGAATCTAAACTGATTATTCAGGGCATTCACAATATTTCTTACGTTTATTATTATTATTGTTGTTGTTATTACCAAGCCTGTTTAAATCCAGGAGACCCACCTGCTCTCAGCTGCATTTCAAGTTTTATTCAGAAGTTCAAACCTGCTCTGCCTTTTTTAAGATCTAATATTCCCTTTTTAGAATTGTTTTAATTTTTAATTTTCCCTTTTATTGTTTTGTTTGTTTTATTCCCTGTATCCTGCTGTAATGCTTTAAATATTATATGTAAAGCACTTTGCATAGTCTTGTACATGAAATGTGCTGTACAGATTAACTTGCTTTTTCTTGCCCAATATTGATATTTTCACCAAGTTTCATAAAATTAAGCCTGGTCGGCCAATGATGGAAGGATCGGCGGTTCGAATTCCGATCCCCCAGCCATCTGTCGTTGTGTCCTTGGGGAAGACACTTAACCCTCCCTGCCTCCAGTGGGGGCACCACTGGTGTATGAATGTGTGTGAATGTTCCAGTGGTGGTCGGAGGGGTCGGAGGGGTCGGAGGGGCTGTAGGTGCGAAAAAGCTGCCACGCTTCCATCAGTCTGTCCCAGGGCAGCTGTGGCTACATACGTAGCTTACCATCACCAAGTATGAATGAGTGAAAGAATAATGGGCCTGCTGTGAGCGCTTTGAGTGCCCTGCAACAGAAAACATGATATAAATCGAATCCATTATTATTATTATTTACATCAGCATACTGATAAACGTGTGATCACACACCATCCTGAGCTTCATCCCCAATAATGTTGCCATACTGCTCATTCTCTTGTTGTGCCACAACTCTGTTTAGCTCTTAACCATATAAAATGAAAAGAACCAGTACTGTAGCATCACAGGTGTGACTTAAAACAGCAGCAGTGAGGAAATGGGTCTCATGTGAGGCAGAATGAGAGTGTTTTGGTGGTGTGTGTCGTCCTACAGGTGTAATGCCAAAGAGAGGTCTGGATGTGAGTTCATGCGAGGTTTTCAGATTCTACAAGCTGGTGACAATCAAGAGCCTGATTGAACCTCTGTCCATGATTGTACCCCGCAGGGTGAGAGCACATAACCACAAACAACGCTGTGCAAAATAATCATGCTCCTTTCAGATTTATTTAAATTTGCCATCAGTGTCTGAAAGTGCTGCGTATGTTTCCAGTCGGAGTCGTACCAAGAAGACATCTATCCAATGACGGCAGGTAACATGCCGGCTTTGAGTGCAGAGGAATGGCTCAGCGGCAGCGACAAAGGTCAGAAATAACGCATGTGTGACAGAGAGATTGTAGGAATTGATGAAAGAACTTTACTTTTTCTAGCAATTTATTAAGCACTTCTGTGCTGTGGATGATGGGTTAATATTCAAACTGAGAAAATCATTTTTCTCTTCATCTTTTGGGCTCTGTCTTCTAGGTCCAGTGCTGATGTCTCTTAAGCCTGGAAGTCAAGTAGCTGACTCTCATTCAGACATGAAGGGTCTGGGTAACTCTGTCGACACTCGCAGGTCTCAAAGCAGGCCAGGCATGCTACAACTCGCTTACATTCAGGACCAACTGGAAGCCAAAGTATCCAAAGATGCCAAAGCGGAGAGCGGGCATGCAGGGGATGAGAGGAGTCGAACACCCATAAGCAACGGGGAGGATCTTGCACTTTGTTCACCTCCCAGGACAGAGAATGAGGTGCTGACTTATCTGCTTGTTTTTATGATCCCTAGTAGAGTCACTTTGCTTAAGCATTTTTCACACATAAAGGTTTAAATCCTTAATGATTAATTGTATCTGTCTTTAATTAAGCTAGTAACTTACTTGCATATCTGTAGTATAACTGTGTAAGTACCGTATGAACTGGGATTGACATGGTTCCTGTTCACATCACTTAACAAAAGCAGAAAGATAAAAAGTAAAGTCTGCAACGATATTTCATCTAAATGATATTTTTTAGTCCCAATATGTTTTTGTCCTGGGAGTTTTGTGTTTTGTTGTTGTAACTTGGATTTATAGTCAACTGCTTGTTTGTTTAAAGTCATCAAGGACATGACTGTCTGTCCCAGATAAATAACCGTTCAAAGATCACTGGAAACCCAATATTATCAGGACCATGCCGCACATCTGTTAGAAAAAAAAAAAAAAAAGCATTTTCCTCTTTTATTTTCTGGTCATTTATAGTCCTAAAATTAATTAAATCACTTTAATATTTAAAAATGTTCAACTACAACTCCACTTTATTTATATAGCACTTTAAAAACAACACAGTTGATCAAAGTGGTTCACAGGAAGATATAATACATAGAAAAAAAATTATATATATATATATATATATATATATATATATATATATATATATATATATATAATATAAAATCAAATGATAAAAGCAGTTCAAATAAAAAGACAATCACGCACATAAAAACAGACAAAACAAACATCTAATGCTAATGAACAAAAATGTTCATTAGCAAGTTGCATTTTTTTTTCTTTTTCTTTTTTTTAACAGATTTACAGGTATTAATTTTTTGGGAAAGTCACACTCAAAGTGTAATTTCCTGATACACGCTTCTTCATTCTATCAACTTTCTTTTAAGAGCCAGTTTTACTTGCTGCAGGCAGCCTCATAGCATGACACTACCACCACCATGCGTAACAGTTGGTCGACTGGGTTAAATGCCTCGCCTTTACACATCCAAAGACGGCTCTGAGTATGAAAGTCAAACAAGTTAATCTGTAATTGGTCTTGTTGGACCTCAAAGCTTTTCTCCAGAAGGCATTTTCTTGTTTCATGAAGTCTTCTTCAAACTCACTTCACTGTACACAGCAACATTGTTCTGTGACCGTGTTCCACTTACTTTTAAAGAAAGAATGCAAAATTTGTATACTTTTTCAAGGGCTGAAATAAGTCTATGTAAAGTTGCATTAAAACTTACCTCTGAGTAGATGTTTCTCAATTTCCCTGAAAGAACTTCATAACGGGATAAATGAAGTTGTCTGAAGTCTGAATGTGCCCCCAAACTCGTTTGCTTGTATCATTTTGGCCCTTTTATTTGTTTCTGGAACCCCCCAGAAAATCTCGTCCATGTTTTTTTTTAAACAAACACATTTTACATTATTTTTCCCTAAAAATATGTAACTTAAAGAAATAACTTGATGGCAAATAATTTAGTGACATTAATATTGTGTGACTGTGACTGTATTTAAATTCAACGTCTAAATTGGCGTGGGTACTTAGGGTACAATTAGTATTTTTGCAGAATGGATGGAGATTAGTCTGCATGTTTATGTGTTCCTGGAAAAATGAAGAATTGTGTCCATCCAACAAAAGCAAGAATAAGAAAATGCATGTTTGTCTGACATAAATGATAAAAAATTCAAACTGTTAAACCGGACTAAATCCCCCATATATGACAATTTGAGATTGAACAAGTTCCAAACTTCCATATTCCATTTTTATACATCATTTTGTAAAAATAATAAAACATAATAATGCATAATATAAACTGCCATGCATATATTTTCCACATTCTTTTGACAGACGACCAAATGAATCGTACATTGAAAAGCAGCGCATTAAAACAACATTAACATCTTTCCGAAGCATTTTCAGACTCTTATTTTGCACTGATAAAATCTATATTTTTTAAAAGAAAAAAAACACAGCTTCATCTAATAAAACTGCCATTAAAGGAACTCAAAAGACACCATCTGTGCAATTAACTTGTCTATGCAAGCATGTATAATGATCTCACAGAGATAGTTGGAAATGGTAGAAGGTTTTAAATATTTTCTTTTTCCTCATATCCAACTGCATCCAGGTGTTAGGTATACCACAGTGAATAACTTGATTACCCTTCCATGAACATATGATGCGAGAAGGACAGCGGTCCTATTAAATGGCTAGCTTGAGCTTTAACTGCAGCTTGACTCAACTGTGCATATAACTGCAGCCAGTGTGCAGTTTTTATATCCTGTTTCTGTTTCTTTTATGTGATGTCAGGCACCCCCAAACAATTTCCACTACTCATAAGATTAGGGCAGATTTCATGAAGCCTGAGAGACAAAACCTAAGGCAAAAAATTAATCCACAAACACTCATCTTCTTGTTTGGGAGCTCAATATTTTTATGATATTAAACCCTATAAAGCACTTGTGTCTGATGCACATGGACTCTTTTAGTCTTTAACTCCCTTTTGACCCTTCCATGCAAGATTTTATGTAGTAATAAGACAAGAAAATCCATTTATGAATTATGATAAAGTGCCGATGCTTCAAAAGCGTAAGAAAAACAAAAACAAGAAGTGTAATATCCATGATTGGCTGTTATGGATCACTTTCATGTACAGTAGAAAGCTTTAAGTCTTTTCTGAATCACTGCCTGTTACAAACACAGCACCATCTTATCTCCCCCTTCGTTTAGCAGGTTAAAACTCTGCTTTATCCCACAAAACATTGTGAAGACAAAATGCTGTTACTTTCACCTTGAATAACCACAATGTGTTTCATGTTAATGCATTATTAATGAACATTTCTCTTCACTCAGTGCATGATTCATCTATACCATGGTGGCTGTGCAGCTATAGGACAGTCTGTAGTTGGGCTTTAAGTGTCTGCCTGGTGGGCGTAAAGGCCTTGATTTATCTCACTCTGCTGTGTATGTGTTCTCCCACAGCTGCGTATGAAGTTCCACAAGCAGCAGGAGGAGATCCGACGGCTGAGGGAGCTCCTAAGCCAGAGGGATGTACGCATCAAACAACTGGAGCTGGAGATGAAAAACATCAAGAACTCCCAGTCACAGAGCTCCCTTTAAGACTCTCTCAAACCTGCGGAGTGACCCCCTCAACTCCTCGCGGAACACATGCAATACTGCACAAACCCCGTTTCCAAAACCGCCTCTTTCTTTGTAAGGTCCCGGCTCACCTGTTTTCCTCTTAGGAGCCCTGCATGCTTGCTGCTCAGGGGTGATTGTGTGTTTTCAGTCTGTCAACTCTACTCACGGTGCACATATTCTTTGTTCGTGTACATACACTTTAAAAAAAAATCAGCACCTTTTTACTTTTCCCAATTTCTTTTGTACGCTTTACAGCTATGCAAGTTTATTGTCATTTGTAGCTTTTTTTATGCTCTTTGTAGCTGACAGATAAAGGAAGTTTGGGGCTGTCTTGACTGAATGATTTGGCCGTTTGTGTTTTTTGAGTCAATGCAGACATCCTGTGTGATTGTGAGATATTGCTGAAATTTTTATCAATTTGTTCTTTTTTTGTTTTGTTTCCATTTTGTTTGCCCTGCAATGATTGAACTACTGTAAGCTGAGACAGCTGTGGTGCATATTTCATGCATGCTTGTATGTGAGTCTGAATGTAAGTGAGCCAAATGAATGATAAAGTCTTGATCCCAGCTGTATTTTGCCATTCCCTTAAGTTGCTTTTTATTCTGCTAATATGTTTTGAGTGACTGGAAATCTATTCATTTTACAACCGTTAATGTGCAAACCAATTCTGTAACTGAAGCCATGTAAAAGTTTTTGAACCTAATTTTTATATTTATTGTAAAACATGGTCAGAGAAAAGAGTTTAGATCAGTTATTTTTCAATCCTGGTCCTCTGGTACCAGGACCTACTCCAGCACACCTGATTCAAATTAATCATCATATTCTTTGCAAGCCTGCTGCACTGTAAATTGCATTTTGGCATTTTTGTTGTCCTAATGTATTATTTTATGTCAAATAAACAAGCTTCTGGTTTGTTGTTATAGATTAAAATACTTAATCAAACACATTTTTAACAGACAAAAAAACATTGCATTCAACTCAAAGTTTTAAATCAGCCCTTTAACTCATTTTTAAGTTAAACATTTTACAGTGTGACGAGCCATTCATTTGATTCAGGTGTATTAAAGTATGGACACCTCGAACACACGCAGGGTAGTGGTACCCGAGGATCAGGACTGAGAATCACAGGTTCAGATAAGAGCTTGAATTTGAAGTTGTTATTCTGGCAAATGTAGCTCACAAGGCATTTTTCTAAAGGACAAAATCGTGTTTGTTTTTCTGATGTGGAGTCACTGTGAAGAGCCAGAATACCTCACAACTTTTAGATTAGTTTCTTTTCCTCTTGTTTCACAATGTATTCTCCATTAACTGTTGTAATAATAAGGTTTTCTGATCTTATTTTATGGACATCTGATCAGTCTTTAAGGTGAAATAATGTATGCTCTTGTATAAACTAGTACCATATGAATCCCTCACAGCTCTGAAGCTGTGATAACAAGAGCAGGGCTGTGCCATATTTTAAAGAGACATAAATGACACCTGTCAGACATTTTAGCCATTTATTCCCTGATCAGCCTTTCTTTGTGTTGCTTGTTTTGTTTTTTTTTTATTTTCAATTTTACTTCAGGTTTCTTAACTAGATTTCAAGTAGTAAAACACAAGATAACAGGCACGTACAAAACATTTTTGTCTGGTTATTTGATCCAGACGCACTTTCTGAATAGAAGTTTCAATAGATTTATACAATATATGTTGACACTGCAGTGAAAGTAATTTCCCCATGTTACTTACTCCTCTAACAGTTTTGGGCCAATCAGTCTTCATGAGAGACTAAATTTTTTCCCAGGTGGAGCTTGAATGGAGACTCTGGCTTTCTCCCAGTCAAAGAATGAATTGTCAAGCTCAATTTAAATATCTATTGTCCCAGAACAACTGATTCTTCCTCTGCTCCTGAAATCCACCTATTCGGGTGAAAACTCTGATATATTGTGCAAAGTGTGACAATATGTGAACTGAAGTCTTGAAATACTGGTGTGATGTTTCAGCTGTTTCACAGGACTGTTAAATGAAAAGTTGACATGAGACTTGTAGCTTAATATTGGTAGTGGGTCCAAATTTCTTTTGAAAACTCTTGCTCTTCTTTAAGCTAAGCTATACGTGATAAAATAACTGTTATATGTGCTTAAACTTGTTCTGAACTGCTTGTAGAAATGTGTTTTCCCTCAGGGAGCTTCTGAATGGTGTTCATATTTTCTGCCACCACGATGCAGTTGGACCAGTTTTTAGCATTTGTTCCTGTCAGATGTTGGGCATCTCGTTTTGTATTTTTTTTCCAATAGAACAAGGAGAAACATTCCTGTATTTCTTAGTAAGTTCTTAAGATATACATGTAGAAAAATCCTTAAGGCCAATGAACTGCTTGCAAATATTACTACTACTACTACTACTACTACTGTCATTTAGCAGGTGCTTTTTTCCAAAGTGATGTACATTTGAGAGAAAAACACAAGCAAGAAATCAAATAGGAGGGTACAGCATAAGTGCTGGTCAGACTTCTGTGGATCCAGTTGGACACAGGAGCTGTCATGCAGTGCAAGAGGATTTCCTTATATATATATATATAGATATATAGATATATAGATAGATAGGACATCACAGTCTGCTTTTATCTAGCTGGAGCACTACAATGATTTTTCTAGATTTGGCTCGTTTTAGGTATCACATGGGAACTGCCACACCAACCAGGACGCAGAGACACACAGTAGCTTGAATACAATTGTGATGTTTGTAACCCCTTTGACCTGTGGCAGGACAGTTCTAGCACAGTTTCACATCTCTCTGGCTGACTTTTGTCCAGGAACAGCATCGCTTGGCTTGTTTGAGCTTCATCCACTGCTCTCCATGTACAGGTCTCAGCAGTACTGCTGTTTTTATAGTCAGCCAGCGCTCTTGCTTAAGGGAAAAACTGACTTTTCAAATTTAACAATTTGAGGTAACCAGTTTTACTCACATTTTGCTGCTTTTCCATTACAGAATCATTCCAAGCGGCTTAATGGTCTTCTTGTTTCAACATAGTTTTTGTCCGAGGTGTACCTCCAGCAAAAAAAAAAAAAAAAAAAAAAGTTTCAGCTTTAACTGCAACCCAGAAAAAATCAGCAAGGATCTATCATTGGTTCTCAGTGGTTGGGTCTGGTTAGGAAGACTAAGATGTAGTCGGGGTCATTTATGGCTGTAAAGGTTCAGTGGAAAGATTTAAAAATAACCACAAAATCTACTAGAGATTTATTTAAGGGAGATAAGCTCAGAACAAGCTTCTTTATCCTGATTGTCGAGTCTACAGTACCAGCAGCGTTCTGCTTTCTGTACTAACTGGAGACAGGAGAGGGAAACTGACTGGTGTTTGAGCTGAAGTGCACTGAATACATCATGCACAACTTTTTATTGAGCGGGACCTTGTTTTTCTTCTCTTTTTTTTTCATTTTTGTCATCACAAGCTGGAAAAACTAAGAACAACCATCTCAAGCATAAAACAGAGGTTGCTATTGAATGTTACATTCATATCCCTGTGCAATATTTCTTTTTACAGAGATAATATTGGCACCAAAAGAGTTGATGAGATCTGTGAGACTCAACAGAATGACCTCTGATGAAGAAAGTTACCAGCTTTGGCAGGATCTGATAAGATTGATATCGATATGATTGGCCAGCAGGATCTGTGGGTCATCATTGAGTGTCATCTGCATAAAATGTCCTTAAATGTGCTGGTGAAGAGGTAACATGCTTATAGAAATGTCTGCACCATGTCATCATATGGAAATATCTCATGAAATGGGATACTGACAAATAACCATGTTTTGGCTTGTCATTTGAATAAATTAATCAACATTACTTATTGTCACTTTGATTGTCTTGTGAAGAACATATCCCTTTGTGGGGCAAGATATATAAACAAACTCAGTGAAGTTTTGGTTGTTTTCTTAAATCACAAAAAACTCAAGTACCCAATTTTTTTGTCCATATGATGTGAAACATAAAGATCTGAGATGTGTTTTGGATACAGGTTTTAGTTATCTACCAAGTTTCACCTGAGTCACTTGGAGCGAAATGGCCTCCATTAGAATACCCTCAACTTTCAAATTAGATAGATAAGCCAAATTTGAGAGGGCACCTGTTGGATAAATCCCATTTCTTTAATGTAAGTCTTACGTCCCAATGTGTCTGTGAAAAAGCTTTTAAAGAAAACAGATGTTCAAAAGACCTGAAAAAGTTTCAAAACCATTGGTAGGATTGGTGGATTACTCCAAGAGCACGGTGCCTAATAACTCGCGTCACATAGAAACTTTGTAACAACTAAAAATGTGTCTTTCATATTGGTGTTTATGGTCATCAGTCCATTGTCAGGAGACTCTGTACTACAGTGACATCTACAGCAGGATTACAAGTAAAAAGCCACTACTCTCTAAAAAGCAATGCTGCCCATCATTTTTCTGAATATGATGCAGACAAACTAGAGGGATGTTTAAACATGTTTTGTGAACGCAAGACACCAAATTTGTCTTGTTTTTCTGCAGCCCTAAAGCATGTATTGTAAAAGAGCAGACTGTCAAAAAAGTGCTGCATAAACTCTGGTTAGAAATAACTAAAGTTTATTAATTAAAGATATATCTAGTAAATATCTAGTGTGTGACTGAGATTGATATGCTCTACATAACTCAGTTTGATTATTACCTCCACCAAGGGAGAGGGACCCAACTGCAGTCACGATATGTTGCCATATATCCAACCCAAGCCGGAGGTCCCAAGCGGAAGTTTCTTCTCCATGTAACTTACTAAAATCTAACCCTAGCCCTGACCCTTCTCCTAACCCTAACCACCTGACTACACCATGCGCATCTGGCTGCAAGCCGCAGATAGATACTCTTGGCGGCGTTTAACTAACTTCTGCTTGAGACTTCCTGTATGGATTGGATGTATGACGGTACCCTTGTCGGACATTGTAACTCCAGGAAGGTACTGTTGCACCATGGAGGTAATGTTTTCGGTAGCATTGGTTCGTCCATCTGTCTGTCAGCAACTTTACGGAAAAAGTACAGGACGGATTGACCTGAAATTTTCACCAGTCGTGTGCCTCAGCCAAAGGACAAACCCATTAAATTTTGGTGGTGATCCGGATCACCTTCTGGATCCAGGAATGTTTTGAAGGTTTCTTTATCACTGTGAGATCGGCCATGTTGGAAAGGCTGTTGATGAGGCGTGAGTGCCCACTTGTGGCAGAAGTGTGCAGCTGTGCTACTGAGCACATGATGTCAGGATGCAGAAATTAAACTTATGAGCAGCAGTGAGCACGAGGAGAGAAGACTGTTGGACAGACTTCTAGCCAGTTGAATATGGTGAACTGTGTGCGTCTGTGAAGAACTGTAAGTAACTAGTTGTATTTTTGCCTCAACAGGATGTTTATTTAGCCTTTAATGCTTATTTTGAAGTGTTCCTCCATTCACCATGTGCCTTTTTATGGTATAATGCTAGTTGACCTGCTACATGCCAGGTACTGTAACTGTTAGCCTTGAACACATATTTATGTTTGTCCTAACTGTAAGGGATTTATTGGTAATAATTAATATCTTGAATATGTTTCTTTGCCGAACGAATGTTCCTCAAGGCTTTGTATTTCTGTCTTTATAGACCACACTCACTTCCATCCAGGCATTCACCTTAACCAGCCCTGAATTCCTCACCTGTAAACCTGTCGTTTGTTGCGTTACTGTGCTGTTGTGATTAAGAATGACCAGTAAAGACAGTTAACTGTACAAGCGAGTCCTGTGTGTTTTGACCGACACCCCATGGTGAACATCAAACCTCCTTACCAACAGTCTTAAACTTAACAGTCTTACATGAACATCACCTTAATAGGCCAAATTTTGGGAATTTTTCTATATAACTCCATACAAATGGCCCGAGTGTTTGGTAAAAAGAAATTACAAGAAAGGATCTCATTGACTTCTTGTTTCAAAAGTTGATCCAGATCCAGAGAAAATTCCGGATACCATGATCTAGAACACACAAAAATAAGGGAGTCGAGCTACTTGGCGGAGGTCTGTCCTCGCCGAGTGCTTTTCAAGTTGTCTATTCTTTTCATATCATTTGGCTTTAAGGAATCGAGAAATGCTCTTAAATGGTAGTATACAGCATATCATTAATGGTAATGTATTCATCAATGTAAAATTGGAATACTGATCTCTATGTAAACGTACCTTGTGACTCGATGTACTAGCCGATCAACCAAAGACTGGTTAAAGAAGAATCAAGTGTGTTTCTGTTAAAGCAAGTGAAAACTCAGACCCCAATCCAACAGTGAGAAAGGACCTGAAGAAGGCAGCTTGTAGATATACAAGGTGAATGCAGATATTGTTAAATAAGGGGGTAATTTGTTTTATGTGTGGTAAGAAAAACAGAACAGAATAAAATGTCTGCCTCATTTATTAACCAGATTCTTTGTCTAATTATGAGATTTGTGTGAAAAGCTAATGATGTTACAACCACTATTCCACAGATGCTGGGATGCTGTGTAAAATGTATAGCTAAAGAGAATGCAATGATTTGCAAATTTCAGAAAGCCAGTATATTTATTCAAAATAGAAACAAGCGCATCAAGTGTTGCTTGAAGCATTTGGATATTTTGTGAAAAATAGCTTGTGTTGAATTTGATGGGAGGATCAAATCTCAGAAAATTGCCATAAAAAGCTTTCGTTTTAGTACTTGTCAGTAGTACTGAAATTAAGTAGCTGAAGGCAGGAACCCACTAGAAAGCCAGAGGTGGGCAGAGAATAAGTAATTACAAAAAACTGCTTGTACAAATTGTGGGATAATTTTAGAATGCTCCTTATCATAAAACTGAAAAGATGAAATATTTCATTATCATTTCTCATTATCCACAGGAATCAACTCTGGACTTTTGAGCCAGTGTCCTGCAGGTTTTTGATGTTTCCCTGCTGCAACACACTGGTTCAAATGACATGGTTTTCTAACAGCTTGTCAAGTTCTGCAGCAGCCAATTAAAGACCTCTTATTTGAGTCAGGAGGCCGGCGTAGGTGAACCTTGGTATAGATACATTATCAAAAGATTCAGAGACTCTGGAGACATTTCTGTGAGCAAGGGGACACAACTGAGAATCCATATTGGATGTCAGTGATGTGTTGGATGTGATCCGTCTATGCGCAATTCACCACGCCATCCACTAATGCAGGTTAAAGCGCTGTCATGGAAAGAAGCCACATGTGAACATGATAAAGAAACACTGCCATGGTTTGAGGTCAAAGTTAATTTCATATGGACTAAAAACAAAGTGACCAATTGTTCTGTGATCAGACTGATCACGGTTGATCAGTTCACAAATTTCCATCTTTGATGGTATAAGGGTGCATTACTGCCGATGAAAATGACAATTTGCACATCAGGAGAGGCATCATCAATGCTGACTGGCATAACAGGTTTTAGAGTAACATTATGCTCCTTTGTGTGTATTTCAGCAAGACAATACAAATTGTATACTGCAGCACTGCGTCATAACAGAGGAGTCCAGAGGCTGGACTGACCTGACTGAAATCCAGACCTTTCACCAACTGAAGATATTTGGCACATCATGAAGCAGAAGACTGAAGTATTGAGCGACTTGAATCTTGTATCAGACAAGAATGGGGCAACATTCATATCCCATAGGTTTGGCAGCAGGTATCCTTAGCTCTAAGATTTTAGACCCTTGAGAAACAAGGCATTTTCTGTACAAACTGGGGCCTGAAATGGTGATTCAACATATTCTGGCTCATTGGACCTCTGAACAAGTGAGCGAAGCTTGAACAGTCAATGAGAATATCACACATGTGCAACCTTCATCTATGCTAATATTAGCCAGTGTTCAAATGAATCTGAGTAGGCAAACGAAATGGCCTGAAAAATGGCCAAAAAAGGTTAATTCTATTTTGTATTCTTTAAAACAAACAAACAAACAAAAATAAAACCAGTTAACTAAGAAGGAAATTTGGGTTGGGATTTTCAAACTTAACCTCAAGAAACTGAAGGTCAGAAAAACTGTTTTGTTTCCGATTTGATCAGTCTGCTGAAAATTTACCCCCTGTAAGTCAATTACCTTAGCTTTCTTCTTTCTTTTTCTTCTTTTCCCTTGAGAATGAATCATCATAGCATTGTGGTACAGTAATGACTATCATCTGTCTTGAAAAAAGTGATGCTGAAACTTAGAAGATAATGATGAGTTGTTGCTTTTTATGAATATTGTGCAAAATAACTCAACAAGCTAAACGGAGACAACAGTAAGTGCTCTGGTCTGAGATCTCTAGATATTAAATCATCTATTCTCAGAAATTGTGTTACATAAGAAATGAATGAATGAATGAAAAATACTTTATTCATCCCAGAAGGGAAATTCAGTATTGTAAAAGCTCACTTTTTTTTTTTTTTTTTTTTTAAATAAACAAAAAAGTCAGTCAGTCTTGTTAAGTCTTATTAAGTCTTATTCTTATTAAGTCTCATAAGCATGGAGTGACTTGTAGCATTCACTGTTTGGATTTCAGCAACTTAGCTGAGTTTTAATGAGTGTCACTGCATCTGACTTGGGTTCAATGTAATGCTGAAAAAATACAAAAAACAAAATCACTCTTCTAATTTGTGCCAAACAAACAGCATCATGGAAAATTTCATTTAACCTTGCAAACACATTCTTTTACTAACCGCTGACTATATGGAGTTTCTGAAACCACAACATGTGGAAAGTGTACATCCTTGTCTGGGTAAAGCTTTGACTTCAAGAACAATCTGACAACATACTGAAAAAAGAAGTTGTGAACTACTGCCATTTTTATCTATATAATTTCCCCTGAAATAACTTCTACTCTAAGCTGTTCCTTTGTGTTTCTGTATGTCAGTTCAAGTAAAATCCACCAACTAAAGTAAACTGCCAAATGACTTGTTAGTAAAATTGTTCAAAACACTTATTTGGTGTTAAGTGTTCACTATTGTGTAAACCCATTTGCATTTATGTGTTGTGTGTTTGAAACAGTTTTCTCTTAATTTTAGAATTAGATGTTTTTGTATGAATAAAACTTAAAAAGTAAAACATTATTCTTTTTTACTTTATGTAACAGAAGGGACAGGTGTCAGTTAAGTGTGTGCCAATATCAGAGAGCCGTTAAGCTGTTAGTAACTAAATAATCATCTGATGTATGCAGTGAGCTCAAGTAAAGGTTGCCATGGTGACAGTGGAGAATTCTTCTTGAGTCACAGTGAGGTACAAACTGAAATTTGGCTCCCTGAAGCTCTTGTACAATAGCTATAAAACTAAAAGCTGAAACACCCATCAAGCTTTTTACTGAACACTCCACACCTGAACACACAGTTTAGTTGATTTTCCTTCTGTGATAAATTGGAGATTAGACAAGAATTAGAGTCAAATAATGGGTCATTTCTTCTTCTTTTTTTTTTAAATCTATCAATTTTTTTTGTTTTCTTTAACACAGTTTGGATGGTTCTGCTGTTGCTCTGGCAGAGATGTTTTACAAGGCCTCAGTGGGTGGTGCATAATGTTGGTGTCTGCACACTGGTCTCTACAGCTGACCATTGTACCACCATTTTTTAATATTTTCTGCAAATTTTCTGTCTTCTTGATAAAAATTATAAGAACATTTACACTCACTGCCTGTCCCTGACATAATTCAGATTTTATTATAATTGATATTGTTGGCGCAATAGGATTATGTTGTGTTAACTCGGTAAATTGAAAATTTCCTATCTGGGATCAATAAAGTAAAAGATATAATTTATTAATATTGTTATTATTATTGAATGTCTCTTATGGGCATAAAATAACTTGCCGTAAAACCCCTTTGTTATGTTGTGTGCTAAAATGAAACAAAATAGAAAAACAAATGACACTTCAGGGGCTCTATAAGGTTTTCTGTTTTGCATCCTCCCATGTTGTCCCCCCACCCCCATTTATTTATTTATACAAATAAATTACAAAAATAATTTTTGTAATTTCTATAGATTACATAAATACATTTATATAACAAGGATGATAATTTAGTTATTTGTAAACTATAAAGAACCATTAGCTCAAATGTGCAAGTAGTTTGGTGCATAGAAGAAAATAATATAATGATGAATACTTCAGTTAATGACAACATACTGTGTAATGATTGCTGTTGCTGTTTTTTTTTTTAATCTTTAGATTAACTTTAGAAGCATAGCATTTTTCTATACACCTACTGTACCTTCTTCTACTGATATAAATTGTTCAGTTCAGATATGTGCCATCAGTAACAAAAACAGTAAACTACTCAATAAACAACCTGAACTAAATAAAAATCTAAATTAGGGATGCACGATATTGAAATTTTGGCCGATATGCCGATATTCTAAAACTCATGTGGCTAAAAACAGATATCGATACAGATATTAAAGCTGAAAAATAAACTATTGAATATTCATTCCTTGTGTAAAATTAGAAAAATACCTCAACTTGTGTTACATATAACAAGTCAAACTTAATGACAGTTGTTTAAACAAAACGAAAAGGATGTGCATTATATCTTAGAACGACCTGGATTTTCGTCTCCCTGAGGGAAAAAAAAACCCCCAAAAAACAATGCCCAAAAACAGGGGATGTTTGCTTATTTACACAAATGACCGTGTATAAACTCTGTTCACAAAGAACATCCTAAAAGAAACTGTCTTTATAAGTTTTAAAGGTAGAGTCCTACGTTTCCCCCCTGAAAATCAACGTTAAACTTGTGCAAGTGAAATCCGTCTCAAACTGCACCTTTGGGCCTCTACTAGCGTGCAGTGGTGAGTTTGAATGCAACTCCCTCTCCCTGTAATTCGCTCTTTAGCTTTGTTTTGCGGTGTTCGGGATATTTCTGGGTGGAGATTTCTGTTTATATCGCAAGCCAATGACAGGGCTAAGGACATGGCGCTGTGTGGGAATAAGCTCATGATTGGAGCAGACGCCAGTCACTTGAACTCTCGAAGGAAAAAAAAAGTGAGAAAAAACGGCGGATGCACCGAAGAAAAGGTAAGAGTTTCAGATAATGCAAGTTGGAAAACCAGGGCTAATATTAGTTTGGCTTTCACCTACTTCTGAGCTCTGAAGGAGAGGCTGGAAGCTGAACAGTCTGAAGAACGAGGCGGCCATTAGCTTGAGAGGGAGGGGCGCTCAGTTTGAATACTGTTGTTTGCAAACAGAAATGGTGGGGGGGACTTCGGACTCTACCTTCAAAGTCTGTAAAAAAAGACGTTTTCAAATAAGTTTTTTTTTTTTTTTTAGATTTTAGAAACAGTTAAATATCGGGGTGGCTGATGTCTGATACTCAGTTTTAAGGCCAAAATAGGCTGATACTGATAGGGGGCCGATTATATTGTGCATCCCTAATCTAAATATGGATGTTCAAACTTTTTGGGCTCAAACCTCTGTGTGTATGGAGAACACGTAAGAAACAGCAAATTTGAGAGTAAACAGACCAAAAGATGACCAGCTGATTCAGCTAACGTGGGTCACTGCAAGCTTTGGTTAAGTCAATGTGAAGAAAACCTTTTTGCATAGAGTACAGATTGTGGATTTGGTCCGCAATATCTGCACCATTACTGGACAGGAACATCAATCAACAAGTCTTTGCATAAACACACAAGCCTACCATTGCAGAATAACGACCACTGTCAAAAATTAAATCTTTTCTTCAAGTCTTTCCTCCTCACCCACCACCATAGAAGAAAACATGATGAAAGAAAGTCAACATTCAGCCTTATGGTCAAGTCAGAGGAAAATGCACCTTTCACCTTTCGTTCCAGATTATATGTAATAAATCATCTGGCACTTAAAAGGTCTTCAGATTATACACCTCAGATGAGCTATAACATGACATGTTACACTGTTTTTCATCAAAGCTACGCACACCCTGGCTGTTTTATAGGAATTAAAGTACTGATCAACAGCAAGCAAGAGCTCCGCCATAAACGCATTTCAGAAGAATTCAGGTGTCTGTAAACAATGTCAAGGAGGAAAGACATCTGCAATGATGTAGAAGCAACTACAGCTGCCCACAAATCTGGTAAAGGTTACAATGTCATTTCCAAACAACTGGGAATCTGTCATTCTACAGCGAGAAACATTCAAGACAGTTGCCATTTTCCCAGGAGTGGATGTCACAGCAATGTTATCCTAACACCATCATGTAATGTTGGAGAAAATACAAGAAACCCCAGAACTGCATCTCGGACTCCACAGGTCTTGCCATGTTAATTGTAATTGCATCAGTGCGCTAAATGACTGAATAATTTGGCTTTATTGGAAAGGTTGCCAGGAAAGAAAGCACTCTTATAAAAAACAAAAAACTCTTACCAGACAACAGTAGACACGGTAATGGAGAGGTGATGATACGGGCCGGCTTTGAAACCATAAGTCCAATGCATGCTGCAATTTTTGGGTTGACTTCTGTATATCAAACTATTTTGGAGTCAAATGTGCGGCCATCTGTCTGAAAGCTAAACCTTGGCTTAAAATTAGGTCATGCAAAAGAATAACGATTCCAACCTCAGCAGCAAATCTTTATCAAAATATCCTAAAGGCAGCATAGTAAAAAAACAATGAGAAGAATATTCCTCTAAAGTTATTAGTCCTAAGGTGGTTTTAGAAGTAACTGAATCTGTACCTAATTTGTGATATATCAGAGAATCCTGATATGTGAAACCTTACAACACAAGAAATGGGAGGATGCACAATCATTTTGGGACATCATTAAAGAAAAGCAGGGAGAGAGAAAAGCCAAAAATGTTAACATTTTATTTACAAAGTTTTTTTTTTGTTTGTTTGTTTTTTTGTTTTTGTCATACAGAAAGTAAAAATGTAGCTACAACCTTGATTTGTGCAACAGGCGGCCACACTAAAAACCATGGCCTGCTGGTTGCACAGCTGCTATAGCAATAATTTTATTGGGAAAAATAAGGAACAGAAAAGACCAAAAAAAAAAAAAAAAAAAAAAAAAACAATGGTGAGAGGGAGGGGGGGTCAGATTAACCCAACACAAAATAAAGAAAAAGAAATTTCGTCCAACAAAATATTAAAAGCACAGACCCAAAACTAGATACCAGTCCCAAAGTCCTCACACGGGAATACATAAAGAGGGATTGACAGTGAAATTGTGGAATGCTGAGTGGCGGGCTGCCTGAGAACCTTGGGATAGGGTGGGGTTTGGGGTGGGGGGATGGCAAGGGTGAGGTGGAGGTTGCTGGGTGGCTCTCAGTTCCATGGGAGAGGGGGGAGGATAAAAAGGGACAGGGGGTGGGGGCAGCTCCACTCGGCCCACCCATCCGGTACAGTCTTGCCCCATAAAAAGAGCGCAGAGCTGGGGGGAAGGGAGGGTGTGGGAGGGGGGGTAGACATGGATTACAAAGGCGGTGCGAGTTGTTGGAGGGTGGGTGGACGTTCAGGTTTGTGGGGGCAAAAGGTGGTAACTCGGTAGGCTCTCGTTTTCAGTTTTGCTTTTAATCGTCATCTTCCTCATCGTCGTCGTCGTCCTCATCCTCTGGATCTCGCTTTCTCTTCTCGCCTTTGCCGGTTGCCTCTGCTTCTGGGGGGAGGGGGGCAAAGAGAACATCTATATTATATGGCGTCAATGAACCAAGATCACATAAAAGAATCTTCAGCACAAACATAATAAACGAGCATATTCAGTCTTTAGCTGGTGGATATTGTAGAAATATCCAAACTCCACGAGACTTAATTACGCTGAATCATTTCAATCTTTTCATTATAAAAATCTACTTTGATGTTTGTAAACTAGGCATGGGCACGATTAATGATGATCCATAATTGATCATTAAGAATTTTTTTGATCACGTAATTTTTTTTCGATCATTCGATGGTTTTATAAAACAGAGTTTATTCATGTAGTGTACGTCTTGAAGCTATGTATTAAATTTCACTATGTGGCGGTAATAAAATATCCTACCAGCGGGGGGCGATACAGCCTAGAGACAGTAGAGAAAGCCGCCTACGAGCTGCTGTCTTCCCGCCACAGCAGCTGAACGAAGGCTCGTCTAAACATGAAGCGAGCACGGTGAAGTCTGGTGTGGGACCATTTTGCGTTAGAAAATTACACCTCACATTGTAAATACCGCAACACGTTTTATAAAAACAACTCAACAACAAATCCGACCGTGCTTAAAGGTAATGAATCCTCTGTTCAACCCTCTGTTGCCTCAGTCTTAAGCCAGAGGATGCAAATCGGGCAGACAAAATAAAGGAGGGGATCTGTAAAAAGATTAAAGTGGATAAGTTGCCCAGAAGTGTCGTCGATGGGAAAGGTTTCAGAGATTTGATGAATTTACTCAAACCAGTCCATCAGTTTCCTTCACAGCACACTGCTACCAGGCTCACTGAAACACGAGAAGCGAAAGCAGGAGCTGATAAGCAAGTTAGCCACAGCAGCTGGCGTTGCCATAACAACAGACTGTTGGACCGCTTTAACAGCAGAGAGCTACCTCACTATATCGTGCCACCACTGTCGACCTTCTCCCCGAGAAGATGATGAGGCGGAAGAGCAGTGGGGATTTTAAATAAATACGCATTTTAAAAAAAACAAACAAAAAAAAAAATATCTGCCTGTGGTATGTGTAATCATGTTTTAACATGCATTTCTTAATGATTAAATCGATAATTGATCGTTAATTCTACCGACAACCGATCAAAAAGATGTTTGCAAATGCCCATCCCTAATGTAGAAACTTAATATGAACATGTATTTTGCTCTCCTTAATGTTCAATTTACATCCTCACATGATTAACCTGTGACCACATTAGTCTTATTTAGTTATGATACAATTTAGGACGCCTTCAGCTTTCATCTCATGACTTGGAGCAGTGGCTTCCCTTATAGCCAGAAAACACATGAAAAGAAGAGGGAAAGTATGTTTTAACCATTCTACGTCATTGTCGTACCTAACTTACACCACAAGCCCCTCAAACTATACATCAACCTAATCACAAAGTAGCTCCTGCAACTGTGACTCATGGATGTGTTGGAATTTCTCATCAAGCTAGATGAATTTCAGTCAACTTTAAAGTGCCAGTGGCATGAAAATCCCGGCGACTTTTGGTCCCTTTTTAGTCAGACTAAGTACCCGAATACTGTAAGAAAGGATCGTTCGCCGTAATTCAGCCTTGTCATAGAATAGCAGGCGCTACGAGTTAGTGCTACTGTTAGCATCGGCATACACCGTGGTTCGGTGGGCGGGACCAGAAGGCGTGCTTGCTTGTGTTGTCATGGTGCTCTGGTGGAGAGGAGGCGGAGTGATACAGAGATACCTGGAGACATTCGCCCATACACTGCAAACACGCACCTCTCCACACACTCATGTTTGAGTTAAAAAAAAAAAAAAAAAAAAAGAGTTGCTGTGTTCTGTTGAACACATCAGGCTTGAAGAAGTTCGTATTGAGCCTCTGTGGATCTATAAAGGACGTATGGCGGTCATGACACAGACGCTGATGCAGCGAGAGTATGAATTGTGTTTAAGAAGAAAACAGCATCATATTCCAGCAACAAGTTTCCCTGAATTATTTATTTCACCCATGACCCGAATTCAGTTAATAGTTAATACTAAAGATATATTACACTAGTTCTGTACGTTAGATCTGTCTTCATCTGACCGGAGCGGTGCAGAAACGGTGATAATGATGATGAAGAAGGCCTGATTGCAAACCCGAATCTGCAGCCGAACACTCGCACACAACGGGAAGAATTATAAACTGGAATCCTCGTGGTGGCTGAAAGCCGTTATAACCTGTCCTGAGGAGGAGACGGAGCTGCAGGGAGATTTTCTGTTAGTTTGGTCGGCACATGCCTGCAGAAATGAAGTCAACCACAAGTTTTTTAGTGGGGAGGACAAAAAGATTGCTGTTGTCCTTCGTACACCAGGCACAGAGCAGTTCTGATGAGAACAGGTCGCCATGATGTCGGTTTGTTGTAGATCTCGGAGGGAGGGACTTGGAGAGTATAGTTCGGGGGAGAGGGGTAATTGGCTGGAAGTCATGGCGTCACAAGTTGCACTAGGAGCAAAATAGGCGGAACTGCCAATCTGCCCATTTGTGAATGCTAACTTTGCCATGTAGGCAGACACACCGAGGGAAAAAGGAAATGCGAATCTATAATTTAACCCCTTAGGGGACATAGACAGGCTGGGGAAACTGTGGTATGTGTATGATCAAAAACCTCAAAAAACGCTAATTTCATGCCAGGGGCACTTTCACCAGAAACCAACTAAACTGTCAATTTTCTTTTATGACTGAAAATCTAGAAAACTTGAACAAGGAATCATTAAGGGTGCATTGGCACCAGTCATTCTGTATCACACCCAGTTCATTGGCTCAGAAAGTCGGGTTTGTAAGGGGGAGGTATGCATGTGCCACCAAAGTGGGATGTGCATCAAAGATGCAAACTCCTGTCAACCTAAAAAAGTAGGTCTTGTTTTACTTCACATGAATCAAGTGCTGGAACAACTTATAAATAAGGAAGTTGTCCTGCATTCTCTTTTTGTTGTTTTTCTTGTCTTCTCTTTTAATGTGTTTTGGAACAGCACCATCTCTGGTTAGGAGAGGTGTTATTTAAAAGGTTTCACAGGTTTCATTTGTTCAGCTAAGTGCAAACTCAGACCGCCTGAATGTTGCAACCCCCAACTAAACGAAGTCCCGAATCATCTTGACAATCCCTCGACAGGCTCCAGAATAATAATTTGAAAGAAGTTGAACATGACTACGAGGGCACGGTCTCATGGGTTTCCTCAAACAAACTAGACTTGAACGATCTGACTTCTCACTAGTCTCATGGTTGTTTCAGAAACTTTTTGAGCACGAAACCGTCATCACGCCATGACGCAAATAGAAAGAGACGGCAAAACTCCAATCCAGCTGGTGGCTTCACCGCCTGTTAGAGTGCGATCTCTGTCACTAATAGACAATCTATGCATGTACATGCGTCGTAGTTGATGTTTGTGTAAATCTTCTATGTTAAATGTTTAAATAAAGAACGGCCCCTCGTCAGTGCAGCAGAGCATGCTAACGGAGAGAAAGCCAGCATGAAGTTCCCAGAAACGTGTCCTGTGTGTCTCATTACTTGGTGTGATGTCTACTTCGGGAGAAGTGTCGGCAGGAAGCTTTGGCGAGAGACAAACGACCGCTGCCAGAGATCCAACAGCACCCTTTTCCCCCCCTGCCCCCCTTGTGCCAAACGTTCCGGATTTTGGAATCGTGCAGCCGGCCTCTTCCAACTGTTCCGTTCTGACAACTGTTCTGGACTTTTGGCACGGTTTAATAGCACAAAAAATACGAATCTATTTGAGACCTGAGAACGTTTTAATCGTGACACAAGTGTCCATGTGACCCTACCCCAAAACATGCTACCTGCATCTCTATTACTGGATAAATGATGAATGGGTTTATTGGAAAAAGTTGAGTAGAGAACGCCACCAAGGGAGACTATGATGGGGTCCTAAAAAAATTTGGGACTATGAGTGTTGCACAAATGTCACATTGAACACAAGCTGTCAAATGAGGTCATGTTTAAGATGATTTATCCGCCTACCAACACTACCAGTCAAAAGTTTTAGAACACCCAATTTCTTTTTTTTCTTTTATTGTTGGAAGAGATTCAAGCAGTTCAACCCAATAATGTTATAAAAGTAAATGATGAAGTGCCATAGGTTAAAAAAAGGATTATGGCTCCCTGCACTGAAAAATAATGTTCATATCAGAATTATATAAAAGGCCTTTTTCAAGCAGCAAAAAATGAGTCTACAACTTAAATCTGTTCTGCAACTACAGAAGATGACCAAGTCTTGAAAAGTGGTGCAACCATTTGCCAGAGGTCAACTTTTCCCAATTACTTAGAATCCCATATATCTTTTCACAAAGAATTGGAACAACTAGGGTGTTCCAAAACTTCTGACCGGTAGTGTAGATTATTTGTAACTTTTTAACTCTGGGGGTTTTAACTGTCCACTGAAACTTTTTATTGCATAATATACAATAAAAATAAATGAGAGCTTCACTTTTTATCAGAGGTGTCAAAAAATTGGGTAGAAGTAGAAAGTAGAAACCCTGTCCAGCAGTTTTTCCAACCAATCACTGAACCAGCTGGGTTTAATTAGCTCCTCTTCCAGGTAGATGAGCTCGTTAGTGAAAACAGCTGTTCCAAATGTATGGGCAGATCCAGAAACATGGTTGGATTTGTACTTGAAAACTACTTTTACTTCTATTTTTGACACCTCTGCTATTTACTGCAAGTCACAGACTTTGTCCACAAATTTGTTAATGCTTTAAAAAAAAAATTATAGTACTGTCTTCAAAGTGTAAATGTGATGTATGTGGTGGTCCAGGGCTGACAAGAACAGTGGTACCCAAGGTGGGTTAAACTGGAAGTACACAAGATTGACTGGTTTAACAATTTTTCTTTGCCAGTAACTATTTGAGACTAAGGGAGAAAATCTATTAAACGTGACCTTGATTAAAAAAAAAAAAAAAAAAAAAAAAAATCAAGTTTTTTTGACCCCCAAAGTGAGTCTCGCCTTGTGGAAAGTTGTAAAAAATAAGTTTTTGATCACATGACAGTGATTTCATGTTTTTTTTTAGTCTTTTGAATGTTTCAGGTTTTAATGCATTCGAGCTCAACATGGGGAAAGAGGTTATTTTAAAAAGCTACATACCTTCTTCATCTTCATCCTCGTCCTCTTCATCATCATCTACTTCTCCATCCTGACCAAAGTCTTCCTCCTTGGTAAACATTTGACAAGTTAAAAAGAGAAACATTGCACTGGGTGTGGTTTAAACAGCCACAAGATTTTTTTCTTACCTCGTCTTCACCGCTTACTTCCTCATCGTCCTCCTCGCCTTCTACTTCCTCCTCATCTTCTTCATCCTCATCTTCCTCATCAAAGTCCTCTTCTTCCCCATCCTCATCTTCCTCCTCCTCTCCTTCTGCCACAGACGACAAATAGATGAGCCACAAAGAAATGCAATCATTGATGTGTAATTGCATCACGCCGCCATTGTTATTGATGCATTTGTAAACATATTTCAGCAAACCTCCTACCTTCATCTTCATCGTCATCTACACCATCTCCATCCACCTCTCCGTCAGAATCAGAGGCTTCCCTGTCCTCCATGTCATACCCATCCAAGTAGGTGAGCTGAGGCAGCAACTTAAACACGCTCTCTCTGTAGTCATTAAGGTTTGTTACTTCACAATTGAACAGGTCCAAACTCTTCAGGTTGTCCAGCTTTTTCTGTTGATCAAATGAAATGACATGTTGTGATGAGAAGTGGCTCCTCACCTCAGTAACTCTGCGTTAACTCAACAAGCTGCCAGTGTGCATAAAAACATGAGATTTACAGTCAGATGACAGATTTATTACCCAGCAAACAATTTGCAGCACCATTATCATTCAGTGTGGCACCCCTTTAATATTTCTGAGTGTATTACGACACTGAGCCACAGGGATGCAGATCAATACTTTTTGTTCCCCGTTTTTGGTACTGTCCACTGTTGCCCACTGCTCTGTGCTTGATCAGGATGGAGGACTGAATCAAAGTCAAGATTCAATCCAATCTGTTGGTTTCCTTAGCTCTGCTAGTATGAACTGATCTGTCTGTGAAGTGTCTGCATAAGTGGATAACTGTCTACAATTTGCGGTTTAACATGTGCCATTCAGATTTCAGTTGTATTTCCTAAGAATCAATCACATCTCAAAATGGATAAAAGCAGTCTGCTAAAAAGCTCACACCTGCATGATGCAGTGTTGACATGAACTAAAAGCAGGTCTCACCATGATTTTTTTTTTTTTAATCCCAACAAATCAAATCTGTGTTTCGTTTTTAATTACAAATAATCATAATATCACAAGATAAAATACAGAGGAACAACATCAGCAGACAAAGGCCATGATTTTGTAGTCATGCGTTTTACTAGGTGTGCACTGCGTAGCATGTAAATGGCAGATCTGGACACATACCAATGGTTCCAATGTGCTGATGTCTTTCAATTTGTTGCCGCTCAGGTTTAGATGTGTGAGGTTGGGTAGTTTCTCTGCTAAAACGTCAAGGCCACCACTGATTCTGTTGTCACTCAACTCCAGCTGGAAGATAAGTACGAGGAGATATTAGTGCAGCTGACACTTAACCACAGATTTATATATGGCGACATGAAGCACAAACATCAATCTTACCTTTTTCAGTTTTCCTAGTTTAGGCAGGTTGGACACTGAGATTAAGCCAACATTTATCAAACTGAGGAACTCCAGGTTGACAAACTCAGCTGTGAGGCCTTCAATTTTCCCTTCAACCGATCGACAATTATCAAGGACAAGTTCTCGTACCTGAAATGTCAAAATAATAATATTGAGAAAAAGTTATCTCCACCTCTAGATGCAATCATTAATACTATTACAAAAAATATTACATTGTAACTATAAACATTCTACAATTTTTTTAAAATTCATTGATAAATAAGCATGACAATCACCACATACAATGACATGGTGTTAAGTTTTTAATAAAATGAGACATCACATGTATCAATGATCAGTGTAGGAGATTTGGTGCAAAAACACATCTTGGTATTCATTTTATGTAAATTTCTGCATAATTATGCCCTCAGTTTCATTTTTGAAAAAAGCTTTCATAAAACTGATTTTAAAAAGCTGAGATATTTATGTAGATATTAGAAATAGGGGATTCTCATTGAGATCTAACAGTTTTTCGTTTTTTTTTAAAAAACCTGACAGGTTGATAATGATGAGCATTTTACAAATATCGCTTAAGGTGTTCCTCAAAATGTGCTTTTTTTTCATATTGAGTGGTCATAGTGTCCCCACCCTCCACTTTAAATAATTCATAAAACAGCACATTTTTATAAACAAAACCTGAAAATAACTGCAAATAATATTGCACAAGTCATTTTCTGGTACAGTTTTGTTTCAAGATTTCCTTTGTACAAACTTGCACCTCAACAAAAAAGATTTCTTAAACTTGGTTTATCCAATGTTTACATTTCTGTTATGAAAATTTATGCAAATTAATACTTTCAGTAAAATATAATTAAATTAGCTAATGTATTCACATACTTGTGAATAAAAAAACCTTAGTATTTGTCATTTATCAAATTGATCTTAAAAAGAAAAAAAGGGCTGGGGATAATCAGTGAAAGTTTTTATAATAGTTATACTTAAAAACTTTATTCCCCTTTTTAAAAAGATATTTTGTGGCTTTAAATATTAGGGAAAACAAATGTGAAGGCGGAGTTACGTTGAGTCTATTAAAGCTCACACTGGTTGCGCAATTAATTGTTAGACAAAAACGTTGCATAAAAAGTTGTTTGTCGACTCTCAAAGATCACGTTTACACAAGTAAAAACAGCCAAATGAACAGTGAGTCTCGCTCTTAAAAGGCTCTCAGTCACAGTGCGTTTCAAACAACCACCAAAGATAATCTACTTCTTTCATAGAAACGAGGAAGAGAAAGGCAGCAGCTTCCCTATGGCCTGCTGATGCAGTCACTAATGACAAATGCAATGATTTTGGGAGCTAGCTCGCTACAGGCTAGCCATTGCCCCTTTTAAACGCTGCCGTGCAGTTGAGGAGCAGCTACAGAAGTCTGTCTGCCCGCCATTAGACAACCCAACAGCAACGGAAAGGATTGCGAATACACCCTTAGTAAACCTTTTCTTTTTCTAAACACCATCTTTCATGGGGGAAGTGGAATATTTCTCGTCGTCGAACTAACGACCGATATTGCCAGAACGTTAAAGAATCGCTTTCAGGTCGAAGTTGCGGAGGAAAGAGAACGGAAATTTAGTAAAAAACAAAGATGGAGACAGTTCCTTTCTCCCAGGGCTTCAAAGACGACAGAATGACAACATGGCGATTCCTGAGCTACAGTATGCAGTCCTCTGAACACTCCAATGGCGGAAAGTGCTGTTTAGAATGAGCGATTACAATGACTTACACGTTACCAAAATTATTTTGATGTTTTTAATTTTCTTTTAATTCGTGCATGAGTCGAGCGGAAACGCCGACAGTCGAGTTTTTGGTTGCCCACGCACGAAGCGCTATGCACCGGATCTCCGTGTCAATCAGGCAGGCTGAGATTATTAACGAAGCCGCGAGCCAGCGCGTCGACAGATTTCATTGCAAATGCAAAGTTTAGCTTTCGTAACAACTGCAAGACATATGGGTGTGTTTTGAACTTACATGTGGATAGATTTTGTTGTCTTTGACTGGCGTAGAGAACAGGGTAATATGGCGGGAACAAATGACTAAGTTCGCTGGCTGGTGTCTGATCTTGAATTATGGGAGCACCAGACTTCATGTAAAAAGCGTGCAATTTTGAGACCAGCACAGATAAAAAGAAAACATTGTTGCTATGTAACTATGTAAGCTATTTTTGGGAGCATCTGCTGTGCGTTTCTTTTAACACAGTAACAGCACGAGCTAAAACGTGGCTTCCAAAGAGATTAAATATAGAAGAGGGTTTCTATTTGGAAAAAGATTGTATCGGTTGTCTACTATTAGGAGTAACAGTGACTTGATCGAGATATGGATGACTGTTTATTTGTTGTCTCTCCTGAATTTGGCCATTTGATGGTAACGTGAAGGTACCCGCAGAAACATTTGGATATTATTCTTGATTCTCGTTTGCCATTCATAAAACTCGATTTAAACACTTGAGGAGTGGTGAAGTGTATTTGTAATAAAAAAGCGCCCGTTTTCAGCAGTTGTGCTAGCAGCAAACATGGCTTCCAAGGACTGTATAAAATATAGCGCTCTGTGCATGCCAAACGCGGCGCAGGAAGCAGATTTCCCGATATATCAGCGTTAAAAGAAGTTTACTAATTGTGCTACAACGGTGGAGTCAAGCTGTATCGTGTGTGCACCACTGACCAAAGAGGCTGCGAAACGGTTAAAGCGCTGCAATAATATCAGCAAGCTGGGGGAATCGCCGTTTGAAAGTAACCATTGAATATAGCTTTTCTCATCTCGTTACCCCTATACGCCCAATCCAGAACAGTATCGAGGATTAAGCTTGTTGTGCGAGTGTTTTCCGCTCTGTTACAAAGGAGAAACACAATCTAAAGCCCATGTGGTCACAATTAGCTTCACAGGTCACTCGCAAAGCAAAAAAAAAGTAGCAAGCTAGCTAGCAGGGCTAGCCAGAAAACTAAGGGTTGGTTTTAAAAAAGCACGACTCACATCAGACGGTGTCCTGTTTCTTAGCTCCAAGTGGATCCTCTTTTTCATGTCCATCTTCCCCTGTGAAAGTTAAACTTTTCTCTCCTGGGTTTTGGTGGGATCTTCAGTCCAAAGGCAGAGATGCCCTTATGGAGGGAGAATATAGGACTGTATAATGAACTGAGCCAAACGCTAAGTTAGTCGGAGAGAGGGGAAACCATGGAGGGAAACGGGACTGAAACAAAATATATGCTCAACAGCGCCATCTACGTCCAGAGACGCCCATCGCTTCTGAAAGGGCATTGCAGTCAGAAAACATGACGCTGCCCCGAAACGTTGTTATGGTGCAATTTATTTCTGCAAAGAAATTACTGTGGATTTCAGTTTGTTTTAGCGGCGACATTTGAATTTGGTTTCTAAAGTCAGTTTTACTCATTGCAGATATGCAGAAGCTTCATGCACAGTGGCTCTAAACATTGTTTAACTATCTACACATAGATAAAGTAGGTCATATGATGAACTTTATGTCTGTCTTAAACCTAAGTTTGATATACTTGTCATACATTTCCTCTTTGCTCATTGTCTACGTGCAGCTAACATAATTTAGAAAGCACATTTTGAATATATTCAAACCTGTTGCCTAAAGAAGCAAGAATCTTTTGTCTGCCAGATTCGTGTGGCCCTTGTATACATTTTTTTAAATCAATAAACTCAGTGTTGTTTACTTGACTTTGAAATGCTTGATTTTTTTCTCCCCTTTCTCTGAATGGACACATCACTAGAAAGGAGGGGTGTATTTGGTTTGCAGTAAAGAGAGCATTGTGTGTGCATGTGGAGGGTAGGGCACCCCCCAAAACCCCACCCCTTTAACTTCCTGAGACATCTGAGCCCTGAAGTAGAAGACCATTGACTATTACTAAGCGAGGCTGTTGAGTTTCACAAAAATTACTAAATCAGTTTTAATCCTCTGCTCCCCTTTGAATTAAATTGGATTGGCTATGAAGTCTGTAATGTACGTTAGACACATTAAAGGTTGTGTGTGTGTGCCCTGAAGATGGCGTTGTCGTATCAAAGACTTCCTATTTGGAAATATCTGTTCAGACATTCTTCAGCTGCCGGGGGTGGGGTGGGGGGGTGACTGACAGCCCTCTCTGCTTCTCTGCTTTTAGCTGTAATAGTAATGCTGTGACACTGGGCTCATTCAGCATACCTGGAAAGAGTCCATCAATGTCTGCTGTGCTGTTATCGGCTATAGAAGTATAGCTGATATTAGAGCAGATGGATGTCAACACTGATACCGGATGAAGGCAGGTTTCATCTGAAGAAGTTTAAATTTTAAAGATGCTTTTTTTCTCCCTCTATCAGAATTGGACAGAAACGCATCTTGTATGTAAGAAAAGTTATGAGTAAAATGTATATTCAAGTGCAGTTTCTTTGCACAAGCAATTATTACACAAAACATGCTGTATGCACAAGCATCCCCTTTCATCCAGAAGTCAGTGGATTTAAAAGAACCCCTCGGTATTTCCACTACAGTGCTGGGAACAGTTTGGAGTTGGGTGTTATTTACTCTGCTGGGTAGCTTTCCCCCAAGTGGCTCAAACACACACAGACACATACACACAGTGGCTCAATGTGCAGTGGGAAGATTGAGAACACTCCCCAACTGAGCGGCACTCCATCTGAGAGATAAGATGGGCATGCCCCTGCGCCAGTTTGAAGACAGGATTTCTCATTTTGTTTCTGCAGCAGTTTTACTTCATCCTAAATCAACACCTCTGGCATGTTTTTGTGAATCACAAGCTTGCATAGCCAATTAAGCCACATGTAAGCCTTTGGAATTTTACTTTATTTGAAATCATATTCAAAACAGAATAGCAGCCTACCTTTATTGCACCTCCCAGCACAATTAAACAGTTTACATCTTGAACAATAGTCCAATTTCAATCAGGAATTCCAGAGATTGATGCTTATGTTGGCTTTAAGATGCAGTCTACATGCTTCACACGAACTTCTGCTAGCTATTACAATAAAAGTTGCACTTGCTCCAGTCTCTCTCTTCTTTTTCTCTCCCCTCCCTCCCTCCCCTCTGACAGTGCTCTGCCAACTCCTCCAGCTTTACAAATATGATAAGGCCAAAGCTGCAAGAACTCTCCCAGCACTACGGTAATGGTTAACCAGATAATTCTTCTAGGGGGTGGGAAAAGACAACAGTCAGAAGTTTTTCTGTCTTCTTTGCTCTACTTGCGCGCCTTTAGTTGAATTCATTCAAAGGAAAGGTCAGAATGGAGGAGACGTCGCAACAGGAGAAAAACCAAGAGCCGGAGTATAAAAACCAGAATGAGGAAGAAGGTAATGTTCATAAACTCCCCCCTTCTGTTTGGAAATGGTGTGTGAGCTAGTATTTCCACATTTGGAGGTTGAATGTGTGTTATGTATTGGTGTGCAGGGTAATGCTTCTTTTTGGGGCAGTTCAGACACAAATAACTTGATCAACATCTAGTCTGCGTTGCAAATTGTTAAAAAGTCAGTGTTGATTTCATACTGCACCGTATCAATGTGTGGTTTTCTCTGCATGGTTTATTGCTTTGCAGGAGGGATCCGTCGTCGATTGCGAGACAGGGACCTTCTCAGGAAGAGAAAAGCCGAGGCAGAGGAGAAGGAAACTAACCAGTGGGTTTGGGGGTAAATTTGTTGAAAAACACAGTGTTAGAATTATAACCTACATTTACTGCACAGATGAGAGAAAGTTGCACAAATTCAAGTTACCACACTTATGGAAAAATACAATAAGTATTTGCTCTGATATAAACGAGAGAGGAGCACAAGTTTTAATCTCACCCATAAAGATTTTGAAGCCCTCTATTGTATGGGTTTATTTTACAGTGTATGGTAAAAACCACTATCAGCTCCCTAGCTGCTTATCGCTCCACTGGTTTATATTGAATATGAAGCAAGAGAAAACCAAAGGTTGCTCTGGTCGGTCTGTTGACACCCCAGATCCCAGTCAAGGACTTTGTACTATTAGCTTTGGAAAAATATCACACAGACCTGTGTCAATGTCCGCTGTTGCTGAGCTTAATTATAATTGTCATACTTTTAGGTTGGAGAGCCAAAGGAAAAGATCAAGAGCAGAAAACAGGAGCGGCACAAAGAAGAGAGGGAGGCCCAGGAAGACCGAGCCAGGTCCACAGTTATTGGCCATTCAGGAAGATGCTGGTGTCCCTCAGGAAGCTCCAGCAGTAATAGTGGCTCCTGAACCTGCTGCACTCATCTCAGATCAACTATCAAGCTCTCTGAAGCCAGTACTGGCAGTGGAACCACAGTCGGTTTCTTTCCCTGCTGCACCTGCTCCTGCACCAGTGCTTGAATCTGTCCAAAGATCAGTCTTTGCTCCTGCTCTGACCTCTCCTGCTCCAGTTAATTCAGCTTTGGACAACTCTCCAGTCCCTGCACAAGATTCAGTCTCAGCTGCAGCACGAGGTCCTGATGCTTTTTCAGCTTCAGCACGAGGTGCTGATGCTGTTTCAGCTCCTGCACGAGCTCCTGATTCTTTTTCAGCTGCAGCACGAGGCCCTGATGCTGTTTCAGCTCCTGCACGAGGCCCTGATGCTGTTTCAGCTGCAGCGCAAGCTCCTGATTCTTTTTCAGCTGCAGCACGAGCTCCTGATTCTTTTTCAGCTGCAGCACGAGCTCCTGATGCTGTTTCAGCTGCAGCACGAGCTCCTGATGCTGTTTCAGCTGCAGCACGAGCTCCTGATGCTGTTTCAGCTGCAGCACGAGCTCCTGATGCTGTTTCAGCTCCAGCACGAGGCCCTGATGCTGTTTCAGCTCCTGCACGAGCTCCTGATGCTGTTTCAGCTCCAGTTTTCTTCCAGGACTATGTTCCAGCAGCAGTGCTCGCTCCGCCCCCAGCTCCCCAGGTGGAAACCCTCTACACAGAGTCACAAGTCGCAGAGGTCCTTGACCAGGTTCTGATTGAAGACTTGGGTCCAGATGAGGAGGAAGACAATGCTCCATCAAATGACAAAGGTGCTGATGAAGGTATGAATACTGTAGAAATACAGCCATAACATGCTCTCTGTATGAAACTCTTTCCTACTTTTAACAATTTTTCTGTCTTTCTTTAGGTTTGAATGAAACTCTGCCAATCAACATGCCTGAGCAAAACAAAATGTACTCAGTTCCAACCTTGCCCTCCCCTCCTTTCTCACAGGAATATTTTCCTGGAAACTGATTGTAATTTTTGTTTATTCTTCCCAAAATTGACTGTCAGATGTTCAGTTCAGAGTACAGGAAACCAGATACTTTCTTTTTAGGTCACACTCTGTATCTGAGTCTTACATTGGTTAGTGTGCAGGATGATGATTAATGACCAAATGGGTTGAGCAGAGGCATTGCTTATCTGAAATGTGTATTCAAACCAAACCTGTATGGTTATTTGGTTATTTATTTTACATTGCAAACTTTATCTGTTTTTTTTTAACTTTGCATTTGACAAAAAGCTAATTTTGCCTTCTTTATTTAAAAGGAAATAGTATAATTCACTCGCAAGTGTGAATTTGTAATGGTGTATTCTTTATAAATTGATCTTGTAAAAACATGTATTAAATCCAATAAACAAACTGATTATATCATATTATTATTTTGAGTTGTTTGTTTTTTATATCTGTGTATTCATTAACTGCAAGCTTCACTGAATATTTGTAGATTAACTGTAGAATAAACCAATTTTCTGTTTTTGTAAAAGTTGAAGTATCGTAACTCCAGGAAATGACCTTTAATGGTAAAAGAGTAATCAATCTACTACACAAAGTATAAGCTAAAACAACATCTGACTGGCAAAGACTGAAAAATAATGGAAATATCACAGAATATATGATTGGCCCTTTGTAGACAAAAATTTACATATTAGATCTCTATCACTTATTTAAGTCTGTTATGGAAAAATCCTTTTTTTCTAATGTTTTCTGCCTTACAAAATAAGGGGATAAATAAATTACTTTTATTTTTTCAGTTTTTGGTAACCTAAACGTTCAAGGACACATTTTACCTTTCACAAAAGCTTACATTTACTTTTATATCACTGTTTTCATTTGATCATAGACTAAGGTTCGTGAATCCATACCATTGACGTTTTTTTTAAATGAATTATTAATAAATTTTGGAAGAAAATGTAGACATTTTTACAAACTGTAACATAAAATATTCCTTTTTTTAATGAAAAAATAAGCACTTAACGAGAATGGATCTCTGACTTGGATCATGGTACACAAACTTCACATCAACCATTTTGTCATCATGTTTGAGTCATTACCTGATATATTTCATTTTAGTATACAGTAAGATTGTATGATCTACTCTAAGCCTTATTGTTCAGACACCTAAAGTCAGACACTAACCGGAAAAAAACTAAATACTGAGGCTGGAGCTTTAATAATAATTTAAATTAATGGTTTTTGTTGGAAAAGAATATACAATCAGATCTATTTCATCATTGTACTGCAATACTGTTAGGTTATAGTAATAATTCTGCTGTTGATTTTAGTTAAAATGCAGATGTATTGCCGAAATGTTTTTCAAGTCTAAAATAGAAAGTCATGTATTCAATAAGTATTCAATTGCCCCCTGAAATGCATTTGAACTTCTACCACCAGAAGCTTATAAATTCTATATTTTTCTTGGTTTGTTTATTTGATGTAACAATTAAATGTTTTTTTCCCTGTTAGTGTGACGTATAAAATATAAACTTGTAGGGCAGTTTTAGTTGTTATCAGTGCATCCCTCTCTGCTGCCCCCTGCTGACAGAAACATCTTTACATTCGGTTCTTCTATATATATATTTAAAAAATCAGTTCATTAGCTCCATGCACGCGCAGTTAATAAAATATGACAATACAAAAATAATAAAAAAAATAAAATATGAATATGACCAACAAAAGTATCAGTGTAATGTCTAAGATGAGGAAAAGGTCGATTATTTTCACGTGAAACATTCCTGGTTGGCCAACAATAAAATCCACCACGTTCTTCTTCCGCGTTCAGGCTCACCCACGTGTTTCTTCCTCGTTTGTTTATCTGGAGCAGCTAAAAGCTAGCAGAGTCAAAGCTGTGTCGTGTTGTTGTTTTCCTTTAATTCAGAGGGATGACTCCGCTCTGTGACTGCTGTGGCGAGTACATCAATAAACTGAACCAGCAGGTTTCTGTGATGCGAAAAGAAATCAAGAACCTGAGGTATGTTTATCACCTGTCATCTACTGCGGAAAGAAAAAACTGCAAATATATCCGTTATCGGTTTGTGCGCATATGTGTCTTCTGTTGATATAACAACTGAAGGTGTAACATTCTTGAGAACTTATTCCTGTTTCCCTGAGCTTTGTAGATCCCTAATGTTTGTCCCCTTCTAGTTGATTTTTGAATATTTTTCCCCTCTCCTCTCCTCAGACAGATGCTGGACAGCGCTGTCAGAGCTCATCGCAAACATCTGGTTTCTGTTCAGGCTGCTGTGTCAAAGATGAGTGTCTCAGACAATAAGAAGGAAAGAAAACACCCACCACCTTCACCATCACCGCAGGCTTCATTAGAGCAAGGTGACAATCATTGTTTCTAATGCTACATACAGTTATAGACATAGACAAGTAGAGGAAGTGTTTACTTCTTCTTCAACATTTATTTCACCAGGTAAGTCCCATATATTTCAAGATCTCTTTTTCAAGGGAGCCTTGGGCAAGACAGCAGCAGTCCAAATTCCATTACAGACAGTAATCATTAAAATAACCATACAAAACACAATATAATACATCAGATATCATCATTCTAAAAGGTCGAAAGAATATAAAATGCTTAGTTAGCTGGACAAGCAGTGACTGACCCCCATTGAGTCAGTCTGCAAATGCTTTAAGACACTTTTAAAAGCTGTAACTAAGATCAGTTCCTTCAGTTTTAAGTCAGCCTGTAAGCTGCTGCAGGGAATTTAAAAGCCCTTTTGCCAGGTTCAGTGCGAGTTTCCGTATAATGTCCTTACTGTCAGTAAGGAAAATCATTGGAGCAAAGAGTGAGAGAGCGAGTGAAAGTGAGTAGCCTTCACTGAAATAAAGCACAAAGGTAAGAGGGAAGCAGACTAAGAATGGATTTCTTGATAAAATTGGGGGTGTCCCCGACTAAGAATTTTCATAGTCGAACCCGATTCGTCAGATCATGCCATTCGTCGTCAAATCATGTTTTGTTTTTTCCCTTATTTTTTCCCTTATCGTCAGGAAAGAGAATTAAAAGGGTGTAACAGTCTGTGGATGGTGCAAATGTCAAACATATAAAGTAGAATTCCAAGAGAAGAACATTTACTGGATAAATAAAATATGTACACAACAACAAAAAAATAGGCTCATAACGAAGTATAAAGGTATATCTATGTAAAATGGAAAGTAAAAGAAAGTGTGCAGCAAAAAGGTGATGATGCTGCGCTGCTTGGACACACAGTCTCCAAGTAAAGTTTATAATGTTTAAACATAAAACAAGATCTGACTTAAATAAATCCTGCCACAGAAACCTGATCTACAGCACCTGTTACTGTCTGGCTCGTTAGAAGTTGTGTGTCAGGAAAATTTGATTGTGAACGGGAGAGGTGCTCCTCGCTTTGTTTCCAAAAAAGCCGACAGGCGAATCTCCTCTGGATGGCGTGGAGTGGAGGTGGAGGGGATGTGCAGAACATCAGAGCCATGATTATTCTACAACTTGCTGGAATGGTACAGCATCTTCCCCTGACATCTCAACCATTTATTGAGGAGCCGCTCCACAACGGAGCGCGCTCAACAGCTGAAGCAGCGAGTCCGCGGTCCAGTTCAGGACAAAGATGAAAGCTCTGCTGTAGGGAGTCTGATATCAGCCGCAGGCTTCATGGTTCAGGAAATTATGGTGCCTAAAAACTCGTTCTTTCCTGATACAATTTGAGTAATCGTCCAGCAACACCAGCGCATCCATCTTGAGCATTACGCACGTGAGTAAACACGGTGTTTATGTCTGCAGACTGTTTCCCACCTTGACAGACTGATGATGTAAATCAGTGGAAGAAGCTACCCGCCTGCCCGGCCCTCCTTGCGTTCTGCCACACTCATTAACAGAATTTTTAGGCTGCTAATAGACTTATAACACAAATTATTTAAAGAACAAATTGATATTGTGTAAATCAAATGTTCAGCACCCCCCTGCTGCCAGGATGGTATGATCTTTGTGTGGCAACCACATGTTGCGACTATTTGACTAAGAAACTGGCAGTTGAAGCACAGCCATCGAATTGCCGAATCGTTGACTATTCAGGGACACCCCTACATAAAATATTACCAATGTGAAAGTCTGCGTATGGATAGTGAGGCCATTAAGCTCTGGCATAAAGGGGATCAACCTACAGCTGGCAGTGCTTCATAAACCACTGAGCAACATCGCCCCCCTACAGCGGAACGGAAAGACACACCACCACACACAGTCAAATGCTGTGAGAAACTCTGTTGGGTTTTCATAAAAGAAGAGAAATGGCTGATGCAAACCATGAATACCTGTTTTGACATCTCACAACACATCAGTTCAATCAGTGTGTTAAACAGTATCATGCTGTTAAATGTCAAACAGCATTGTCCTGGACAAAAGAAAAGTCTCTCATCATTCTTCAGTAAGAACCACCTCATTGCCAAAGTTGTCCCACCAAATCAGTGTATCAGTGTATATTCTAATGTTCACGCTGTAACAGCAAGGTGTGTGTTGACGAGTTAACTGTATTGTCAATCGTGCAACCTTACAGGACACATCCAGACGGCGCCTATTGGTTACATTAGTTCCTGTTTTTCCATGAAGAATGGGACACCCAGACAGCCCACCGTGTGTGGTCCCTCACGGGCAGAACTGCAGATTAAGCAGAGTGTCTTCAACAACCCCGAGCATGCCCTGGTGGGTCTGGAGCAGTACTCCCATGTCTGGTAGGTGAAATGTAGTTGTTTGTTTGCCGCTTGTTTCTTCTTCTCTTTTCTTTTTTGTCCACTACTGTGCATGTGTCACAGTCCAGTCCTGTACAGAGATGTTGATGTGTACTTACGTGGTTTTTTTTGTCTTTATTTCACCAACTCCGAGTTACGTCACACCATCTTGCACCTTTGGTGTTTATTTTTCCTGCAAAACCAACAAACTGTGTTGTTAGAATACTGCAATAGTTTCATGTTTGAATTTTATGGTCAACACAGTCCAAAGCCATGAGAGTGGTCATAAGTTTAAGTTTATTTGACATTAAAGGTTTAGGAGATGTCTTTTCTTTCTGTCATTTATTTAAATGAGGATTTGATCTTTTTTCTTTTCGCTGTGCCGACAATGTCTGTCCATGGCATATTTCTTTTAATCGTATTTTCTTCATCCTCACAGGATCATTTTTCTCTTTCATAAAAATGGGCACCTGAGCTGCAAAGCCAAAGTGAAGCCTCCCCGACTGAACGGTCAGCGAGTTGGTGTATACTCGACACGCAGTCCACACCGGCCAAATGCTCTGGGTCTAACGCTGGCGAAGCTCGACAAAATCGAAGGTGAGCATCATTAAAAGTGAAATATGTAACATTTTACATTCAGTTGTTTGGCTCACTTGTGTACTGGTAATAATGCTCCCTACAAACCATGAGAAAAATAGGTATTATTAGTATTATTATTATTATTATTATTATTATTATCCACCTTATTCCTAGCACCCATGAGTCCTTGAATGGAGCCGGTGTTTATTTGCATGACAGATGAAGCTTTTTAGGTAAATTATGAGGGAACATAAGCTGTCCCAGCTCAGACAGGACAATGTTACAGTCCTTCTGCCTCGTGCAACAGAAGGGTGGGAGGATGAGATGAAGATCTGGCCAAAAATAACATGCAGTAGCATATTTAGCTGCTCTCTTAGCTCTGTCACATCTGTGAAGCAGTGAACAATATTAAAAGCTCTAAGGCTCATCAGTACCCTAATAATAATAATGATGCATTTTATTTGAAAAGCGCCTTATCAGAGCATGGAGGACGCGGGTTCGAGTCCCCGTCACAACATTCGTGAACCACTGTGGACCCCTGGGCAAGGTCCTTAACCCCCACCAACTGCTCCCCGGGTGCTTTAAGTAGCAGCCCACTGCTCTCTGATACATACAGAGATGGGTGAAATGCAGAGCCCTAACTTCCCCTTGGGGATCATAACAGTTAAAAAAATGAATAAAAAATCCTCTTGTTGAAATGTTCAACTGCTACCAGAAATGACAACTTTCACTGAGTCAGTAGCTCAGTGCTGTTGCGCTGTTTCTCACAGGAAGTTGAGAGAATAATCGTGTCTACATTCACTAGCTCAGGAATAAGCTGGATAGTATCACTTATGGAAGCTGAGAGTGGTCATGGTTGCATGTTTTTTTTTTAACGCTGTTTTCTCGTAATATCGCAAGAAAACAAGATCATTATGTTGTCAGGTCTGCAGAAGAGAAGTACTTTAGTTCCTCTTCTTCTTCTCTATTTTTTGTTTTCGCTGATTGCATGTCAGCTTTACAGCTCAACACTGACGCTCCGGTTTCCGGTGGTATTGCTCTGTTTTCTGTGTCAAGTGAGGGATACACAAGTCCAAATTATGTGTGTAACCGATGCAGGAATCAGACGAAACTCTGTCTGCATATCCGTCTTCTGCCTTGAGCATAAATGGGCCTGCAGTCGCTCTTAGAAAATCTGTGATTACGGCCCACTTTCTCATGTGATGTTTGTCCCATCTATATATTGAAAATATTTGATAATGTAATGTTATGCCAACATAGACCAGCTTGTCTGTCTAAATGTTCTCTCATCAGATACTGTGTTTGCTTCAAAATAAAATAAAAGACACAAATGGATTACTTTATTTTCCAGGTGATACCCTACATCTGTCTGACATCGATATGATTGCTGGCACACCAGTCCTGGACATCAAACCTTACATTCCAGAGTACGACTCCCCTGACAACAGGAGTAATTTGGATTTACAACAGTTTGACTCAAACACAGACCAACCAACTGCAACCCATGTTCTGGTAAACAGGAAGGCGAGCGTCTCAAACCTTGATGAAGATTCAGACACAGAGGCTGGATCTGAAATAAAAAGAAAGGATGCTGATGTGGAGATCCTCTTATCTGAAGACAAATCTGAAACCGATGTTTCTTTCACACACTCATCCAGAGCCAGTGAGCAGTTTGTTTTGCCCAAAGATCTTCGCAGTGTGTTAGAAGAGGTTGAGGCCTTTATGATCCAAGATGACATCTGCCCACATGGTTGTGAGGACAAGTCCCAAGTTTCAGAGTCTGCCAAAAGAAAACAGACGGCTCTGACCATGGACCACCCCTGCTATGGAGAGGAAGCCTGTGCAACCATTGCTGGCTGGATCAGAGAGCCCCCTATTGCCAGCCTGGATGTTCGCTTCACCCCTCATGCTGAGAGGCAGCTGGCAGAATTCCTTCCTGCACACCTGTCAGGTAAGATAATCAGTGAGCAGATGAGAGACTGGTGTGTTTACTTCCACAAGAGGGTGCTGTTGTGATTAAGATTTACTTGGAAATGATAGCAGAGGAGAAAAATCTAATTCGTCTCTCACACAGGGCCTCCTGGAAGCGGCAGACCCAGGTTTAAGTTTCTGCACAGCTCAGAGGAAGCTGGTGCCGCCATCAAAGGGGTGCTGTCAGCAGACCCCAGGTCAGTGTATAGGAGGACTCGCTGCAGAGACAGACTGTTCTTCTTCACCCTTGACACAGCTGACATCACCTGCTGGTTTGGACAAGGTTTTGCTGAAGTACTGCAGGTCCGACCTGTTGAGCGCCACATTGCCTCGTTGTGAGAACTGGATTCAGTGAAGATTCACATGCAGAGCTTGTCACATGTATTCTTTTGTCATATTTTGTATTCAGTTCTATGCAGATAAACTTATGCAGACATTTATAAATTTGGCTGATTAAGTGAGGTGCACTAGCATTTTTGTGTAAATGAATCAATTGAATAAAACATTTTGAAACAACTGTTTTGCTTTTTTTAATGATCAGAAATGTTACATAATCATAATACTTTTCTTAATTGGTCTGTCACAAATTATTTCAAAAATGGATTTATATAAATTCAGTTTTTTTTAATCTACTTTTTAATGTATTATTTGAAAAATGTATAACAGGTGCAAAAAGTGAATTTTCAACTAAAGTACTCTAGCCATGCTGACAAGGTTATTGGTAACATTGACCGAAATGCTTGAAAAGACTATAGTGTCAGATGTTAAGCGTTAGTTTGGCAAACAGCTCAGGACATAGGTGATTTTAGCCCATTTTAGGGGGTGCTGAAGCCCCCCTAAATTGAATTCCAGCACGCCTAAAATTTAAGAGATTTTTTAATATATATATTTTAACTGTATGTGCTTATTTTATTGTACAAAGTGTAAAAAAAAAAACCATACTGTACTTTGTTAAAACGTAATGTTTTCACAACAAAAATACAGCAACCCCCACCCCTCAGCTTTTCAGTGCTCACTTAGTGACACATTGTCTCTGTAGGGGGCAGCATTAGCTGACAGACGTGTTTTCTTCCAATGCGTCACTTAAGTACCGAAGAAGAGAAACTGACCAATAGCAGCGCAGATATTTGGGTGTTTGAATGAAACGCGGTTGACGGTAAGGTTGGTTTTACTTAATATTTGTCTTCTGTGCAGGGTTTCTTGATGTGGACTGGTAACGTTTGAAGGTATTTTACTTAATGTACTTCCCCACTATTTCATTATATTTCAAGTGTTCGTCCGCTCCCTGTGTGAGACGAGCGCAAGTTAACTTGAACTGAACGTAAATAACGACTGTGATAACGTTTAGGCTTGCTGTTGTTATTCTAAACACTGTGTCATTGCGTCAAAGCTTGGTCATTTAGTACAGCTAAGATGGGATGGTTGGACTAGACTAAAGAGTAAGCTAAGTCTGGCAAATAGTCTAATCGACTGAGAAGATAATCTCTGTCAGGAAGTTTGCTTGTTTACGTTCGCTGTTTACGTTACTTTCCTCCCAACACTGAAAAGATTGATTGCTATCCTCTCCTTAACGGAGGTTATTAACTCATACTCTGTCGGGGAAAATGTCAAATGTTCACACCTCATTGACATTATATCATGAATGTTGGACATTTAACTAGAACTATGATGTGGTAATTCCTCCATCTCTAACAATTTAGATTTAAGGTTCATTCTCACATCATACAAAAACCCAAATATCCTTAAATTTTTGTGAGTAGTGTGTATATATATAGATGTATGTGTATATATCTATTTCTATATATATAGATAGAAAGATATGTATTATGTAAGTGATGGGTAAACAATAAAAAATAATAAGTTTAGTAATATTTGAAATGATCAATGACAGTTTATTTAAAGCTAATTTGGGAGCTGGGCTGTTTGTTGCAGAGGATGTCCGAGAGTTTCCAGAGTCTTCCAGAGACTTTTCCATCTGCTACGCTTCATTCTCTACAGCTAAGCAAGGAAACTGTAGATCACAGAGAAGGAGAATTGTTCTAAATATTCTTTATGCACTTGAAAATGTAGACAGACCTCTGATTTGTCTAGTCTTGGCCCCCTGAAACCTTATTTTTGGTCCATTGGAACATATATTTTCCACTGAAAGAGATCCCACCTAAAATGAAACTTAAACAATAAGATCTGTACGTACACTATGAGCAGGTGGAATGATTAAAAGAGACAAAATTGTGTTTAGCTTTAATTTCTGTTCGACAGTCATTTTGAATCCATCATATATGATCAGGTGCCAGAGTGCTTTACTGCATAGCAACCTGTCATCTTTTTTTGCAGCTCTGTTTGAGATTTCTGAGAGCATTGGAGTGATGTCTTCCAGAAAGCCGAGTTTAAGCAGTGGAGGCCTGGTAATACTTTTGTACTAACTCATGCACTTTGAAGCTATCATTGAGCAAGCCAAATAACTGCTTTTTCGACTTTTGTTGATGTTAGCCCTACAGCAGGTATGGACAACGTACTCCTCTTGGAAACCTGGACAATGAGATTGAGCGCTTGTCAACCCCATCATCAAGGTTCAATTCAAAATCACAGCTGGATGCTGTGAAAATTACAATGGTGTGTTTATACAAACCTTGAAGATTCTCCATGTTTTCCATATATTTGTGGCTTCTTCTTACTAAACACTTGTTCTTGTTCAACAGGATGCTATTCCTCTCTGTGACTCAGAGCCCAACTTGCACTCTCCACTTAGTAAAGTGACAATAACTAATCCTACTGACACAACTGAGATGGCCTGTGGTCTTGGAGATGTAACATTTAAATCCTTTATTTGTGCTGGCGGAGAAGTTGAGATTCCAAGATCTTCATTTTGTGGAGAAGAGAGTGTCATTTTGCCTGAAGACGTGGCTTCATGTAACATAGAAACACAAGATACGTTCATCTGTCACAGCATGATGGAGCAGTCATGCTGTGATCACGCAGAACACCCTTATTACAATCCTGATGCGAAAGAGCTTGTTGACATCAGTGCAGTAAATCTCAGTGACTTTCCCAACACTACAGTCTCCTTTGATGAGGTGGATGATGAACAAGGCGTCCAAGATTTTCACACTGACTGTAGTGGAGAGAAACATGTCATCTGGAAATCCTTTGTCTGTGATGGAGGTGAGGTGGAAGTTTCAGATGCTACCAGACTACAGGATGACACCATTCCTCTGCCCATCACAGAGCCTGGTGATTATTGTCAAGACAACAGTATAAATTCAGCTTACTACTCTGATGACCATGTTCAGCTCTCTCAAGTGGAACATGCTGACCATCCATACTGTATCAGTGAAAATGGTTTTGCTCCTGTCGTCACGCCGTTTTCTGTAACGGCAAATGGATCTGAAGAGCCTGCTGATGGACTGAAGGATGTAACCTTTATGTCATTTCATTGCACTGGAGGTGAGATTGAGATTTCAGAGGAAATTGAACTTGCACATGAGACTGTTCTTTTACCAGCTAACCACACCGTTACCATGAACGAGTCATACAATTACAGTGTGGATTCAAGTATGTTAGCTGGGGATCAGCATTTGCAGAATGTTAATCAACACTTGGATCATCCCTACTATGACGTTAAAAATGATTCTCCACCACCACAACGGAACCTCAGCACTGCTCAGGTGCCCATGCCATGCACTAGTGAAGCTGTAGGAGTTGAACAGACAATGGTACCTGACAACCAGGAAGGCACAGACAAGCATTTTTCATCCCTCCCTTTCACTAAAGCTGGGGGTGAGGCTGAAAGATCAGGTACCCAGTTATCAGAGGAGACTTTCCTTCCATCTCAGAACCAGGATGTAACTCAACAGCCCCTGGCTGACAGTGTGTCTGCTCCGCTTACAGGAGATCATATTCAAGATGACGATGAACAACCTGATAACCGTTCTGTATTCGTTGATGTCGAGTTATCAGTTAATAGTGGATCTCCAGAGATGAACACATCTCTTAAAGTTTTGGATAGTGAAACTGTAAACTGTCCTGCACATGAAATGTCAGAGATTTCACTGCACCCTAAGGATGATGCATTTCCTTCAGTGGTCCATGGAGCTGATGCACCCAACTGCCACCATCTTGCAGCATCAACAGAGTGTCCTGCACATTGTGAAATGCAGCAGCATCTGGATTGTGTAATGCAAGTGTCTCCCACAAGTGGACTCTGTGACTCCAGCCAGACAAAAGACAGCGCGCTTGGTTCATCTTCTAATGGTCCCATTGTTTTTAACTCCGTAGAGAAACCTGGGGAGCAGGATGCAAAGGAACATCATCGACAAGATGAGTTTTTAAAAATCCTGTCAAATTCCCCCTTGGTTGCCTCAGCCTTGGAGTTGGGAATCCTCAGTCCTGCTGTCAAGCGAGCATCTTTATCGTTATGGAAGGCTCACATGGATCCAGCAAGAGACCAGTTTTTGGTCGATGATTCTGTTCTTGAAGATGACAAAAGTTTGGTAGCTCCAGTTAACACTGATCCTGCTGGGTTATTGGGAGAATACATGGAGTGCTCCATGCCTCATCCTCTGTTCAACTCCACAGCACTTGGTGCAAAACCCCAGCCAGGCTCAGCCCCAGAACAGGATGAGGATCTGGGGAGGAAGCTCTGTGCAGTGCCTCGGTCTGAAGTGGAAAAGCCTGTTACGGATAACCCTTTGATTTCTGAGGCTCAACTTCAGCAGATAGTAGAGCTCCTCATATTGGCATCAGGAAAGATGGTTCCTGCTGTTTCCTCTGTCTCTGCTCCACCACCTGCTGAATCTGTGGCCCCGTCACAGCGAGCAGATCCTGTGGAATCCCACAGTGTCTGTGTGGGCACCAGTCCTGTGAAACTGACAGAGCGCAGCCTCAATACATCTGGCGTGTTTGAGAAAAAGAGGGAAATCTCTGTGGTTGATTCCTGCACTGTGACCGACCCCCTCCTGTGGAAGTGAGTGATCTCTTTCTGACAATCGTCTTTCCTGTTATTATTTGGTATTATGATGCCTCATTATTCTTTCTGTTCATGTGGTCTCAGTTTACCTCCAGGCAGCTTGGAGTGTCTACCCAGACAGGAGCTGGAGCAGAGGCTGAGGTCTAGCATGATCATGACTGAGGCCCTGGCACAACAGTTGGCTGCAGCCAGGGCACAAGGATGTCTGACCTCAGGCCCTGCACCTTCAGAGCTCAGAGAGAAACTCGTACAGACGGACCACACAGAACTCAGCCAGGTGAAAACGCATTACCAATAGTGAAAGATGGAGAAGTAAAATGTTTAGTTTGTAGATTAAATTCTCATACTTTCTTACAGAAGGTTTTAATCATATTATTTTAAGTTATTTGTTTTGTCTTTATAGACCACCATGTACAGAGAGCTTTACATGAACGCTCTGAGCAGGATTAAGGAGTTGGAGCTTGATGAAAGTTCTCTGGAGAACCTCATGCAGTGTATCCAAGACACAAGGGGTACTATGGTGAGACACAAGCACACAATTTCAGATTTAATTTGCTCAAACTTTAACGAAACAGTATCAAGTAAAGTATATTTATATAGGCCCTCACAGTAACAAACGAATACACAAAATCAGACTACTCAGGGGGAGCACAAAGCATAAAGGCAAAATAACAATATTAATATTTTTGTATGTAAGAAAAAAAAAATTGTAAAGCACTTTTTGTTTTTGTTTCGTTTTCATCTCAACAGGTTTCACTTAGCAGTGACACGGATGCCTCTCTCTGTAACCTGAAAGAAATGGGTGACATTGTCAGAGAGGACCAGCAAAGCCTTGTTTCACATGTATGTAAACATGTCTTCATGTTTTTGCCACATACCAGCAGCTGCCATTTTCCTGCTTCTTTCCATTATTGAGCTTATGTATTTTTTGTTTTAGTATGGACACATGTTGTCTCTACTTGAAAAATCAAAGGAGACACAGACGAAAATGATGGAGAAGGTGGAAGAGGTTCTTCAGCAACGATATGAGATGAGGGCTCAGATGGAAGAGGCCTTCACCGATAAGGATGCTGTAAGCACTATTTGTTTAAATTTTCCCAGGGTTTTATTCACTGTATGTGTAGAGGATTAGTTGTTTGCCTGCTCTTTTCAAGCTTCTGTTGTTAAAAACATCTTATAATGTCGTTTATGTGTTACCAAGTGCATGATGTGTGTGTGTGTGTGTGTATCTTTTCGTCTGATTTTAGGCCTTCAGTGCGATGGAACAACTGAGGAAACACTGTGCCAGAGAAATTTCAGCACTGGAGGAGAGTGTGGGGTCTCAACAAGAGCTCTTGGCTGCTCTTAACCAAACCTATCCCGAACAGGTACACAGACCTAGGAAAATGAGAAGATGCTATAGTACAGTCATTGAGTCTTCTTGATAATTACTGTATTTTCTGAACTATAAGTCACACATTTTTTTTCATAGTTTGGCTGCTCCTGCTCATAGTCCAGTGTGACTTCTATATCAAAATATATAATTTAATATATTTTTAAAGGTGTCACAACCTGCTGTTTTACATACACAATCCTTCTTAAATTATCTTCAAATGAATTTTTAATTGTAGTTGGGTGGGAGGAAAATTTAATGAGCTCATTTAAACCTCTTTTTTTATCCCCAACTATTGTTTGTCGCGAGAATACGCACAAGAGTTAGACCTGTCTGTAAGCGCATTCACAAGGCAAACGTCAAAGCCAAAACAAAGTTTTACCAGGACAGACCAAGTGAAGGAAATGATGTCCCAAAAAATTTTAAATGGTATAATCAAGAATGGGAAGAAAGCAAATGCATTCCCTGATCATTTTATTAATAATGATCAAGTGAGAACAAACACTTATGAAATAGCAAATGCTTTCAATGATTTTTTTTGCTAAGGTCGGACCTTCATTAGCCCAAAAAATTCACGTGCCTCAGGATGCACCAGATTTAACCTCAAGATATTTTAATCAGAATTCTAACTCCTTTTTTCTAAAAGGAACGGAGGAAACTGGAATTATTGGTATTGCCAATAAATTCAAGAACAAAAGATCAACAGATTGTTTTAATATGGATATGATGCTGGTAAAAGATATTATTGAGCTAATAGTTAAACCTTTTACATACATCTGCAACCAGTCATTTCTTACTGGAATTTTTCCAAGTAACATGAAAATAGTAAAAGTCATTCCTATTTACAAAAGTGGGAACAGGCATTTATAGCCTGGGTTTTGTTCAAATAGATCTACCACAATGGCAGTTATGGGTCTTGTGGAGGATATTGCAACAGCAATTGACAATAGAGAATACACAGTGGGTGTTTTTATTTACTTAAGTAAGGCCTTTTTGACACAATAGATCATTCTCTTCTCTTAAACAAGCTTCAAAGATTTGGTGTCAGGGGTTCTGCTTATATGTGTCTGGAGAGTTACCTCGCATAGAGACCAGTTTGTGCATATCCAAAATGTCAGTTCTAACGGTGTGTTCAGACCAAGCGCGATTTGGGGGTCAGGAAGCTCTATGTGGTTAACTTTGTATTGGGTTGGGCAAAATAAGTTTAACTTCAGCCTAAACCCTTTTGGTCACGAATTGTAAGGATTGATGTTGTTTAATGGACATAATTCAGTTGATTGTAAATGTTATTTCCTTATGTGCTTGACTGAATAAATTATTACTACTACTACTACATGAGGGCGCTCTAGGCTTGTGTCAACTATGTTCTACTCCAAGGGCAAAAATCCCAAAACGGCCTTATCTCAGAGAGAGGAACTCATTCTGGACATCTGGCTGTACTGCCTGTGCGGTGAAACAAATCCTCCAAAAACATTTTTATGATCATTTACAGGCATCAACTTTGGAATTGGAGTGATTGGGGAATTTTTACAAATGGGATGAAAAATCTGAAAATGGACCTATTTTAAATAAATAAATACGGCTTTTAGTCCAGTGTGACTTTTTTGAGTGATCCGATTTATAATCCGGACTGACTTACAGTCCGGAAAATACAGTAATTATATTCCCCTTTCTTTGCTAATACAGGTTGGATTGAATAAGGCCTGTGCTGAAACATTGAGTTCGGCCTCTGAACTTTTGTCCCAAACCATGGATGACCACTCCAGTTTGACGACTGAAGTAAGTTCAGTGTATTAATTATCATGCATCTCTGTAACATTAGCACACTGTTACTTGGTATCAGCAATATCTTCACACCCTTAAAAATGAATGCGAACAGCAACCATAGCTTGGTCTTAAATGCAATGATGCTCTTCACACTGCTGCTTTTGTGGTCATCTTCTATTAGCTCTGCACAGTCCAGAGCCTTCTGCAGAGGACTACTCCCCTACTCCTGAGGCTGAATGAGAAGGCAGCTGCTGCCTTAAGAGAGAGGGATGAGCATATTTCTGAAAGGGACCAAGCTGTTGAGGAGCGAGAGCAGGTTGGAGGCTTATTATTTAATCTGAACATACACCACCTGTGCCTCTTTTCTACTTGCTTCATTAATAGTTGAATTATTGTTGTTTTAACAAACAGATTGAAGAAGAACTGAATGAAACCCATTTAAACCTTCAAAATGCCAGACAACAGATCAGTGATCTGAACCTACAGGTTACCATTCTGACATCAGGTAAACACTGAACATTTTGGCTATTTTGTTTCCCATCTTCATCTTGTCCGCCTGCCAAAGCATTAGCTTTAAAATTTTTTTTTTTTTTTGTTAATCTTTCAGAGATGGGTGTTCTGCGACAGAAGCTAACAGAAAAAGAGGAGGAGACAGGTCAGCTAGAGAGGAAAGCAACAGAGTTGTCAGCCACTGTTTCCTCCACACTGGCATCCTACACTTTCTTGGAGCAGGCTCTAGCTGCTGAGACGACAAAGTATGGTCCCAGTTTATACATGGAATGGATTTAAAAATCAAACAATGCTCCATTATGTTGTTGCATCTTTTCTTACTAATGCTTCATTTCCAGGTTGCAGCAGTCATGGAAAGACATCCAGCAAGCTAATGGGAGGGCAAATCAGTAAGTGGTGACAACTGCATGTTAACATTTATTTATAAGGTAGATAAAGGCCAGTTGTGTAAAATTACAATAAACTATAATGGAAAAATAAATAGAAAAAAATGGCGTCTTTGTGTCAGTTTAAACATAGTGGATTATGACAGGGTTGGGAGCGAAGGGGAGCTTGCTTTTATTCCAGCATGATGAGCTCCTGGCCACATCCTTACTAATGATACACTATCTACTGTTTTGTGATCGTATCCAGATTGGAAGCATCTCTGCGTGAATCAGAGCAACGTGTGTCTGATTTGAGTCATGCTCTGGTTCAGAGTGAAGAGCAGCTCAGTCAGCTGCAGACCGTCTCACAGTCTCAGAGTGTGCAGATCCAGCAGCTACAGGATGCTTGTGCACAACTCGGTGGCGTGCGGGAAATGAATGAGGTTAGTTTGCCAGTCTGCACTGGTAATCTTAGATTGGCTTTTGGATCCTTGGAATGTTTGTTTGGCCTGCTTACTTGCTCCTTACATGTATTAAAAAAAAAAGTGTGTGTATATATAGTATGATATATATGAATGGTGCTAACTGCCTTTAAAACCTGAATACAATGCAATCTTTGGTACATCTTGGAGATAGACAGTAGGTTGCAGCGACAATACTGTAAACATAGTGTGCTGTGTCGCAGCGTCATGTTTGTGTTGTCACCCCTGCTGTCAGAACAGCAACTATTTGCACAATCATTTTTAACCCTGCATGCCTCTGGTGAAGGTTGGAAATGCAGTCTTGGGTAGTCCATCATTTGAAGAGAAATCCTGAAAGTTTTCCAGTTCTGATTTTTAAAAAAAATCAGAACTGAAAAGAAATCAAATTGATATTTCTGTTAATCATAATTCAAATAAATGTCATGATTTTTCAAAATTTTTATTATTGCTTGTGTCAATTTCAACTTATTTTACTGATAGCTGATTTTTCCCATCTTTAATAAAAAAGAAAGAAAGAAAAAAATAATAAAAATCCTTTTTCTCCCCCAAAGGAAATTCAGTAAAATTAATTAATAGGATTGTGTCTAAACTTTCAGCCTATACTGTACATGCTATGCACGTCATGCTCTCTGTGTGTAGCCAACCTTGGTTAAGTCCCAAAAATTTTCCTTGATTTTTGTTCCCTCAAATTTAGTACACTCTGGGGGGGGGGGGGGGGGTGTTATATATTGGGGGAGGAATTTTCCCAAAATTCTTTCTTTTTTTTGTTTTTTCGTTTTTTTGTTTGTTTTCAGTTTTTCTTTTGTTTTTTATTTTGGTTTTTTTTTTTATTATTTGTTTTTTTTTTTTTTTTATTTAATGATTGATTTTTTCTCTTTTATTTTTTTTTTGTTGTGTCTTTTTTTTTTTTATACTGTTTTCTTCTACTACTGGTTTTTATTATTTTTTTGGGCTTTAAAAGAATTTATTGAAAGATTTTTTTTAAAAAATTTTTTTTATTATTTTTTTTTTCTTTTTTTTTTCGTGATTAAAAAAAAAAATTTTTCTTATTCCTTTTTTAATCCATATCCCCCCTCCCTACTCTACTTTTGTTGCCTAAAGTGTTGCTCTATCATAGCAGTTTTTTGCATGGACTTCTTTGGCCATGAATGTTACCAGAGGTTACTAAATTCATCAATAGTTCAAAATATAGGACAAAAAAGGACACTGGGTTTTGAAAATTTATCCAAAAAAGATTAGGTCTTGCCACCAGCCACAACACAGGCAAAAAAGATCACTAATTTAAAAAAAAAAAAAAAGTGTTGAGGAAAAATGGACAAAAAAAGTCTGAGGGTTTTTATTGCTATTGGGCTACATGTTAGGCTTTCTCAGCTTAAAACTCAGCCTAAAAGCACAATTTTAATTGTTGTTAAATTAATAAGAAGGGTAGGGATGTCCCGATCTGATTACATGATTGGAAATCGGGCCTGATCACATGGTTTCAGACTCGATCGGAATCAGCTGTCTCGTCCCGATCAGGGGTTGGATAAATGTTTTCTTTACTCCGACACAGCAGCAGCGGCTGCCACGACGACCATGCCCGACATTGCCCCTCTCTTTGGCCGGAGATGAGCATCTCTTTTTCCTCTGCATGGTTTTCCTGTCAGTTACGGTTTTATGAGCAACGGTGTTTGATTCGGCGTATGAACCGCCGAGTCACGCACGCAGAGCTGTATGATGCAGCATCACCAGGTGATACAGGAGTTGCATGTAATGCAGCAGCTGTTCATCCAGATGTTAACTTCAGTGAAGGTGGCTGTAGCGCTAAACTGAGCGGAGTTCAGAAAGTTTGATCCATTTGTCAAAGCATACAGCAATAAGCTCAACATAATGTGTAATACACGGTTCATATTTAGCAAAGCAATGTGATGATGCGCTGGTTTAATGTTACTGGTACAGCGCATGAACCAGTGCGAGTTTGACAGGGCTTCTGCTGTGTGATGTGGCCCATGAGTGACAGAAAAAAGAAAAGAATGCTGCTTAAACTTTGTTTGCCCTAACTGAACGGGGTAAAACCGAAGCATGCATTACTTTACACCTATCTATTGTATCACAGTTCATTTAAAATCTACTATGTTGGTTTTATTTGCTGTCCAACAGATAAAGAACCGAACGTTATCGGACGATCCTCAAAATCAAATGACTCGGACTCAGAAAATGGGGGCAAAAAACCCTGATCGGGACATCTCTAGAGAAGGGTCTGGCGATACTCATGGAGTTCATTTATTAAAGATACCAAAAAGCTCATTTTTAATGTGTGGCAAGGTACGCAATGGAGCGTCCGGGCGGGATCCGCTCCCACAGACGCACAGTCACGTGCGCTTACCAGTCAGCTAAAGGGATACCCATATGGCCAAGTAGCCAGGGCACGTCATTAATCGGAGGCATAGTGACAGAACCCCACACTGTCAGTGTCACAAATGTGTGAACTAAACAGGTTAAAGCCGATAGTAGGGGTGTGTATTGGCAAAAATCTGGTAATGGGGTATGTATCACAATACGGGGCAGTGGTACAATATATTGTGACATTATAAGCAAGACAATATATATTAAGTGTATATTTGAGTGTATCAATATTTTATTATACCCCTAGATAACAAAATGTGTTGTTAACAGACACAAATTGCCTGTTAAGTCGTGTCTTTCTGCTCTAATTTAGCTGTTGCATGTTTTAGTTCCTGCAGATGGAGAACGAGCTGACGAGGGAGCAGGTGGCTGAGAGTGAGCGCATGCTGAGGACAAACCTACAGGGGCTTCGGGAGAGGAACATCCAGTGTGAAGACCTGAAAGGAGAAATCAGTAAACTGCAGTAAGTTTAACTTAACCATACTCATCTAAAGGTTTTTCATCTATTGTCATTTTTTGGCTTAGTGTTTTTATTTCCTTGCGAACTGTCGTTTCATAGAATATTTCTATTCTTCTCTTCACATGCATTAAAACAGGCCGGCATTTTAGTGTTATAGGAAAATTATAACATCCTCTGTCTAAGTAGGTATTGACAATTATTTTAGCAGAAAATTTATTTTAAAGACTCAAGACCAGCTTATTACCACAGTTATGGTTTCAACTGTCATATTATGATTATCCTCCATCCCTTATCTTGTCCTCTTCAAAAAACAAAACAAAAAAAAAACCTTGGCCTGTAGATGTTGAGAATGATCTGAATGACCAGGGATGGGGGGGGGGGGATGTTCAGGCAAAGCCTAGAGCACCTACTAATTAGATGACTGGTAATGATAACTTGGTGGTGTTTTTTTTTTTTTTTATAGCGCTGGTCACAAAATGAAGGCAATTCAGTTGTCATTAATCCATGTTGGTAGTTCTAATTAGCATAAAATTCAATTTCCTGCAGATTTTTCTCAAATTGTTCTGAGGTATGCTTAAACATTCTAAATGCTAACTTTTCTGTCTGTGTGTTTTGAAGACTTGAGAACAGGAACTTGTGTGAAGAGATGGAAACCACAAGATCCACAGCTGAAGCAGCCAAGCTGGAGCTCAGGGAGAAGATGGCTCAGGCAGTCACTGAAATCACACTGCTGCATCACACACTGCGAGGACTGACCAACGAGCTACATGCTGCCCTCAGTAACCAGGTACAGCAGAATGTTGTCACAGACTCGATGCAGATAAACCCAGGCAGCATATTTTCCACCTTTTGTTCCAGATTCTGCTCCAAATTTGCTCATGTTGCATTGTGTAGATAAAGACAACATTCAAAGATGATTTTATTTCCCTTTTAAACTGAAGAATGCGTAGCAAGTTGTACTGAAGGAACACTGACATGAATTTGATGATCTTTAGCCTGTTTTCATATTTTTCACTGCAGCTCTGATATTTCTAGACATTCAACAGAGGCACGTCTGAGGGCTTCATAGGATGCAGATATGCAAATCAGACACAGTAAACTTTATTTATTAAGCAGTGTTTACTCAGCCAGCTCCCTGATGATAATTATGTAAAAAAAAATTCTGTCTGATAACTATCTGCAACTGATTTACTGATGGTTTATCGTGGTTTATGGTAATAATAGTAGTTGCATAATGCTGTGAATGTATTGCATATTTTTTTCATCGTTAGACTTGTTTATCTTCTCAGACACAGGACCTACAGAAGAATAAAGACTCTCAGCCGTTGCACAGTGTTGAGTGCCATCAACCCTCCAGCTCCTTCGTCACCAGCGTTATGGTGGCGTTAACTGCTGACGAGGAAGACATTAAAATGGACCCTTCAGCTGGATCAGGTACTTAAACAAACCACGTCTTTTTCTCTTCAGACTCAAATAGAAACTGTTGTTCTTTATTTGCCCATAAGAGCACCTACAAAGGAAGTTTCTTTTTAAACAGTTGGCAACTTTCAGAGACAGTGATTCTTGTTAAACACAAGTCTGAACAGGTAAATCTACTTTAATCAGCTGCTGCTTAGTGATGCCAACTTACCTGAAATAGACTTCAGTTTGATAACTGCATTTTTAGAACAGTAGGTACAGTACAACCTAGTGTCAGCTGGAGTGACAACCTTGTTTTCCTTCTATATCCTTTGGCTCTTGACTTGAATATTTGCTGCTGCAAGTGTCACATTTATACTGTTGACATTTAGCATCAGTGTTATTTCCAGACTACAGTTTATTGTCAAAACTTTCCACTGCTTTAAAAAAAAAAAAAGTCATTTTGATCTGACAAAATGTGAGTACAGGTAGCTGTGATTTACGTGAAATTGAACATTATGGGCTGCACTGGAAAAATCTAACAGCACTAAGTTGATAAACAGCTAAATGTCATGAAATAACTGAACAATTGAAAAGCTAAACCGTGATTATTCTTTGTAGTTCCTCAAGTCACGTCTGAACTCCAGAGTGAAACCTTGTTCAGCGAGACGAGTGCCTTCACCCGTATTGCAGCTCTCAACCCAAAACAGAGCTTAAATGCGGTTGAGGTTGAAGAAGAAGAGGAGCAGAGCAGTGTGATGGAGCTGCTCTCTGATCTGGGAAGCACCGTCGCAGAGCTCATCGGCACACTGAAGTCAGTGCAGCAACGCAAAGACGCGCAGCTGCAGAAGCTACACAGCACCATGTAAGTGCTGGAAGTTGTGTAGTGGTGGTGAAGGTCACTGAATTATTGTGACGGTCTGACTAATGTCTAAATAGATTGGTGACTAACAATGATTAGATGGTCCTCAGTTTAAAGCTACTTATTAGAAACTGTTTACAAAATTTTTACAAACTAGCAAGACTCTATAGGACTCAAGATCTTAAAATTCAAAACCACATGTTAAATTTGCAAGATGGTAAAAAGGGAAAAGGTAAACAGTCATGAGTTTTTAATAAGTAATGTATAAAAGATCCTTTTGATGGAAACAGAGAAGGTGATCTTTCAAACTATCCATTTTTATTTTATTTTTTAAAAGACCAATTTTTTTTTTTTTTTTTTAAGTAAACAGATATGTTCACAAATCTATGACATTTCTTTGCATATTTATGGGTTCTTGTAAAAAGTGTGTTGTGTTCTTCAAGCTGTGGCCTGCAGGTGGAGCAACAGGCCACAAACAACAGACACCAGGCTGAGGTGTTCGAGCTGAGGCATCAACTTGGCCGCCTTAACAACGTGGTGGAAAGAGGAAGTCAGGCTCTGCAGCAGAAAGCTCAGGTGAGCTCTGCTGCTACTGGACATCTCCACACTGCTACATCCAAACAAAGCTGTAGATGTGAAAGGGTTCCTGTCATGTTTTTTCTTTTCTACAGGATGAGAAAACTTTGAATAAATTGGTGGCAGATGTTCAAGAGGCCCAGGAAATTCTAAATAGACACAAGACTGACAACAGCGTAAGGCACCAAATATTAATAATCCGTAAATTATAACACTTTTCTGATAGAGACCAAATCTTTTGTATTAATGTTTATTTCGGTTTAATTTTTTTTTTTCTCAGGAATTGCGAAAAGATGTGATTGAGCTTCGCCATGCTCTTCAGCAGTCAAAGGTTGAAGCCCAATTCTTGCGGGAGGAGCTGAAGAAAGCTGGTGGCCAGGCAGCTAACCCAGTACATTACATGGAGGAAAAGCTCCAGTTACTGAAAGAGGTTTGCAACAGTAATTGGTGTGCAAGCATAAATGAGTGACTTGTAATTTCTGAAAATTCTCATTCTGATATTGATGGATTACCTTCTAATAGTACATTTTCCTGACATGTTTGATTTGATCCCCAGGTGGAGAGACTGAGGGCAAGTCTTACGGAAGCGGCGGAGGCAAGAGTTAAACTCCTCGAGAGAGCAAAGAGACATGTAAGTACTGTTCCTATATATAGTACTACTTGTATTCCTCACTACAGGCCAGACCCTTTTTTTTCTCTTTTCTTTATTTCATTTCATTTTTCACACCGTTGTATCATCTCTCACAGCAAATCATCCATCAGACAAACCAGCAGAAAAGTGAAAATGAGCTTCAGATATTAAACAGCATGATCAATAAAGTCAGGGAGGTGAGTTATTTTTCATATGGCTTCTTTTCTTTTTACTCTCTTCCATCTTCACTATTCTGTCAATAATAATGTGCTTGGTGTTTTTGCTTTCATCGCTCAGACTCTGCGGTCTTTGCCAGAGGTTGTGAAGAATTGCGAGCAGCTCCAGCAGCTGATCCAGTACATCGGCTGACATGCTTGCTCTTGTCACGCTGTTTGCTTTATTCATGTATGTTATGTTTTAGCTTTCCACAACTGTAAGTGTTCTTAAATTTTGGTATTATTAAAATTGTTGACACCTTTTAATTTGATTTTGGTTCATTCTTTTATATTTGCAAACATTTCTATTTTGAAAACCCCGAGCTTTTCACTTCATAACACTGAGACGTTGAGTTGCTTTATTGTTGTGGGGAAAATCTTTGACTAGATAGTTTTTAAGGAAAAGTCACTTCATATCATGATGATGAAGGTTTTTTTCAGGATGACAGCGAGCCGTAGGGCTGAAGGATCATCATCAAATGTGTGAAAATGATGTGGCGCAAGTTGCGGCCTTCACTTTTCCCAGATTGAAACTTAAATAAAGGCCTGCAGAAACGCTTCAGCCCTTTGCTGTGCTCTGTAAGGTGATAGTGAGTAAACATTGATTTTAATGGTTTCGCTTCTTTGCTTGGTATTGATGCTGTGCAGCAAATGTATCAGTTTACAACAGATTGCACGTGTCTCGACTTGTGTTTGTGACCAAGTAGTATGAAAAGCCATTCCTGTTTGTGTTGTAAAGGTTTGTAAAGTTGTAATTATCCTGAGTGTAAATATTTACTGATGTTGGAAAGTCTCCACGCTAACTGACTTTTTTCCCGCTTAAGCTTTTTTACAGGATTATGGTACAGATATTTTAGTTTTTTATGCTTTTGAAGCCACTGAGGTGTTTCCTTTTGTAGACAGTGGCCTTTTAAGTTTATTGATTGAAGGTAATGTACAATAAACCATCAATAAGTCAGTCTTATATACAAGCTGTCATTCTTATGTTTATAGATGTTTTGTTTAACTGGAACAATACAAGGAGAAAAATATCTTTGAGGAAAGGAATATGAGATAATTTGTCATTTTAAGAACAAAAAAAAGCCAACATCTTAAGTATAACAAGTTTTTCCTCACAAGTCTCGTCTTGTCAGATATGCAAACTGGTGGACGAGGTCTCAAAGCTTTTGTTGTCTCAAGTTAGTCAGCTGAAAGATTAAGTTACAAGACAATTTATTTTCTTGATCAGTGGATTTAAGTGCTGTGCTGATGCCTTGACGGGATAATTGAGGCTGGTCACAGTGGCTGCTGATAACACTGTGGCTCCAGACAACACTTCAGAGCAACCGAACTGAAACACTGCGCAACCGACCACAAACACGAGAGAAAAAGGAGTGATTTTGCTCCTGGTGGCTTCATGTGTGGATCTTATGGTACATTTCACTTTTATAATGTAAAGATGAATTGTAGCTTTTACTAATTTATCTGGTGTAAATGACGCTGGTCATGTGGCTGCAAATCAGAATTTTTTTCTCATGTTTGAATAGAAAAAAAGAACTGCAACTAACTGCAGTGATTCATCAGTAATTATATTTTATTGTTGAACAAAAGTGCTAAAACAGTATTTACAGAAAAAACTAAAGGCAAACTTTGATTATTTTCATTCGACATTAAAATTCATGCAGATGTACAAAAAACAATGTTCTTCACACACAACATTCACTGTAAAGCCTACGACCATGAAGCACAATAACTTATATAAGCATTACCAAGTCTGTCATTTAAGCTTGGAATGAAGATATGACAGAAGAAAAAGAAAACTTACAACCACACACAAAATTACATGTGATTTACATTCTCATGATTTTTACATTTAAATCCAAACTCAGAGAACATATTAAATAGCGCTGAAGATGAGCTTTGAGATCAGTAAGGGGAAAGAAGAATGATCACAGTTGAGTCTCAGAGGTCGGTGTGTTCAGTTTGTCCTGAAAGATCATGTTTGTGTGCAGAGAAGTCCGGCTCACTGGCTGCCGTCTCAGGCCTCTGATGGCTTTTAAAAAGGTGTTCAGAAGTTTAAATTGCAGACACAAACCGGTCCATGTTCCCGGGGTATGTTGGGTGTCTCAGATATCCGCCAGTGTTGGCAACAGGACCCGCTGTGCTGTTATACTGGGAGAAAGAGCCCAGCTGCACTGGGGAGACCCTACCATAATGGTCCACCATTTCTGAGGTGTGGATCCGGCCAGCTGCTGCGTACCCCTGAGTGTGACCCTGTCCATACGAGCTTTGGTGGGCATGGTGACTGGGATGGCTGTTTGAGCCTGAGTAGGTGAACCCTGGATGTGTGGAGGAGCGAGGTGGCACAGCTGCCCCACATGGCTGACTCTGGAAACCTGGGGGTCCCAGGCTGCAGGGGCTGGATCCATTTGGAAGCCCCTCAGGACTGAAGCTCCGGCTGGGCTGCTGCATCACCTCGGCTCCCTGACCTGCCAGCATACTCGCTGAGGTTGGGTGTCCTATGATGTTATTGATGCTGAACATGCGAGTCTGACCATGCCCAAACCCGGGAGGTGAGGAAGAGGGGTAATAGGCAGAGGGAAGCTGCTGCCCGTAGGTTGGACTCACTGTCATGTTGGAGTAGACTGAGTTGGTGTATGCTGCTGACCTGGTAATCTGGACAGGAGAGAAAACTGGCGTCTCATGCATATATGAAGCATAAGTGCTCAAGTCACAGCGTTTAAACCTCTTCCTGCGCCTCAAAAAGCTGCCACTCTCAAACATGTCCTCTGCGTTTGGGTCCAGTGCCCAGTAGTTGCCCTTCCCAGGCCTCCCCGGCTCTCGAGGGATCTTGATAAAGCAGTCATTGAGAGTCAGGTTATGGCGAATGGAGTTTTGCCATTTCTTTGAATTGTCTCTGTAGAAAGGGAAGCGCTCTGTGATGAATTTGTAGATGCCCCCCAGAGTCAATTTGCGGTCAGGGGAGTTGGCTATGGCCATGGAAATGAGTGCAATGTAGCTGTACGGTGGTTTTCCCCGCTGGAGGGGTCTCTTCCTCCTTCGACCTCGGGGCTGCTCCTCTGTCTGTGGTGGATTAGATGAAGGCAAGGTGGTGTCTGCTGGACAGTCTTTCTCCACTTTGACCACTGGCATTGTCATGGAAAGTTTAAAAAAAAAAGAAAAGTCTTCAAAGTCAGGTTTTTAAAGTGAATTTACTGCAGAAGCTGCAAAAACTTTGAGGAACTTTTTTATGCCCGAAGAACCAAATTAGATCCTGGACTGTGGAAAACAGTCAAAACAAACCATCTGCCCAACACGCAAACTTTCCTTCCACAAATTCAGTCTCTGAGTCCAAATCCAGCAAATCTTCTTCAAAAGCATTAGAAGTAATTTGCTCTTCAGAGGAATCTTCAGTTAAATGCAGGTCTCATTCAGCGGCTTCCTCGCAGTCCGCTGTCGACTTAAGTGGAAAAGTTAAGCTGCCAGAGCTCCATTTGTGGTGTTAAAGGTGTGAGAGACAATGAGTCACTCCGTGTTACCTGGAGAGTGTAAGCACCTACAGGGCCACACCTCCCAGAGCATCACATGCTCTCAACATACCTCAGCTTTATAAGGGTCTATTGTTCATGTTTGTCAAAGTCTGAATGCGTTGTTGAAGAAATGTCTATTTTAAGGCTTTTTTTTTTTTTTTTTTTAAATAAATTTCACAGTAAGCCATGCCTGATATCCTGGAATAAATTATGAATAATAAGAAGGGTTTCAACCATTTACAGTACTTTTTAATACTTAAGTTTTAAATAATTTTTCAAATCTGTTTATTTGTCGTTGTTTTTTAAAAAACTTGAAACCATGAGTTATTTGAAGCAGGCTCTTTATTTTTTGGTTTAATTAGCCAGAACAGCCAAAACAAATAATGTTTCCTCTTAATATTCAAATTTTCCTTCAAGCCAACCTCAGTTTATTTTAAGATGTCTAAAATGGTCCATGTTGTTTTGATGTTTAACACTAAAACACCTCTTTAGTGGTAACTTAACCTATGAGTTGTTTTTCTATGTTGCTTCCTTGTTTGTTTTGTGCCAGTGGTTGGACGAGCCAGCTGTGTTAAGAGATGTAAATGTTTTCCAGACAAAGGGCCTCCTGTGATTTCAGCATGCAAAATATAGGCCATCGTCATGAAGCCCAGGCTCAACCCGAGAGGGCCCAACCCGAGAGAGAATAAACGGCTCAAATAGGCTGAGTTGGAATGAGTGGGAATGCTTGCTTTTATGTGTTTTTAAAGTCAGTTTCAGATCATATTTTATATTGTGTGTTAGCCTGTTGGTGGCAGCCTCAGCTGAATGCTTTTCAGTGTCACCAAGGATGGCTGCTGATACTCTGAGCCGCTCTGGTGGTATGAAGTCCGGGGGCTCCACAAGGCCTGGGTTCACCACCCTAATCTCTTAACTAAACAGTGTAAAATACAACAGCACACTCCCACCGTTCAACACCAGGCTGGGTTCAAGCTGCAGGCATGTGTGAGAGCTGGAGCGCTGAGAGCGAGTGTTGCTTTGTTTAGACAAACAGCATGATGAAAAGTTGAGTCCTGTAGGGAGGACCGCGGATGTAGCTGTCCTGGGCTGGAGCTGCAGCACTCTGATACATGATGGGGTTGGTCGTTGGTGTGGTATGTGAGGAGACCAGAAGCTCTTTTCTCAAGTTAATGTGAGGATCTAAAAACGTTTGACGGTCACTACAAGTCAGCTGAATGTGTCACATTGCAAAGAAAATAAAAAAAAAAGTAAAATAAAACTGTCAGAAAAGTAATGAAATGATGAACAGTTATGATGTAATATGGAAAGAGTTTTAAGAAACAGGGTGATTTTAATCTCGCACTACATTCTTACTTAGGTTTCACTTGGGTTATCTAAACCAACACTGCAGTCCTTCCCCCTCTCCTCTAGCAGAGTGCTGCTGCATCAACTTCTAAACAGGTCATTCTCTGATCGCTGCTGTTTAATGTCACTGCTGTGGTGACGAGAGAACGGCTGTTTACTCATCACAGACTGCACGGCAACTTTTCACCTTATAGTATAATCACATTATTTCACCAAGAAAAATCAGCTGATCAAAAACAGGCTCAGTGAGGAAATCCAGTGATGAGCTGCTGCTGATGGCCTTGTGGGATAAACTGTACTAGCAGTTGGGGAATATGTAATTTTGCAGTATTCATTTCAACTTGTTTTTTGGTTTTCCATTGCTGTTTACACTTTTCTTAGAACTCTGCATTTTAACAAGATGGAAAAGTAGTTGGTAACTTTTAAAAATGAAGAAAGCTAGAGTTATGTGCACAGCATTATTCTTTGTTACTGTGTGCAGTAGGGTAATGTAGTTTTTGTTTTTATTTCAAAAATTATTTTCAAAGAAATAACTCGAAAAATTCAGAGGACTGAACTCTTGCTTTTATTTGAATGTTTAACATAACTGATCAAAGATTAATCTGTTAGATGATGCTATAAAATAACTTTTTCTACCTCACAGTTCTCCTCTGAATATTTGCTCAGAATCAGATGCTTTATTTGTCATTGAACCGGTGTCCCACCACAACAAAATTACTTTCACTTCAATTTAAATTTTGTTACAATTTTAACATTTCTTTTTTATTTGAAAATGAATTTTCATTGTCATTCTTTGAATTGTTTTACTTGAGGGAACAAATAATAGTGTCTGCTCCAAATATCGTCTCATTTTGGCCCCGAACCAGTGCTCTAGAAACTAACAGCAGGATTTTGAAGTGAATTCTTTGACAAACAGGAAACCAGTGTAAAGATCTGAGGACTGGAGTTTTTGGGTCCACTTTGTTGGTGTAGTAAGGTATGCAACGGGGGCCTGGGCAGGATTCAATCCTACAGCCTCCTGGGTGAGAGTCATGTATGTTTACCAATCAGTCAAAGGGATATACAGTGGCCAAGTAGCCAGAGTGCATGATCAATCGGATGCATAGTGACAGTACCCCACACTGTCACTCCCACGATTACTCAGTTTGGCTGGACGGCCGGGTCTAGGAAGAGTTCTGGTCATCCAAACTTCTTCCATTTAAGGACTATGGAGGCCACGGTGCTCTTAGACCATTAGTGCTGTAGAAGTTCTTTTGTAACCTTGTCCAGATCTGTGCCACAGTTCTGTCTCAGCTCCTCGGACAGCTCCTTCAACCTCATGATTCTCATTTGCTCTGACATGCACTGTGAGCTGTAAGGTCTTATATAGACAGGTGTGTGCCTTTCCTAATCATGTCCAATCAGTTTAATTAAACACAGCTGGACTGCAATGAAGAAGTAGAATCATCTCAAGGAGGATCAGAAGAAATGGACAGCCTGTGAGTTAAATATGAGTGTCACTGCAAAGGGTCTGAATACTTATGACCATGTGATATTTCAGTTTTTCTTTTCTAATAAATTTTCAAAAATTTCGACATTTCTTGGGATTTGTTTCTGTCAAGATGGGTTGCTGAGTGTACATTAATGAAAAATAAAATCAACTGAATTTGATTTTAGAAAATGGCTGCAATAAAACAAAGATTGAAAAGTTTAAAGGGGTCTGAATACACTGTGTACCCACTGTATCTAAATGTGATGCTGAAATACAGGTCTGAGTCCATGACTGCTCCTGGATTTCTGGCTTAATTGTTAATTTTTGGTTTGGCTGTTTGAGACCAAGTGCTGAGTGTTAATCTTTCTTCCTGGACTCCAAAAGCTATTACCAGTATTTCATTTTTATCTCCATTTAACTGAAGAAAGTTTTAGCACATTCAGTCTTTAATCTGATCAATGCATCTGATCACTGTTTTGGATCGGGCTATAGTCTCCCAGTAGTAGGGACCTTTATTTAAAACCAAGTTAGTCAGATTAATTTGTGTGTCATCACTCACCATAGTTTTGGTAACATACTTTGTTGTGTTTCATAATTTCAGTGAGTAAGATCATCCACAGTCAATGTTGAACAAAAGAGGCCCCAAGATGGAGCTTTGGGGAACGCCACAGCATTAGCGCCAATTCTGTGGGTGCTCGGGCCGAAGCACCCACGGAAAATACCGAGCACCGATGTGGGATTGATGGCAAAGTCGGTCTCATCAAGCATCCACTGCAGTGTTTCCCTACATTGACTCAGTCGTGGCGGACTTCCTCAGCTATATTATTAGGACCACGCCTTCAAAATGATTAGAATAAAATCTTTTCACATGGACGTCAAAAATTTCTCAGTTGAAGCTGGTTTACTGCTTCTAGAAGCCAGCAGCAGTAGAACTCTCTTCTGTCAGACATCGCATTTGCACGTGAATGCAGCATGGAGACCGGTATGTCAGGATGAAAATACAGCGCAGCCAGAACGTGGCAGGCACAGACCTTTTGTGAATCAGCCAGAAGGCTTTAATTATATCTTAAACTTGATAAATGAGGATAAAGTGTTTTTTAGTGGCTTGGGTTCTTCATTGAATCAAACCACCAAGCAGCCTACAGTCTCAAAATCAGCCTCGTTTAATGAGAAAATAGTAGCCTACGAACTTTTACTGTAATATGACATGGTCCTGGATATAATCGACAATGGGTTCATCAAGCTGCAGCTAAAAGCAGTCGTACATTTCAAAGAACAAACAAGACTGGTGAGTGAAAAAAAAAACTATATGCTGCTATAAGATTGATTAAATTGCTGTTAGTCAAGATTGTGTTGCACTGGCTACAAATTTTGCCTTCTGTTTCACCTGCAAGCACATTTATTGCTTGGTGTCACATTTGTGAAGGATTCCACTGTTTTTATTTATTACCAATTTTAATTTCTCCAAATTATTTTTTAAATGGATGTTGTATTTGTTAATTTTGTGGTGAGTTCATTAATTCATTTTACAAAATGATAAGCCCCAAATTCCACTAATAATGAGATGTTAATTTAGCTGAATATATCTTGTTGTCTCGTATGGCCTTCACTCATAGCACCCACTGGTAGAAATGTAGATCTGCTCCACAGCTTATTCTTGTTTGCGCAGATTTATATTTACATATAGACACAAAGTAGTCCCTATCTTTTAAGTAGGACTCAAACCAATTGATTGCAGAGCCAGAAAATCCTACCCAGTTTTTCAGCTGGTCTAGTAAGAAGTTATACAGTACTGAGATCCAGTAGTACCATGACTGTTTCCTCTATTTGTGTTCTAGTGGATATCATTGTAAAAAGGATACATTTCTTTTTTTCCCACTTGGACCTTATTTCTAGGAACTTATATGTGCATTTACTCACCAGTAACATTTCTATGTCCCTCTGACTCCTTTGGATGATATTTAGATTTAGTCACCCTTCAAATTTGTCTATATTGTGGGAGAGAATGGGGCAACATGAATGGGCCTCTCCATATGGCATTATCTGCAGCAAAACTCCTTACTTGCACCAATACTTTAAGACAAATGAAGGAATGAATGAATAAGTATTATTGTCTAAGTTGTTTAAGTTGTCTTTTCTGGAGTAGCTTGATGACTGCTGTCTTTAGGGTCTGAGGGAAACCATAAATGTCAAAGGTCTGATTTTGCCATTATATCTTAATAAAGCTGATGAGGGCTGAGATAAAATACTTCATGGCTACATGAAGATCAAACACATGATTGCAACTGTCAGGCTTAATGTTTATTGAACACTAAATTTGAGAAGTGTTTTTAAAACCCAATATAAATATTAATATTGAATTTAATCATTCAATACTTCAACAGTGTGTTTAATTATTGGTTTATTCACCCCAACTATTGCCGTTTGCAGAAGACCGCACCCTTTGCCTAAGACAGTTTGTTATGCTTGATGGTAATCAACAGTCAGAAGAGGGAATCTATCAGGTACCTGTTGTTGCAACAGCTCAGGCTCCTCTGTGTTTTTATTTGCTTATGCATCTCAATTTACTTCTCATTCAGTATTTTCTGCCCTGTGTTGATTTATCATCTTTTTGTATCTGTTTGTACTGGTGGATAAAACATATGCTGTTAGAAACTGAATCGACATGTCAATATTTGTCATGAACATATTCACATATTTGAAAATATTTGAAAATTTTTATTGTGTTGATATACTTCACTGACTTAAATGATTAACAGTGTAAGGGCGGTGGATTATGTTGTACAGCTTGAAAAGTTCTCTGTGGAGTAACTGAAGAGTTTATTTGCAAAAGCAGTTAACTCCTTTTTTTTCTAAATGGTGTTCATCTGTTTTTGCAAATGAACTCTTCAATTGAACAAAAAAACAAACAACATTTTTATGTTTTTTATTCCCTGACTGGAGTTCTCCCTGCCCAATCTGATGCAGTTTTAGCTGCAGAGAATCTTTAATCCCATTTGAAGAGTACTGGTTTCAGCATCATTGAGTTTACCATGGAGCCTCCTGGACTGAGGACCTTGGAGCCATGCATTGGTGCAGCCATAAGAGGCCCCCACCTGCTCATCACAGGGCGGTGTAAAGACGCAAATTATGGCTGAAGGCTGAGACAGCTCAACAGGAGTGCAGGGCAGCAGTCAAGGCAAATGAAGAGCTCTTCACTTTGTGTCTCACCAATCCTTCTGGCTGTGCCACCGAGAAACGGCTCTCTCAAAACAAAGACAAACAAATTAGACATTTGAATTTGAACACTTAACTTACCCATTCAGTGGCCGCAGATCTACAGGTGGTGGGTGGCCTTTTGTACTGATACAAGATAGAAACAGACACACACAAGGCGACGTTGATGGCAATACATGACAGAAGCTTTAACAGTTTTTGTGGTTTACAGAAAACACACACTGAAGTTGTGCTGGAAACCTTTCATCAAGTAAAATAAAGCAGCTGTATTTTAAAAATTTTCTCCTTAAAAGTCATACTTTGCTTTCCAAGCGTTGATCGCTCTTTTCTTTCTTTCTTTTTAAAAATTTTTTTCTATAAAATGTTTCAGTACAGCAATATCTCCTATATTTTCCAGATACATTTTGTGCAGTTTGTCCTTACTAGACATCAAATTAAAATAAGGAAAGTTTTTGTTTACCTTTTTGTTATTGTGAGAATCGATAGACTTGATCTGTTTTCATTATTCTTTTTATTATCATTATTACTACTATTGCTGTTATCATCATTACTGGATATTCTATGGGCACTGATCCAATTATTATGTGGGTTTCCCCCTGAAGACAGAGCTACCCCCCACCCCATCAGGGACAATTTTAGAATCAAAGTAAGTCCCAAGATATGCTTTTCATATCCCTAAAAGAACAAAATAGTCACCGCATTTTACATCCAGAAGTTGATTTTTTTAAAAATTGGAATTAGACTTTACTGTTTGCTGTTGTGTGTGTGTGTGTGTGTGTGAGAGAGAGAGAGAGAGAGATTCAGAAAGTGAAGACATCTTGTTTGCATTAGCAGATGCTGGGGCTTGGTGGGGATGCAAAGTCTCGACGGTTGAGTTGCTCCAGTCTCGGGCCAGTTTACATAACTGAAGCAGTGCACTTCCCGGGCTGCCTGCCGTTAAATCACTGTGCTTCTGTACGGCTCTCAGAAACATATTGATCTGCAGAAGAAAACACAGTTGCAATTGTATAACAGAAGATATAATATGTAATATAAATGGAAATCAGTCTATATATATATATATATATATATATATATATATGTATATATATATATATATATATATATATAAAAACAGCGGTTAGACAATGAAACTGAAACACTTGGTTTTAGACCACAATAATTTATTAGTATGGTGCGGGGCCTCCTTTTGCGGCCAATACAGCGACAATTCGTCTTGGAAATGACATATACAAGTCCTGAACAGTGGTCAGAGGGATTTTAAGCCATACTTCTTGCAGGATAGTGGCCAGGTCACTACGTGATGCTGGTGGAGGAAAACGTTTCTTGACTCGCTCCTCCAAAACTCCCCAAAGTGGCTCAATAATATTTAGATCTGGTGACTTTGCAGGCCATGGGAGATGTTCAACTTCACTTTCATGTTCATCAAACCAATCTTTCATCAGTCTTGCTGTGTGTATTTGTGCATTGTCATCCTGATACACTGCACCGCCTTCAGGATACAATGTTTGAACCTTTGGATGCACATGGTCCTCCAGAATGGTTCAGTAGTATTTGGCCCATCTAGCACAAGTCCTGGGCCAAGCGAATGCCGTGATTTGGGCAGCTGTGGTTTTACGTTTTTTGGATACAATCCGGGTTAGCACCCAAACATCACGTTCAGACAGCTTCCTCTTGCGTCCACAGTTAATCCTGTTGGATGTGGTTTGTCCTTCTTGGTGGTATGCTGACATTACCCTGGATACTGTGGCTCTTGATACATCACAAAGATTTGTCTTGGTCACAGATGCGCCAGCAAGACATGCACCAACAATTTGTCCTCTTTTGAACTCTGATACAATGTTGTATGCATTGCAATGTTTTGAGCAAAACTGTGCTTTTTACCCTGCTAATTGAACCTTCACACTCTGCTTTTACTGGTGCAATGTGCAATTAATGAATATTTGCCACCAGGCTGGTCTAATTTAGCCATGAAACCTCCCACACTAAAATGACAGGTGTTTCAGTTTCATTGTCTAACCCCTGTATATGTATATGTACATATATCATATATGTATATGTATATATATATATATATATATATATATATGTATGTATATGTATATATATATATGTTATATATATATATATATATATATATATATATATATATATATATATATATATATATATATATAGCCTATACAGGGAGTGCAGAATTATTAGGCAAATGAGTATTTTGACCATATCATCCTCTGTCTCCATCCTGTCTCACCTGATATGCTTAATTGGTAGTAGGCTTTCGGCCTATACAGTTTGGAGCAAGACATTCTCTTGAGGTCACCTCTTCACTGTATTTAGAATAACTTTCATTCACTCCAATATAATAAAAGATCCAATAACACTACTTTCAAAACCTAAAACAGCTGAATGCTATTGTTTTTGTCAAATATTTCTGAAACAGGTATGCCATATCTTTGTTTGATTTTCTGTTTAGGTTTATTTGTTCTGCACATCACTGCATATCATGATACAGTACAAGGAGGGAAATGAAGCCCAATTGGGCTCATACGGAAATATTTTAACCGAGGTAGCTTTTACAAATGCCAATTCAACTCCACCTACTTTATCTTCACCATCAGAAAGAAGGGAATAGATATGTGGTAAAATTCTTTTTGGTTTCCTGCTATCACCACACACAGTTTAAAGAGTCCACACCCATTAGAATCAGTTAAATGTGGTTGGATACTGTTAAACCGCAATTGGAGCTGAACCAGTTCCATTAGTCACCCAATGACAGTTCAGCTGGCTCTTATCAGCTAACATTAAACACCAATGAAAAATCAACACTTACTAATGCTTGAAGGTGAGTGACATGCTGATGCCAGAAGATCTGAGACCCCCCCCAAGAAGAAAAGGAAGCCTCAAGCAAGAAAATAAGCTTGCACGTATGTAGGCTATTTATTTTTAGGTTTTATGTGATTTGATGATTAGTGGGTTGATATGTTGATTTAACTGGATAAAATGAAAGTATTCTTGTTTTTATTACTATTTGCTGTCAGTTGTGGATCTTTTTTTTTTTTTTTTTTTTTTTTTTTTTTTTTTTTTTTTAACATGACTCACTGGATATGATTCAACCTTACCTGACAGTGACATCTCACTCATGCACTGCAGCAGAGCTCACAATTAAAGTCATGCCTTGTTGCAAATGTCAGTGCATCTGTATCAGTTGGCGCTCTGTTAGGACCATGTGTCAACACCTCATAAATGTCTCAGCCTGCACAGAGCCCAGTCAGCCACACATGAGCATTTTTACCCATGTCTGCACCTGAAAGGAACCTCAGTTGCACAATAGAATTGCACGTTAGAACGACTGCACAAGTCGAGCTCCATCTTTATTTTGTTCTACTTCATTAACACAGATTCACTTTTGTCTATCTGTGTCTGCTGTCTGGCTGAGGTAACCACTCACAGCTCTTGTGGCTTTGCCAAAGTATTTCCCATGAAGGTAGGCGTTTGCTGCCGTCTCTTGAGTTGTGCAGTCCATTCTGTGTGTGGGCGCATGGTGGCACGCAACTTTGCACATAAAGTAATGTCAAAGCTTTTTATTTATTTATTCATTTAGAAAAGCTAAACTTTTTCATATCTGCAGCTTCTGTGAGTTGCATGGGAAGAATGACAATGTTCTTGTGTTTGTTTAATAAATAACCAGCTGTTAGCTGATAGCTAGCACCAAAACTGGAAACAGTTAGCCTAGCTCTATCAATGGATCTGCTGTCTAGCACATGTAAAACTTTTTAATTAAAATGTAAAGCACTCATTTTAGCATTTAACTCAAAATTTTGTTCATAAATAGTCCTGCGCATAACTTCAGGTAAAGCATTTGGGTCCTTTTTGTGTCTTTTTCCTGTGTTTATGCTATGCTAGCTAGCTGGCTGCTAACTTTACTGTTTTCTGCACAAACATGGGTGTGAACTACTATAGAAATTGTGCATGACTGAGAAGCATATTTGTGAATTCATACAGCAAACAGCAAAACTAAGAAACCATATGACTAAGAAGTGTAGCCTCAAAAGGTTTATGCTGGATCAACACATCCCTGCTTGCTCCTGGTCTAAGTTCAAATTAATGTAAAAACGGTCCTTGCATCACCCTAAAGATCTCTCAAATATTCTCCATTTATTCATGTGTTCAATACTTATTCCCTGTGTCATTTCACTGTAATATACATGATTTATGGACATAAATGCTAGGATTCTTGTGTGCATTACTTGGGTTGTTGCCGATATTAAACATTAATTGCCGTCATTATTAAACATTTACAAAACATTAACAGATAATTTGCCCTAAGGAATTGTTGTCAGTCTTAAAAGCAATTTAGTTTATTACAATAGTTATTTTCAGACTAAATTAAAGAGAGAACTTTCTTCTAAACATAACAAAAATTATTTGAGCCTAAAAAACAGAAAAGCATGTCTTTATTAAATTGTAGCTGTACAGCTACAAAAGAACAGTTATTTTCAAGCAGTATCACTTTTATCTCAACTTTTACAATCATTGCATTTTTGGTGAAAAAAGATATCACAATAATGTAAATAAGGGAGAGTTTTAAATGTATTGGGGTCACCACCATCGACCATTAGCTCGATAATAAAAAGTAAAAATAATGAGAAAAATTAAGACTAAATTAAAATGTAGTTTGGTCAATAAAGCCGCAAATCATGTTATATCTTCCCAAATTAAACAAATGACTCACGAGCAATATTCTAATAGTTCTTTAAAAGTGGAGTCATAAAACAACTTTCCTTTTTATACTGTATTTGTGTGCATTGAATAGCAATAAGTCAACAAAAGAGCCCTTTTTGAGAGTTATAATACAGTCAAGAGATGGTGATAAAAGGCACTCTGAAGATTTAGTTGCAATGTTGTTTGTTCAAGATCAAGAGTTACAATTAACTTGAGATAACAGGTACATCACTTAAGAAAAAGACTTCCCCATGTTAATCAGACCACACCACCATGCAAGGATGAAGTCATGATATCAGTAGCAGCTGACTCAACACAAACATTTCCGATAGGAAACAAGATCCGCCATTTATCTTTATACAAGCAGTAGCTGGCTGAGGCAAAGAAGTTTGAACTGCTTAAGAGGCTATCTTATTTCTTAAGAGACGAAGATTTAATGTGCTAGCTAATAAACTTTGTTATCAGTTCAACAAAATAATTAACTACTTATGTTGAAATAATAGCATGCAAGGTGTTCATGGCTGCCCTCACTGAGCTGGGATCTGCTGGAGGTTTTCCTAACAAGTAAAATGGAGTTTTATCCTTTTCACTGTTGCCCACTGTCCTGAGCATGCTCAGGCTGGGACATTAAATTGAGGGGCTGAAGAAAGAAGGGTGAGGGTGTGACAGGTCAGAGGGAAGGGTGGGGCTGGACATGTAAGGGGAGGATTGTATGGGGGTATTGGGGGTATAGGGAGGGGGGGCGGGGGGGGGGGGGTGCAGATGTGTGGGGGGAGTGCATGTTGGTGTTAGAGGGTATCAGGAGGTGGGGGGTATGTGTAGAGGGTAGAGGGAGGAGAGTGTTGAGGCAGCAGTGAGTGTGGGTAAGGTCGGAGAGCGGAGCGGGTGGGTGCATGTGGGTGTTGGGGTATGTGTGTGGGGAGTGTGTGTGTGTGTGTGTGAGTGTGGGGGTGGTAGCAGTGGTAGTGCCCTGGTGTCAAGTGTGTTGGGCAGGGACGTCGGGGTGGGGGCTGGCCTGTCCTGGGGGGGGGGGTGTCGTCTGGGGGGTCCGGTCCTCCTGGGTTTCGGTTGGGCCGCCCGGGTCAGGTGGGGGTGGGCTGCTCTTGGGCGCTTGGGCCCTGGGCCCGTACTGTCCCTGCCCCGGGTGCGGCTGGCGCCCAGGGCCGGCAGCTGCTGGTCTTGGTCCACAGGGGCCTGGACCCCCAGACCGAGGGGGGCTATGGCTGGGGCTGCCTTTTGCCACCCTTTGGGGGATGCATGTCTGTTCTTTGGGGGGGGTGGCTGGGATCTGGGCCTCTGGGTGACTGCTGGGGGCCTGGGTCGTGAGCCTTGCGGGCTTCCTCCTCCTTGCAGAAACGAGGCTGCATCTGCATGACTGTATCACCACGGAGCACCCTTTATTATGCATGTTGACACTATGACACTGCTTCCCATTGCGATGACTAGGTTGTACCTCTTCTCTTCGTATTTCTGCGTGTGTTTGTATGATCTGAGGATATTTAAGCCACCTGCAGGTCCTCCTCTAGGGGATTGCTTGTTTTGTTTTCCGGCAGAGACCTTGGAATGTTGTTTAGGGATTGCTGTACAGATGCACCAGTGAACTGTGTAAGTGGATTCATGTTTTCTCTCCTCTCTCTCCCTCTCTCTCTTCCTCTCCCTCACTCCTTTCTTTCTGTTTCCCTTTCTATCATTACCTCTGTTAACTTTCATTTCTCCCTTGTCAAGCCCAGCAGTATGGTATGGAATGCTGTTATAGACAAATGTTTAATTAAAGAAATAAAATAAAATGAATAAACAGGATATCAAGTGGAGCCTTGTGTTCATGAAGCTCCGCTTGGTAAAGCAAAACTGTTCAACACAATAAAGCAATCGGATTTCCATTCTGCTTGCTATGATGCCGGAAAAAAAAAGTAAAAAAAAAAAAAAAAGAAGAAAGTAAAATATAATAAACTTGTTTACTATGAAATATATATAAAAAAACTGCTTAGTTATAATAATTCAAGTTTAATGGATGTTCAGTACAAGTTTCAGTGAAGTTTATGACATGAAATGGAGGGGGTGAATGAAGTGGTATTGAATAAACGTGACATGACTTCTTATGTCTTTTTTTGTCTGTATAAGTGAGGCACCCTGCCACAAATGTACACATTATTTAAACAATAACGTGTAGTTCCTTCTTTAAGTCTCATCTTAACTTAATGTGTTCAGTGGTGCACAACAAGGCTTTTGTGTGCCCATGCTGACAAGCTTTCACCGCCACCTAAATCCTCTGATTCCTAAGCAGGAAGATACAGGCATTTGTGCGGCTTCCACTGATATCCTTGAGCACAGCGTTGTGTTTTCTCAGCTGTCAAATACCTGACATGTCTTCATAAGCTTGGCAGATGAAGTAACTTGTGGGAAAGGCCTTGGCTCTAAAAATGTGTTTGTCATTATATGATGTCGAGCCTGTTTTCGCTATATGAATTGATGATTGATTTTTGTGTAAATGAATCCCGAACAATGAGAATATTTCTGAACTATCAAGCACCAAATCATGTCAGATAATTACTGACCGCAGTATATTGTCCCCCATATGTTTTGTGTGTTCTCAAATTCTTTATCAAATTTTCAAGCAGCAACAGCAAACATTTGGCCACACGGTGCACCAAAATTTAAAGGAACCAGTGATGTCTTTCACTATGAAATGATCACACATTTTCATTGGCTACTCTCTGTTTTATCAGCCTTGAATGCGGTTCACAATCAATTGAATAATGTATCTTTAAACATAATACCTTTGTATTTTTAATGGGTTTTGTGGAGTGACACTGAATATCTTGATCTTTATCTGTCTGCAATGTTGCTTCCAAAGAGCATAAATGTAAGTTTTTGACAGAACAAAGTATCGCACATCCAGGGAGAGTTGTCCTCTTGTCTGTGAACATGGAAACATAAAGAACAGCCAGCTTTGCTTGTATCATTAGAGATTTTTAGGAAGATACAGACCGTGGTCATGGCAAAACATGAAACATACTGCAGACCACCAATCTAATCATGACATTTATTTTCAAATATTAAAGGGTGAATATGATAGATGTAGATGCTCTGATAAGAACAGTTCTTGGAGGATGTGAATGGGATTGTCAACAACTGTTATCTTTTGAGGAGCAGTTTCTGAGGACTGCAGATGTCTAATTTATCCTAAGGTTAGGTCAACAGAAGCAGGTGCACTATTTCCTAATGTGTGAAGCTAGCTTAACTGGTTTCTATCCTCCATTATTGTACAGTGACAGAGGAAGATGTTTTTAACCCATCTCTCAGCAGACTCCTTGAAAACATACTGCTTATATTACCCAAAATGTTTCTTTTCATCATTTTGAAACCCCAGAGGAAGTCCCAACCATTGCCACAGTGCTATCATCCAGTGTCTTTTAGATTTTATAGCCAGTAAAATTTAACGTTCATCTGGCTGATAGTACCATTTTCTGCTTGGCAGGTTTCCATTAACATTGCTAGATGTTTATCTGTCATTATAAATAACTGGTTGGATTGCATTGTATGATCTGTGTGTGATTAATCAAACTCTTCCACCAAAGAGAGGACACAAACCACTGCTACCTGAACATTTTCAAGCATGAGTTGGCGGCGGGACTTTAGCATGACCACTCAGACAGGATGTGGTGCAGATCAGTTCTCTTGTGTGAGTGCAGGAAATGGGGAGATGGTGTAAGTCTCATGCATACCTGTGGCCGGGCTGCGCAGGGAGGAAGGCTGCCACTCTGACTCAGCCTTGCATGGTAACTGGCCAAGTAAGGCAGAGAGAGAAATCTAGACTGGTATGCTGTTTCTTTCCAGTGCCACCTGTGTGTCTGTTACCGTAGGATTTGTACCTCCTCAATCACTGACAAACATGGATTACCTGTACTTAAGGCAAAAAAGCCAATACAAGCCACATCTTGTGTGTGAATAATCAGGCGCTCAAATACAACATCTCTTTCCCTATGTGGACAGAATCTTCTAAAGATCTGCTACCAGTATAATTACAGCAATTATCTGGTAAAGAATGTCTCAGTGTAACCCCTTGCGTTTGTAAATTTACGTCTATGTCATTGCAACCCTGAAGCGGAATTGTCTTTTAAACTGGAGCCATTCATGACATAATTGTGATTTTATTCTCCTGGTGCTTGGCTGGTAGTATGATAACCTTTGTGGTTTTTCGTTAAGTGCTCTGGGATTGTGTTTGGCAAAGATAGCCAAACACAGGTAAAAGGTGGGTCAGCTGCTGAGGAAACATGACAAACAAATGAGTGAGGCTGATACTGTATATATACTGTTAAACAATGATGATAATCTCCTTCATCAAAAACCAACTCACCTGGGTTTCTTTGTGTGATTGCAGGTGGAAATCTTCCTAGAAGATGCTTTCCTTTTCTTTGTTTAGCTTTCACAGGTTACTAGTTTTTCACCTTTTGCTCCATGAGTTTATATGGACTTTATATTATGGGTCTATTATTGTTCATCCATACAATAAAAATGAGATGAAATGACAAAACCCTCACCAGTAACCCATATGCTACCAAAGGCTGAAGATTTGGCAACTGCCGTGGGAAAATACAGCTGGTTTCTGATTGTTACCATTCCTTTTACAATTAAATTATTGCAGTTCTTTTTCCACATGCCAGTTATTTTGATCACCAAAAGTGAAAATCAAAACCAAAAGAACTAATCTTTACTTTAAACTGAAGATAACCCTTTGCAGGCATCAGCTGAAGAAGCACACCTGCTGAATTTCAAGATGAAGGAGTAACAAAGGAGGGGCAAAAACAGAAAATGTGCAAGAAAGGTGCCACAAAGGAGGGTTACATGTTGCATTCATATAGCTGAAAAGCTAAGGTTTTGTCTGGTTTTAAATGCGAGTCGAGTTTCTGAGAATGTCTGGATCTTTTAAAACGGCTTTGTTCTGTAGGAAGAGGCTTTGCTGCCTGACAAGTTATTCTGGATTCTTTCATAAAAATAAAGTACTTTAATCTTTGATATATGAGTTCATAGACGGATGTAAAACCAAGCAGTTCCAGACCTGGATGCGCATGCAAGCAATTGGAAATAAGCATTTAAAACCAGAAATCCCAAATGCAACAAGATTATAAATATGCGTTTGCATGACATTGCTACTGAGTTTGCATGCTTGCAAGCACATATTCCTATTCGAGTGTGTGTGTGAGATTGGGGCTGTGCTCACAGCCTAATAAACTTGAACGGCCACAGTCTGTCATGCATAGAGAGGTTTCATCTGCACAATGGCAGTGTGATGGGCGTGTCGGTCTCCGGGATTAAAGAAGGAGAATAGATCCAGAAACAGACAGGTTCCACTGCCTCGCTCGCTGAGACTCTTCACACTAAGCGGGGAAATCCTGACACTTCTTAATGTCACACTATCTGCTGCATTAATTTGCATCTTGTGTGTGATCTGATGATGAATCTCAAGCTTTTCTTGTGAGGGTGTTGGGTCTGAGCTTGTTCTCTTGCATAGATATGAACTGATGAAACATCTTTCTTTCATTTATTCTGATTACTCCCCCCCCTCTCCCCCCACTGACTTTATTGATTTGTTTGTGTATCAGCTTTTTGTTTGGGACTCAATTTGAATGGACTTATAGATTTGCACACCAAATGTTGTCCCATTGTACTGTTTTGCATGCTGTGCGGCTGGCCCTTAACCTGGCACCATTTGTCATGAAAGCCCTTTTCTCTGCTTCTCTGTTGACGCACACTTACAGTAGAAAACCTTTTACACGCTAAACCACGGTGGAGCATTTATAACCAGGAATAGACTACAGTGAATTTGCTGGATGAAGTCCTGCCAAATAACTCTGGCTCAAAATCCAGTTCTTTATAAATAACCTGGTGGAGTTAATATTAACTAAACATTAACTAAAGGCTTTGTGTAAAATCAGAAATAAGTTTCCACAGTGAAATTCCTCACTAACAACAGAAACAGGCAGGGGTTTGAACCAAACTTCTTGGGAAGATGCTGCAAGCACAATCAACATGTTATAAATAACAATTTTGTGTTGCTGAGTGGAGCTGCAGTCTACAGCTCAGGAAAGCATCAAGAACAGAGTAGGAAGGGCATTTTTATATTTGGACCACTAACCGGGAGCTGTTGTCTAAATATATGCCTTGAACAGAGGAGCACCACCAGCAGGTCACAGCTGGAGGTGAACTCATTGATGCACTTTTGAACTATAAAACTGATTCCTGAAAACAAAGTCCTGGTGTAAGTTTTGGACCAAATGGGGTTAAATTATTGATTAAATGTAATAAAAAGTTTGGCCACAAATTTCTCCCAGTGTTCAAAGTAAGAATGTGTACATGTACATAACAATGCTCCTCGCCTACATGAACATATAACAAGTCATAAGGAGGTGAGAAGTATCATTACATGCAAGTAAAAAAAAAAAAAAAAAGGTTGGAGGTGCCATCTAATGTTGTTTAATCAGTAGCCATGATGAAAATGATGAATGATGAGATTATTATGGACATAAACTTTCTTTTATCCTCTCAGACCTTACTAACTCGTTTTTTGTTAATTTTCTATCATCTTTAAATTTTCTGTGTAAAGTCGAGCCCAAAAATGGAACCCCACAGCAGAATTTATCATTCTGCTGCTACCATGCTGTACAGGAAAAAAAAAAGTAAATCAAATCAAGTAAAAAAAAACAAAAATAAAATTTTTGTATTCCATTTATTTTGAATCAACTTGAATAAAGTGATGTGATGGACACAACATGAAGCTGTTGTGAGAGCTGCCTCTAAGCCCACATCCACTCTGTGTCGATGCCTGACACTCTGGACACACAATTTGGATCAGTGCTGCATACTGTAGTTTGTTTTTCGGGGGGGGGGGGGGGGGGGGGGTGTGACCCTCCTTTTACAGACTTTTCCTTTTTAAATTTGAGTATATAAGCCGAGTGAGGAGACAGTATGTCCTCCTTGCTGTTAGCACTGCATATTCTTAGGGTGCTTGCCTCCCCTCCTCTCTCCCGCTCTCTTCCTCTGCCATATAGCTGCCTGACCTGTCTTACTGCCTCGTTTGTCATCTCCAATCACTTGCTCTTTGAGCGTCTCTGACAGACAGGGGTATTAGCTGCCTCAGTCTGGTGTTGAGAGCTGGGCTTCCCTGCTGAATAGAGAAACTATGTATGAACACCACAGGAAAACATGTAGTGACACACAATGGCACACTCCCACCAACAGCTGCTCCTCACATGTAAGAGTGTGAGCAGTCTGTGTGTTGTTGTGAACACGCTTCAGTTTTAACGTCTTTATCGGTTTCTTTTCTTTTGTGTCTCTGTCTCCTGAAGTCTGTTTGCTTTTATATTCCATGTAAAAGAGCATTTTATTTTTCCTAGATCCTTTACTTGAGCTCACATACACACTCAGTCCCAGAATGTAAAAATTCTGAAAATGTAAAAATTCTTATTAAAACCTTAAAATAGACTTATTTCTTTTCTTTTCTTTTCTTTTCTTTTCTTTTCTTTTCTTTTCTTTTCTTTTCTTTTCTTTTCTTTTCTTTTCTTTTCTTTTCTTTTCTTTTCTTTTCTTTTATTTTTTTTATATATATTAAGACTGAAATGTTACTTAAGAAAAATATGGACCAAGTACTAGCAAAGTGTGCAGAAGAATGTAAATAACCATTGCTGGTTTGCTAGTACAGTATGAGTATGACTGATGTGTTTTGTAGCATTTTACCCCTGTGGTTTGTTATGGGGAAGATCATTTAAGAATAGATTAAATTAAATTTAGATAAGTTATGTAACCCAGAGGGAAATGCAAGATATATAAGATCATTATGATAATAATATATTCCTATTATTTTTAATTTTAATAGTAATCATGATAATCAGATGATTTGATATATTTATTAATATATATTTTACAAGCATGTTGTAAAAGGAAGACAGTTTAGCAAAGTTACTTTTACTTATCTTCGTTATTGTTATTATTTGAGCTTAAACTTGTATTTTTATTCTTCCTTTTGTTGTTCTTCTTTTTCTCATTAATATTATAATTATATACTTAATAATTTTTTTTAAAAAAGCATAGTCGGAAATTTTGAGAGCAGACTTAAATTTTTCAGTTGATTTTAGAGTAATTCAACTCGGCTGAAACTTTTAACGACGTTTTGAAAATTACATCAAGTTTTACAAAATAAAGAAACATTTTCTCCTTTTCTTTAAAAAAAAAAACACAGAAAACATAACATACCTGGCAGTGAATCCAGCCTCTGTGGTGGTTTCAGTTTATCACCAACAGACATCACCATGTGTTATGCAAACTCATGACTGTTCCAAGGCAGGAATAGCATAAAAATACACAGTTCACTTGAAAGTTTGCATACCCTCCCATAAAGACAGAAAAAAAAAAAAAAACAGCCCCCAGTAAAATAAGTTGAAATGAACAAAATTATAAATGAAAATTTTATGATCATGACATTGATTATTGTATTGTGGTGCAACAGAAATATTAAAAACAAACAAGCAAAAAAATAAAACAAGTATGCCAGCATGATGGGGCTTCTGAGCTCAAATTTTGTTGAGCAACACTTTGACACTCAAGTGTTTTTCTGTAATGTTCAATAAGACTTCTGCATCTATTGACGGGTATTTTAATCCACTGTTCATGAGGGAGGTTGTTTAATCTGTCTGGGACAGTTTTGTTTGTTTAAAATTATTTTCCCAAACAAAAATTGAAAATCATTATTAAAATTTAAGTAATAAGTTATATGATTATAGTCATAATAATATAATAGTTATTTTTATTTCTGTGACTTTTTTTTCAGTTTCTTGTTATTTTAATTACTATTGTGAATTTCGCCTTCTCTTTAATGGGCGGGGATGTAAACTTTCAAGCAAAACTGTACTTATATTTTTTGATGCACTGAATAAACAGGTACTATGATGGAGTCATAGTACTATAACATGTTGTGGATAAACAGAGCTTATAGAGGAATTCGGTCTTTGTCCAGAGCTCATTTTGAGCTGAATGATTTTTGAGAATGCCTTCAGTAACATGTATAGAATTTGCTACTAATGACAGCAGGCAGTACAACCAGTTTTGAAACAGTGCTGTTTGTTCCTAGATGAGTTTGAGGAACATGTCTGTGACCAGTGTGGGAGCTTTGTGGTCTGCTGCGGTTTGGGGTTTTACCAGTACAGAGATGCAGCCTGCCATTCATGCATTAAGAGCTGTGACTGATTCAAGTGTCAGATATGATGGAGTGGCTGCCTACACTGCCGGTTTAAGCTTGCCATGGCTGGCCAGCTGAGCTGCTGACTTCTTGTGCAGCCCTGCTTACCTTTACACGCAATGTAAATGTATCATTGGATCCAACTCATGCAGACGGGCCAGTTCAGCTAGATTCTAGAAGTGAAACCTTTTTTCAGAGTTTGAGCAAAATGTTTCCTTTGAACACAACAGGCTCATCAGGCAGTTTTCTTAGTTTTAAAATGCACGCTGTTGCAGCAGCTGATTAGCAAACGCTTAGTTGACAAATGCTTAAAAATGTCTGTGTCAAGTGGTCAAGGATCATCTGGAGCTTAAGCAGAGTGTAGTGTCGGGGTGTTGAGGTCTGTAGCTCAGGAGGACGGCTGTGGGGAGACACGATGGCGGTAGTGAAGAAAAAGAAGGTGCTGCAGCATCCAAGCGGGCCACCCACCAGGAAAGAGGATCTGAGGAATGCTTTTTACTGGATTGCTTTTCTTATCTCCCCCTGTTCTTGGTCAACCCCCCCCCCCACAGTGTGTGTTCATTGACATATTTCAGAAGTGTCATTACACTACCCGGACAGAAGAGAGAGTGTGTGCATGTAGTGAGTGGATCTGTTTGTTACCACCAGTGTTGTGGGGCTGAGTTACGACTTTTTAAAAGAGATCTTCCTGCCAACAGACTATTCCTGGGATGAGTGTTAAGAAGGCGTTTTTCTTTTCTTTTCTTTCTGGCAGATCTTACAAAGCTGACAGTCATATATGATGCCTCAAAAGGTGTCTGTTACCACTGAAACCGATACAATCCAGAGAAAATAAGGAAGTGAGGTTTTTATAACCCCTCATCTCTGCTTAAGGCAACATATCAGCACACATCTGAATCCCTGCCTGAAATTTGGACACTGCATTGCGGTTGAAGAGACTCGTGTCATATTTATCTATTTTCTGGCTTATCTGCAGTGTTGAAACAAAGTATTTCCACTTTAAATATTATTAAAAGGAAATAGAAAAAGAAAGAAAGGTGTATGCTTGTTTCAATTTTTTTTTGGCAGAAGGAACTCAATTTATCTGTTAGTCTCAAACTTTTTTTTCCCCAGAACCCCAGCCACTGTATTGTCATTGTTCCTAGATTTCTTTGTATGATTAAATTATTCTGGCACTGCACCCCATCTAAATCATTAACCACCACAACTATTTTATAAGCAGAGTTTTGAACTGTAACAAGTCCTTGTCATGTAGTGCAGGATGGTCCATCAATTTAGCGTCTGCTATGAGAAAAGGATTTCCTGAAAAGAACAAATGAGCTGAGAAATAGTTAATTAGGCTAATTTCTACTCCGAGGTAAGACAGGCAGGTGGTAGCCTTTAGCTGCCAGGCGTTGGTCCGGCTTACCACTTGGACAGGGCCAAGTTGGTGAGCAGCCGATTGTAGCTGGAAATTTGCCTGAATGCCATGGGGTGCCTTCACGCCGTGGCTAAAGGAGTGTTGCAGTGAACTTCTCCCTGTAGCTTTCACTAGCTTATTTCATGGTAAGCACCTATTAAAGCAATTAAAAGACAGCCAAAGAAGTGACGGTACTTTGAATTATTTAGTTGTAATCAATGGACAACCAAAAGTAGCGCTTTTCTTCTTCATATTTAAAGGTACAGTATGTAAAAATGACTGACATCTAGTGGTAAAAATGGGTATCTAAAAGAAAAGATGTTTTCTTTCAAATGACTTCATATTCCAAGCACTGCAGTGAATGTACGGTGGCCTTTAGTAGCCAAAATTTTCCCAGACATAAAGATGTTTTCATCTGTGAGTGCATTCAGTGGTCTCAGGTGTAGCTATGACTGTATGACAGGTAATTACTTTTAATGTCTTTTAAGGCATTACTTATCCCAAACAATGCTCTAAAGGCCTTTACACGCCTACTCCGAATATTTTGTCTGAAAGATTCT